>KI915049.1:2589426-2677402 GCA_000473445.2 Anopheles farauti
AAAAGGGAATTGTAGGACTCCGGTAAACTGGCGCTGTTGATTGGCTCGGGGCGCTAGGGTTTGCCTGTAAAGATATAAAATCATTGAAAGTTTTCATGAATTGGCATTTAGATCCTACCTCTTGCAGTGCTTTGAGATTT
The DNA here is from genome assembly GCA_000473445.2 of Anopheles farauti. Classification (NCBI taxonomy): domain Eukaryota; kingdom Metazoa; phylum Arthropoda; class Insecta; order Diptera; family Culicidae; genus Anopheles; species Anopheles farauti. The sequence continues at coordinate 2,589,567 of KI915049.1, forward strand.
TCAATCACTAACGGGTTAAATACTGTGGAACGGATAAGAAGGCGAAGCGATGATTGCTCAAAACGAAGTTTTAGCGGCATCACTCCTGACATCACCTCAAGGGACATAGTATGCGTTGATTTCATACTTCCCAGCGCAATTCTAATGCAACGATATTGAATTCTTTCTAGTTTTATTATATGCGTCTTGGCTGCCCAATGGAAACAAAAGCTTCCATATTCCAAGACGGATAAGATCGTTGTCTTATACAGTCTGAGAAGATCTGTTGGATGTGCACCCCACCAGAATCCCGTGACTGTTCGAAGGAAATTGATTCTTTTGGCACACTTTCTTGCCAGATATTCTTGCCACTTTCTTGTGGGAAGGATTCTGAAAGTCCTTGCTTGGTGGTGATTTCTTATTTGAGCTGCAAGAGCACACTAGCTCATGACTAAAAAGGGATTTTGGTACGCGTCTAAAGTTGATTTGATCCTAAAATCAACGGAATGAACTACAAAATCGTTTGTCACAGAGGAAATAGAAGCAGCAATGAAATCGCTGTATTTCGTCCAATCGAAGTTCCTTGTCAAGTCAAGGTTTGTAGGGGTTTCATCGATTAAACGAAACCCATTAGTGAAAGTCTTCTCAATTGGCAAATGATCGCTGCCATTTGGGTCCTGGATAACCTTCCACGTGATATCCAGAGCACACGATATTGAGCATAGTGATATATCTATTGCACTTTCACGCGCCAAAGGCCCTGTAACCCCAGTAGGTTCACCGGAGTTTAGTATTGTCAAACTAAACTTGTCGCAAAAGTCCCTGATGATTGGAGCACGGTAGTCGTTTTTAGTGCATCCCCAGTCGTATCCTTTCCATCTATGTATGAGAACTTATATGGATTGCCTAGTGTAGTGTATGGCTATTCCAAGTCTCAACAAGAGATCCATCCGAAATTTTTAGCATAGTAACGTTATTTGGATGTGTATCCCAAAAATATAAACGCTTTAATCCACCCGACCTTAGCTCAATCATATACAACATGGCAAATGATATCACAGGGAAAAATGTTCCTTTGCTTGAAATTGTTAGCCAAAAAGGATCAAGGATGTGTGGTGGATAAAACCATCCACAATTACATTTTTATTCTGGTTACAAGAAGGAACAGAAGAAGAATTTTGGATACGTATACGCCACAAATCCATCAACTAAAAGGGGGTAAGTGTACCAATTATGGACGAGTATGTTAAGCGTTTTCACGCAAAAATCAACCAAAATTTACAAACCAACTTAATAGTAGACACTAGTTTTATTTGCATTTTTATTGTTCAATTTTCCAGATTGAGCTCGTAATTAACAAGTTATAGCATTTTTCCTAACCCGCTAAAATGCACCAATTGTGGTGCGATGTGCACCAATTATGGTGCTATTCTTGCACCAATTGTTGTGCTATTCCAAAAACAATATTACATCCTTTCACATTCTAAAAAATGAGTTTAGAAATAATGCTTAATATGTATATAAAGTTTCCATGCAAAGCGGTAAAATGTATGGTTAATCTTAGGATATTATTGTTTGATACATTCAAAACTAAATAGGATTGCATCAGTAACAAAGTAGTTTTTTCAAACAACCACAGATTCTTTTTTATGATGAACCTGAAAACACACATTATTAACCAATACTGAATATATGCGCACGTTCAATAAACATGATAAAATAAATTTATTTTAATCATTATGCAGCACAACCAAAACAAACAAACCGATAATAAATATGTAAGCAAATGATTTTCATCGTGTCATTTGAAAAAGTTAGCGCCAAAAACATCGACCTTTGACAGTAACGTTTAGCAACGCCAGCGCTAGATGTGGTATGTTTCCGAACTAATGACCTTCTAGACCTTATCTGGACTTTAACCCAGTGGCCTTTAAATAAATCTGAACTCTTTGAATGACTTTGCATTTGAAAAGAGAGTAATAACAGTATTTCAACATTTAAAAAGGTTCATTTAAGCATCCATTTAACAATTTTAGAAAATTTTATCAAAAAAAAGTAATGAACACAATTTCATCACTAGCACACAATTAAATGTTGGGTAAAAACACAATTTCATCGATACCAGAAACTTTTTTGACATTTTGTTCAACTGGTTCCATGTAATTTGATAAATTTCTCACAAATAAAAAATTATCCAATTTCAACAACATCATTGCATGGCTAATCAAATGAACTCATAAATAAAATAAAACTGGTTTGACTGTGACATAACATACACGCAAGACCCATGACCATCGTATCTACAAACTCGTTTTCAACATTGAACTAAGCGTTATAAACAGACGCATACGGTGTTCGTTGCCAAACGATGCTAATTGGGTAGAAGTTTACACGCATCAAGTACACAAACGCACAACGACGAAGAAATAACGCTCCGAAACATCCAATATTTTATACGTCTTTTTCCAGTGAAATTACGCTCTATTTTTGATAATTTTGTTTTGAAAGTATTTGACTAAGGGAATTGACAATCGTGTGTAACTATTCGTTTGTTGAGCAGTGGTCCAGTCGTTGAATTTTCTGCGCAATCAACGCGCTTCCTCGTACCTTGTTTACTGGCGTGGGATGTTTTGTTCCGTTGTCAGATAAATTTGAGTTTTCAAAATGCCGCCAACAATCGGCAATAACATCGCTGTGGATGATAATAGCGCCACCAGCCCAATGAGCCACATTGCAACCCGCACAAGACGAAGAACATCGGTATCGTCCCGCTACCAAACCACAACGCCGTCAATTGCAACAAGAAATTACAGGAAAAGTACTATGAAAAAGAAAGACAAAAATACAGAGATTGTCCCCATCGGGCCTAGGTTGATGCAATGCAATGTAGTTTTAGTCGACGTATTAAAGCAGAATGTTATTGCCCAAAATAACGATGGTAATTATATCCTTCCCTGGCACCATTCCTCGGATAGTCTTCTAATTAACGATTGTTTATTGTAGGTAACTACAGTGCAGTAGACAATAGCAAGGAAAAATCCGTTCCAAAAGAAGTCATTCCGACAGCAGAAAGATTCAGCAATGTTACAATCAGAACGAAACCACGACAAAGAGGAACGAAAGTGGACGATCAGCGTCACACCATAAGTGTGATCGAAGAGGATCATCACTCCATCATCCATCTCGATGAATATAGCGAATGCTCGGACAGCGTTAGAACATCGCGTGGTACCAGAAGTGTTTCAGCCATACCGCCGAACGTACCACGAACAACAAGACAAACACTTAGCAAACTTCGCGCAGATGATGATGTCACATTAAAACCAACAGACGCGGCAATTGCAAAACGTACAACCCGACGCAATTCATCCCGCACTGATGAAGGTAGCAAAAACTTGACAAATTCACGTGCTGCTTCCAAACGTAAGTCTAACACTGTTGAATCAGTCGCTTCCATTGAAACGGGAAAATCTCCACCCAAAAAAATTGCCCTAGAACATTCGACGACGGCTGCCAACCAAACGGTTGTGCTGCCAGCTGCAAACCCAGTGTGGTCTGATTCCGACAAAGGTGCGTTTAAAATCCTATTGATTTCTGTTAAACGCATTGCACCGGCTTTAACGGAAGCTGCATTAAACCGCCTAAAGCATTCCGATGGCATACCGGAGGCACCGATAATTCCTCAACGGAACAGTAGCGAAATAGCAACTGCTATTTCACGGTCCACTAGATCTTTGAAGAAACCTTCTTTAACTATAGAGCGGCCGCAAATTTTAGTCACGTCGACGATAGTAGAAGTTCCGGAATCTCCACCTTCGGCGTCTACGTTCAAAGCCCCGCAACAGCCCGAAGCGTCCACCTCGAATCACCTAACCGTTCCAGGTGCATCTAAAACTCGACTAAACATGCTCAAAATAGTACCACCGGTCAATAAACCGTCTTTCCCATCACGTCTGCCATTGCTTGCGGAGGAAGAACACGAGGACGAGGATGTGTACGAATTTCTATCGTCCTCACAAAACAGCAACACCAATAACTCCACAAAACTCAAACAAAAGAAAGCGAAAGCGAAAAAAGTGGCAAAGCCTAAAGCTAAACCTAAAAAAGCATCCAATCCGTTCGGTAAATCCAAGGATCTGAACAGAATAATCAAAAACATTGGTGGTGGACCAGTGAAGCAATCATCGTCGGTGAATTATGTGGTTAATTTGGAGCTTCCCAAAACGCCTCCCGTGGTCTCGGGTTCAATTGTGCAACAACCAACGAAACCTGCTGTTGAACAGACTTCCATAAAAAATCCAGCAGTGCTACAATTAAAGAAACAATCAGATAGGTCACATTTGCCTTCAACGTCCACTCCGGCAAGCAAACTACTGCCGGCGAATAGTGTCGACATGTTCTCGCTCGTGTCACCGCAAACCCAACCGGCCTCACCGTGGCGTTTTCAAACCGATGAAATTGTCAACCCGCGGACTCGTCTTGGGCATCAAACGAACGGATCGATGGTTCAATCGTACGAAAGTTTCATCAACGAAAACAACAACATACAAGAAAGCCCGCGATCAAAGCAGGCGTACATCACTGAACGACGCAAATCCAACGCCCAACAAACTGCAATATCGGAAGAGCCCGGCACCGACCTGGTTAGTGAACAAGACCTTCGCGAGATCGAGCAAATGTACAACGCGCTCAAGGCGACAAGTGAGATGAGTGAAAAGCTAATAACCGCCATGCGTAAATGTAAATCGAAGGCGGCCACGCCACAGCAATTGAAGGATAGACACCGGTATAAGGCAAATATGCAGCAGGCGTGCCTGAAGCTGAAGCAATGGTACGATCGTTCGATGCAATCGTTCACCCATTCGATGCGCATCATTGGCAACATTCAGCGGGCGGCGGCTTGTCCATCGCCCCTGTCACACGAACAACAGCGTGTGGTGGAAAAATTCAATCTCAGCACCGATCGATTCCGATCGATGATTGACGATATGCAGTCGGTCATAAACGATTCCGATTTGGAAAATCGACCACCGGTACCTGCGGTTTCTAGTGGTATCGTGAAGGCAAAATCCACCATCGACGACGCTGCAAAGGATGTCCTTATTCTTCCCGAGCGTGGCGCAAACGCCCATCGAAACCCGTTAATGCCGCTCAATTTTGTGCCGCTGCCACAGCGCGACAGTCCACTGATGTCTCCGTTGGCGAAAGATTTTACTTCCACCGTGATCGTAAAAACTCCCCTGGCGGCCAAAAGTTTACGCAGAGGAGAGCTTCAATATGATCTAGAGAATGAATCGTTCATTACGAATCGCGAAATACACCAAAGAGGCGATGCAAACGGTGATTCGGCCAGTGTGTTGGAGATACTGGATGAAACGGCGGGCAATGCTTCTAAAGTTGACAAAATCAATCCTACCGCAGAGGTTGCCACCAGTGGAATGCAAAATAATAACAAAAATGGCAGCAAGGAAGATTATTTTGGATTCGACGACGACGACAACGACGACGACGATAATGAGGCGATCGAAAATTCGATACCTCAGATAACGCTACCGATGCCGCAAGACATCTCGTACGACACTCTTCAGCGTCGTCTGAAGAATATGAATACATTGCTTCCCAGACGTCCCATTTTTCGCCAGCAACAACCCGCCCCCAACACCCGCTCAAGTGGCCCCACACGATTTCCACCGGTGAAACCGCCGCGCGTAATAAGCAGCCCCACGAAACGGCCCCGTACACTGCGTGAATTTGTTGCTTCTACCCCACGACCCCCACAGCCGCTAGCGACGACGACGGACCAAACGGTAACGAATGCAGCGGAAATGGCTTCATCTTCAGCGATTGAAGTACTTGATGTGTCCGCGATCGAACCGAATAATGCGCCGAAACCGATCGATGCAATCAACGATCCGGAGGTGGTACTGTTCCATACACCGGATCAACCGTCGTGGTTAAACAACTCTGTAAGATAATGCCTCACCGTTGAAATGATGTTGAGTTCCGCTTCTAAGCGTCTCCTTTATCTCATTTCCTTAGGCCCATCAAAGAACGTACACCCGTGTACCTAGGCTTCGGAAGAAGAAGATAAACATATACCTAGCCAACCTAGGCCTAGACGATGACGACGAGGAGGACACTTCCGACAATGGGCAGGAGTATAGCTCGGACTCGGAAAAAGATGAAGCAACGAAAGGCAAACAGAAGAAGAAGCAAGGCCAGAAGCGTAAACAAGGCCACAAACGGCAACCGGTACCAGTGGAACAGGTAAATGTAGCAGCCCGGAGACGTTTTAGTTTGCGTGTTGTTTTACTAATGCACTCCCCCTTTTTATTCTTTCAATATATTCCCAGCAGACGAAGGAATTTAAAGAATTTGTCCAAAATTTCAACAGCATGTGCAACGACATCGACCGTTATGAAATGGTTATAGAATAATCGTTGATTTTGCGACGTATGCACCAAAAGCAGTTGAGCCGGTGCCGGTCAGTGGTGTGGGATAGCCGACGATATTGTGTTATTTATTTCACTACGTATTTTGTTCTTTCCGTATTTATGCCACTAGTTACTTTATTTCTCTAAGGAATATATTTTTAAACCATTTAGCTATATTTTCACTTCAATTAACCTACTCCGGAACTAACGTTCCAATTATGTGTTAGCCCTTGATGGACGAAATTTATTTGCGTGTATTGAAGTTGATCGCAACGGAATAGTTTTATGCAATGATGAAATCACGTACTACAGTTTTGGCTGAATGAGTTGGAATAAAATTATGTTAATGTGACATACCTGTTACAGTGTGTGCCTACCCAAACGTAAATAAAACTATGACAGTCGTGAAAAAAACAGGTGTTGTTTAAGAGAATGAGAGTTTCATGCAAATCCGATTATTTTAATCTACAGTTAAAACACTGCGTGCGATATTTCACGTTATAAAAATAAGTTCTACATTGCATTTATACAAGACCTTAACTACTAGCTAAGGTCTTAATCTGTTGTGTTACCCCCGCTTACTACATTATTTAGATTACGGTCCTGTTACGTGTGGCTGCTACCACAACCACATCGAGCCGTTCAGTACTTTTCGCTAATATTTATTAAACTTACAATTAACGTATAAAATCAAGATCATCAAACCAATTTGGATGATACTCAACTATTTGCATCCCGATTTTTTTTTTACAGTATAATTTTACATATTTATTCTTCATATCTCCCTTCACAGCTAATATTAACCGACAATGTATTGAGAATTCTTTATTGGGAGTTATCTTTGATTTAGATTAATTATATGTAAATGTTAATGTTCACTTAACCTCGCTAGGGTTGGGTATATGGAAATACATCATAAAAATCAAAATATTCAGGTTCATTTCCAATTGCGTCACACATGGACTCTTAGTTGCAAGTTTATTACATATTTTTAATTTAATGAAACTGTTCACACGATTTTTTTTCTAAAACGAAATCCAATTGTTCCGAAAGAACGATATTCAATGCATTATTCTAAAGTTCTAAGTACGGTACTTACCTGTTTCTGTTTTGTTGTAAAATCCATTCGAAAGCATACACATTGTTACACGGGGCTGTTTACGTGCTTTTGACATGCCTTATGAAGCAATTTCTACCTTAACTGTTGTTTTATTTGTTTTACACTACCGTTCTCTTCGTCACAAGGGTGCCACTGTCAATTACATTGAAATAAAAGGAATTATATGTGAGTTTAGTACACTAGTCTGTTGTGTTCGTTCCTGCCCGTTCTGTCTCATTGGCGCAGTGTTTTTTCATTCCATCCACTGGCGAACGGCCAACAAAAGTTAAATAAATAATACACACTAGATTTCACGCAAACTAATCGAAAATTCATTATTATCAATTATTTCTGAGCTGAGTTAGAGGTTACGTCATATGATTAAAAAAAATCACACATTGCATTGTTCCTGTGGCCGGAGCTATTTTACCACCGTTCTGTAACACCCACCCAGGGGGTGCAACGGAATGCAGCAAACGCAAGCTCACCATCGGCCATTGACCCTATACCTGAATATGAAAGGAGGATTATTCATTTATACGTCACGTAGATACGAATCGTAAACGCATGGTGTACGTAGAATAAAACTCGACTAGAATCAATAAGTATATCCATTTTTGCTTCCGAAACGATTCGGAATTCCCTTTTTCCTTTTCCACTACCCTTATATTGAGCGTTTGCTTCGTACTTAGTACAGTACAGTGGGGTTGCCAAACGGGTGTTCGTTTCTTTTCAAAAACACACATACACTCTACTCTTGCCTATATCCTTGATTGCTATCTAGAATAATGGCATTTTTTCAATCTTTTCATACTGCACATATGTTTTAAATACTTGCTTCCCTTGGCATCCATTGATGTATAGTTTGTCTTAACGAAGTCGTATCATTTCGTTTCGTTTTCACTTCTTCTGTTTCTATCAACATTCTAAGTCTAGTTAGAGGTGAGTGCGTTTCCATCAACTGGTTGATTTCAGGTTGCTGCTGCTTGATTTATAGGTTACTTCTTTCACTCCATTATCTTCCTCAATCATGTGCATTCAATCGTTCTCGGTGCGCGATATAATAAATGACGATAGAATCTGACTACATGCTATAACTTGTATTAGTTGCTGTAAGTTTCCTACCTCATAACTCTCCCCGGCGCTCATACTGATCGCGCTTACCCTTCGCATATGTCACCCCTTATTATTCGACAATCCTAATTGCTAACAAATCTTTAGGTCATTTCGGTTTTGTTCTTATGCTCGTGCGTGCACTGAATACTTATGTCATTGGTTTATTTTAAATATACAAAAACTTAAAAGTGCTCGAAGGTGTTCGGAGGAGGCAAAAACAATTGTATAATTCTACTATACCACGCTAAAGGTAAAGGCCATTCATTGCAACTTCCTGATAGATGTACGTAAGACAATTTAAAAAAAAATAGGTCGAGTAGCAAACACAACCAACATTTCGACGCAGATTGTTACATACGACAAACAGATTGTCATGGCATAAAATAATCTCTTCTGTTTGACTAAAAGCTAACGCAAGATGCCACATAGAAAAAAATCTTTGCACGAAATAGATTACCAAAAACCTAGCTCACGTATGGTTACTACCCATTTTAATCTCTCAGTACAGCTTGGTGGTGGTAAAGTTGCAGGAATTTATCAAACAACCGATCACCATTTATATTACAGCAGTACAAATCAATCTATTATTGCTACGAAAGAATTCTGAACTGATCAACTATAAATATAAGCAAAAAACGACGTACAAACACGTACATTCGTAAGCTTTCGCGCGGCATGACGATCAAAGTATGCGTAAAATATATACCCAATCTCGTCGATACATCTTAGTGCGATGTTGTTAATGTGCTTTTTCTTTTCCAAAAATACGTTGACTTAGTATATGAGAAATATACTTCTGTGATGCTCGGTGATACGAGGGCGATAGAAAACTATAAATTATTCCGATGGCCTACATTTGCGTTTCTGACTATTTTGAACCATCTTCCATTTTTGAACTTTCCTAATCGGCATCGTTTGGGATCATTCTACAACCTGTGATAAACTCTTACGTTAGGTGAAGATGTTCTCTAGTTGCTGTACCGTGGCAGTACAACCACGTGTACATTACTTAAGAGAACGCACACAAACACTCGCACACGCGCACACACTCTTTTGTTAATTATAAATGCCACACTTTTCATCACATACTGGATCCAGTATACTACATCAAATCTCGCATTTGGATACAGTTCGCTTTGTTCCGTGCTATCATCATCTCCCGCGTTTGTCTGGGGTCTGAGGAGTCAGTAAAAGCTGTTGGTGAAAAATGGTTTGCACTCGGAAATGGTACATAATATGGGATAGGGAAATTGTTGTATAAATATTCCTCAACCACTTCCCCCCACAATCCCACTCGTAACACATTGCTTTTCGTTTGCCATGGCGGTGGCCATGTCTTCCCCATTGTGGTAAATGTCAAAATGTACATCCCTGTTTTCAATAGCTTCATCTCACCTACCCGGCACTGGAAATTACATCTGACTTTCCTTGCGCCATTGGAACGTGCCCGACTTGACGCCGATACTGGATGAACCTTGGTTATTTCCTCCACTGGAAAGCATGTTGTTCGTACGCCGGATTAGCTGTGCCGCCGAATCGATACGGTTGCGTATCAAACGCATTGCCGGATTTGTCGCAATACCGCTGCGTTTGGAGGATTTTCTGTAAATGAGGAAAGTGGCCGTTAGTGGATGTTAAACCTTTCAGAAGAAGAGCAACCCCGAAAGAACTCCTCGGCGAACGTACCCTCCCCCACCAGCGCCACCGCCTGCGCCCGCACCCTGTAGCTGACCGCTCTCCTTCTGATTGTTGCCGAGAATGATGCGCATATGGGTGTCTCGGGCGAAGTGATTATCGTGCGGGTTCATAATCGTACTGTTGTTAGAGAGACTGATGTTCATCTCCTCGAACTGCTTGCCGAGCAGAGCCAACGATGATGGCGGTTGGTTTTGGCCGGGCGAACTTATTTCACTGCTGGGCGAATGTGGTGGCGTAGCGTACAATGGCGACATGCAGCCAAGATCGAACAGATCGGCATCGTTTGGATTGATGCGAATGTTGGATGCTGTGAAGGATATGTTATGCGCGATAGTTACATTTGATTCGACCATAATCGTAATCAAAGACACCTCTGCTATGCACCACCAATTGGCTGCATTTACTCACCGATATTAGCCTGGTACTCCTCCACGTTCGGCAGTACCTGGGAATGTTTTTTGCTTCCAAACTTTGCAACCGAAGACGAACCCGTCTGCTGGTGTTGCTGGTGGTGTGGTTGATGCTGCTGCTGGACGATATGATGCGATTTGGAGTTATGATGGCGAGAATGTTTTTGCAGCTGCTGCGTGAACGACATCGGTGCTTGCTGGAAGCGTACGCGAAGGACATTTGGAAATGCTAATGTTATTACAGAACAAATAACAAATTATGTTCTAGCTCACCTCGTTACTGCTACCGGTGGATTGACTAGAGATGACGCTCTTACGCTTCTGTAGGCTGCTCGTGTCGGAGTGCATCGTGTTTTCGTAGAAATTGTTGTTCTGCGTCGTTGAGCTAGTTGTGTTGGAGTTGGTGGACGACGCGTTCAGCATTGGCGTTCCTCCGCCGACCGGCATCAGCAGGCTGGGATTGTTCGGATATCCCGACGACGGGGATGGATTGTGTATGGAGGTACACGGTGGCAACTCATCGGGAGACTTTAGATTAAGATGAGGATGCATCACCTTGCCACAATCCAAATCGTCTGCATGGAGCATGAAAGAAATTCTCATGAAATATAATTTTCAAAACAAAAGTTTAAATCCACTTCAAACATACTTTTGGTAAAGTTTTCCAAAATGCGAAGCACATTGTTACGGTTCGATTTGGCCGCCAGCTTTATCGGTGTCCGTCCGCAGTGGTCCGATTTGTAGGGATTGGCGCCGTACTTTAGCAAATAACTAACGCACTTTTCATGCCCTTCTTGGGCGGAGATGCCCAAAGCCGTCGCACCCTGCTTGCAAGCATGATCGGGAACGGCACCGTAGTACAGCAGAAGTTGCATCACTTCGTGATTACCCTGCCAGGCACAGGAATGCAGTGGTGTTCTCGATTCCAAATCCATTGCATTCACGTCGGCGTTACCTGCGCGATGTGAGAATCATAAGTTAATACAAAAAAAACCAATCGATCGAAAAAATCGTCTCCTCCTATTCTCCTCTCGCACACATACCGAGCGTTATCAACAGTTTGACCATCTCCGCATGTCCCTGCCATGCGGCCACGTGCAATGCCGTCCTGCCCTCGCTATCCGGAATGTTCACGTCCGCGTTCGAGTACTCGAGCAAGAACTTGACCGCCTTCAGCTTGTTTTCCAGCGCCAGAATGTACAGTGTCGTACGCGAATCGGCGTCCTTCGAGTTGATATCGCAGCCGAACTTTAGCAGCGTCTGAATGCACTCGAAATGCTCCTCCAGACACGCCAACCGGAAGGCCGTTTTACCGTCGTGCGCCCGCTGATCGATGCACGGTCGATGTATGTTCAGGATCGCTTCCATCACCGCATTGTGACCCTCTTGGGCGGCAAGGTGCAGTGCCGCTTTGCCTTCATTATCACATTCATCAATTTTGGCTCCCGATTCGAGCAGCTGCACGCAAATGTCCGCGTACCCTTCGAACGCTGCATAATGCAACGGTGTCCACCCGGCGTTATCCCGGTGCGTCTCGTCCAGTCCACGATCAAGCAGTTGTCGCACCGTTTCCAGATTACCCTGCGCAGCCGCCACACTCAACACCGTGCGTCCCTCCGAATCCATGCAATCAATTCCACAACCCCAGAAGAGCAGTAACTTCACAACGTTCGCATGTCCCGAGGTACACGCGGCCCACAGTGGCGTCCGACCCATATTATCCGCCATATCCGGGTCGGCACCGTTCTCCAGCAACAGCTCACAGATCTCCGCGTTACCCTCGAACGAACTCACCAGCAACGGCGACATTCCCTCGTTGTCCGTTTGATCCGTGTTTGCGCCATACTCCAGTAGGGTCGAAATTACCCGACTATAGCCGGAGCTGCCACACAGTGCGGCTACGCACAACGCATTCCTACCGTCCAGATCCGTATGGTTCACGTCAGCCCCATTCTCCAGCAGTATCTCGACAATGTCGTAGTGACCCATGTACGATGCCGCGATCAACGACGTCCGGCCTTGCTTATCGATCGAGTTCACGTTCGCACCCGCCTCGATCAGTATCTTCACGATGTCTTCGTTACCGCTCCACGCCGCAGCACGGAGCGCCGTACGACCTTCCTTGTCGGCACGGTCGATCGCACAGACACCGGTTTCGATGAGCAGCTTGACCACCTCCGTGTGCCCACCCCAAGAGGCCGACCGCAGCGGTGTCCAGCCATCGCGATCTGCATGATTGACATCGATCATCCGATATCGACCGGTTCCGTCCCGCAACGGCTGCTTGTACGTGAGCAGTAGTTTTACGATTTCCTGATGACCATTTCTCGCCGCTATGTTGAGTGCCGTCTGTCCGTTCAGATCTTCGATTTCCAGATCTATCGGATCTTTACATGCCTGCGAGCGAAAACATAACAAAGGAACATATGAAAGTTGTTTTGAAACGCCTATTTGCAGGGTTTCTATTTATTTCAGCTAATTGTTCAGGGAAAAGTGAGAGGAATCAAGTAGGAAACGTAAAAAAATATGGACAAAATTCAATGGTCTTTTTACAAATAAATTTAAATAAATTTTTATTTATTCTTTTATAAACAAAGGTTAAATAACTAGCACTTCCCAAAGAGTTTTTTTTGTATAATTCGTTACTAATTTGCCATAATCACATTTTTTGTGTGAATGTTTTGAAAATAAAAAAAAAACAAGGAAAAGTAAGTTTAGTAAACAAAAATATGAAACCTGCTCCAGCAATGAGTTGTAATGTCGAAGATGAACTTACATTCAACGCTCGTTCCAGCAGCGTGTGGTTTCCTTCGTTCGCTAAAATGTGTATTAGCGCCTTGCCCTTGTGCATCTCGCCCTCAAACATATCACACTGCACTCCACTACCGACGCGATCGTTCTGTATGTCCGACTTGGAATCGCCGAGCGCACTGCTACCACCATCTCCACCACCGCTAATAGATGGCCCCGCACTGTACCGGTGCCTCGCAAGCCCCATCGGACCGTCTCTTCCCGACGCATCCATCATTCCACCGACACAAACACTTCCACCACCACCACCACCACCACCACCACCAGCAACGCCACCAGGACCGTTGCAATCAAGCAGTTCGAGATTGATCGACTTTTGTAGCTCTTGTTGGCAGCTTTTCTCACTCGAGATCAACAGTTCCGCCAGTTCGGAATCAATGTTTTGCGAGCGATCGGACAGGACCGGTGAGTTGATGGCGGACGATTCGCACGACAGCGCCGTGTCCGCGTTGTTGATGCCCGTTTCGATCAGCAGCTTCAGCACCTTGCAGTCGGTCGGCAGGTTCGGTTTGAAGAAATCGTTCAGAAAGATCATAAAGTCGTCGTTCAGCTGACCGTTCAGGAAACGATCCAACATGTACTTCGTGCGTGCCGACAGGTTGATGTCGTTCCGGCACTCGTCTTCGCACATGGCGCAGCAGTTCAGCAGATTCGTGTAGAAACAATCGCTCAGGTTCGATTTCGTTTCCAGCAGTATCAACAGCAGATCGAGATCGACATTCTTGCTCGTCAGATACTCGCCCGTCTTGATCAGATGGTACAGGTAGAGCCGCAGCTTGTTCGGACAAATCTCATCCGCCACGACCGTGTAGTACATCGAAACCATCACGTGCCCCTCGTTCAGATCGCACAGAAACTTTTTCGTGCTAAACTTCACATCGATCAACCAGTCGCAGAACGAGTTGTGGAAGATGCGCACCGCACCCGGATTCAGCGGGCTGTACTCCACGATATTGCGCATCAGCTCCAGCCGCCGCTCGAAGTCCTCCATCTCGAGCGTGTAGTTGTGCGTGCGGAGACAGTTGTAGATGAAGTACTTGTCCACGTAGCTATTGCACACGAGCAGCACGTTCAGGATCGGGCGGATCTTGCTGTACTGTTTCTTGTTGAACGACTTCTGGCAGATGTACAGGTACAGACCGTTCAGCGTGCACGGAATCAGCTTAATCTCGCGGAACGTGAAAAAGTTCTCCCGTATACCGTTCAGCACCTTGTACAGATACAGCAGGCAGCCGTTCGACTTGATGTACAGCTGGTTTAAGCTTTCGATGATGTCCTTGGTCAGATTGATGCCCCGGAAGTCCGTGTTCAGCCGGTTGATGATGTACTGCTGCACATCCTTCACCACGTGCGACTTGCGCAGATCGTCCAGCGTCAGCTTCTTGAACCCGGTGAACAGCTTCGTGATGTTTTTGTTCTGCTTCTTCGCCGTGCACACCATAAACAACCACTTCGGCATCAGGTGGATGTGGTTCGATAGCAGCTCCGCGATGTTGCGGCTCTTCGACACCTGCTTGCCCTTCAGCGTCGAGATGAGATTTCCGTCCTGGATGTAGTTTTCGTCGATCGAATCGATCAACAGCAGGAGTGCACTTTTCGGTGGGCACAGTTCCAACAGTGGAAACAGTATCGCTTTCTTAAAGCAATCGTCCGGATTCTTTTCGATGCTGTCCACCGTGAGCGATTCGAAAATGTCCGGATTGCTGAGCAGCATCTCGTAGTACCCGTCGGCGATAACTTGGCGGCAATTTTTCGACTTTGGCAGCGGGGGCGGAATGCTCGTCTCCATCAGTTTGGTCGATCGCACCACCGGAGGAGAAATCTTTTCATCCCCCCGAGCAATGTCGTCCTCGTCCTGGGGTTTTTGGCCGTTTGCCGTTCGTTTCCTAACCTCAGCACCGTTCTCTATCGCTTTCTCTGCCGCCGTATCTTCGTCGTCCAGTAGCTTAATATCGCTCATATCGCCCTCGGCAATCGCTTCCCCACCACCCTCGCGTATAATTTCATCTTCCACCGACGGTTTCTTCAACGAATCCGGTCGCTTTTGATTGCTACCACCAGTGACTCCTTCTTCCTTGGTCGGTGACGTTTTCTTCGGGCTTCGAATCGTGCTGCCAATAGCGATCGGAATTTTGGACACTTTCGACGGCCTGCCGGGGCTCATCGTCGCTTTCTCCGGTTGATCAGTCTCACTCGACTCCACCACCGCTTTCGCCATCGGTGGTGGATGCGTTTTGTACGGATAGTTGGGTTGCTCCCGATCGCGGCTTAAACTTTCCACCGGTTCCGACTGTTGACGGGAAACTTTCTTGCGCCCAGAGCAAAACTCTGCCACACGCTCGTTGATCTTCATCTCCGTGCGTATCGCATCCTCCAGCTCCTTGTCCACCGCTTCGTTCGAATCATTCGTACAACCGATCTCGGTAGCGACCGGATGTTTCGTGTCCTGCCCCCCGTCTGAGGATGCTTTCGAGGATGCTTTAAGCTGTTGCTGGTCCACCTCCGGTAGACAATCGTTGCTTGTGCTGACGGCCTGCTCGTTCATCATGTCGATGGATGCTCCCGAAAGGTTTATCAGTTCCTGGCTCACGATGCCACCGTTGCTGGCCGCGTTGCTCGAATTTACGAAGCTCGAATGGCTCAGGATCTGCAGTATGACGCTCCGGATGAACATGCTCAGACTGTGGCATTCGGGATTCTGCGAGTTGACGAAGTAGCACGCCAACAGCCTTCGGTTTAGCATACCCTTCGTACCGGACGTGCCCTCGATGATGTCGTTGCAGATCGAAGTTTTGCCCGAACCGTTCGAACCGAGCACCAGGTAACCTAGCGAAGGTAATCCACCACCGCTCTCCCCACCCCGGTGGACACCTCCATCCGCAGCTGGTGGTATTCCGCCGCCAGGTGGTGCTTGACCGCCTCGTGCAAAGAATCCTCCCGGACCTGCAGCTTGCGGAACGGCTGCGGAGGATGGCGCGGTACTATCAGTATGCTGTGTCATCGCTCCCGGCCCCGAACCACCAGACGATGATGGTGGCACCGGTGGTACCGGTTTCTTTGAGATCCTTTGTTCCAAGCACATGGCAATCTTCTTTAACACCCACTCCCGGTTCAGATGCGCACTAACGATTGACTCACCGGTGCCACCAACAGTGAGATCGGCCAAATTGCCACCCTTCGTTCCTCGCTCCGTACTAAGCGCCGATAAGGGTGGTGCCGAAGGTTTCGGAACGACCCCAGCTCCAGCTTCCCCCACGAGGACCTCCACCACACCCTCCGGATGTCCGAGCAGGTCCGCTTGCTCGTTATCCTCTTGGGACCGCTGTTCGGTCCGCTCGGTGCTGGAGCGCACCCGGTTCAGATTCGCCAGCATCTCAAGCTTCTCGTTACAGCGTGCCTCCAGCTCGTTCAGCGATTCGTTGATGTCGAGATCAAGATTTTTGTCCTCTTCCGCTACTGCCAGCGTTTTGTAGCCTCCGACTGCCGCAGCCAACGCCGCGGAGGTGTCGGGCTCATCCTCACCGGCCACCTGGAAGTGATGATCACCCGCTCCGCCACCCCCACCATTACTGTTCACGTTGCGTTGCACCAGATCCGCAAAATGTTCCTTGCGCGCCAGGTAGGAAAAGTTTGAACTTTGGTACGTTTTGTGAAGCTCGATTTTCTTGTGCATCTGCGACGTATCCTTCAGAAAGTCTCGTATACGTCGATCTTCCAGCTCGGCGTTGATAATCTTGGTGTCTCGCTCGGGCTCACCGGTGGCAGGGGATGCGGCAGCCGCCGTACATCTACCACCACCGGCCGCGTTTCCATTCTGTGCTGCCGGTGCATTGTTTAGTACCTTACCGGGTCGTTCGGATTTTTTTAACGGTGTCGCATACAGCATATCCTTGCTGTTGAGCGCGAGATTATTCTGCATCTTGCCTTCACAACCACTTGCGCCAGTTTCATCCGCAACGGCCACGACACGGGCACGGGCAGCTACACCTTCGTTTACGGTCGTACCATTGCCGTTCCGCAATGTCTCATCGGTATTGTGACACGGTAAGTTTTCATAAATGTCATCCGAATTCATTTTCCACCTGCCTCGCGCTTCTCCTTCACTCTCACGTTGTTCTGACACCTACAAAAGAAGGATATCGTTTTCACCGTTACGCTCGGTGCGCAAAGCAAACCGAACAATGTATTATGCCCGCTCGTACACCATTACAAGAGAGGTCGATCGTTTCGTGCGCCCTCGCGCGCGCTTTAGGTCAGTCTTCCGCTTCAAACGGTGGCTCTTTGACCGGCAAAAAGCGGACTGCTAATCGGTTGTGGTACAGAATCTCGCGTACACGTTCACCACCGTCGAATGTCGGGGATGCTTTCGGTTCTCGTACTTGCACGTGCGCGGCATGCCATGCTTTGTGTATTTGTATCGGCCAATATATGTATATATATATTTAAATATACATGCAATCGCCGCTAACCGCAAACCCCCATCATCATATCCGTTTCCTGCTGAGCGTTTCGAGCTCTCGATCGATTCGATTCTTCGTTGCGTATTACATAAACACGGCACTAGTATCCCAATTATTGCAGCAATGTTGGCGCGTTTGACACGGCGCACCGAGTGGCTCTCGGTGGGATGGGGGGGTTTACGGCCTGCTTTGCTTGTGGTGTCTTGTCTCGACTTGGCGCGACTCTGTGATGCGACGATGACGACGACGACGATGTGACACGGTTAGTGATGCGTTCGAATGCGATGATCCCAGAGAGCTGTAGTGGTGGGGGGAGGATAGTCTAAAAATAGAGGAAAACAGAACAGTCACCAACAAAATTAGTAGCGGTTCTAGCTTGACTTTTGCATCGAGTTTGAAAAAGTAACAAAAAACGATATAAAGAAGGGCACATACGGGGAGAAACCACGAGTGGGAAGACACGCAATTGCCAACCCCAAACATGGAGGTAGCCGGCCAGTGCATCATCGTGTGGAAAATTTATGTTTTCTATCGTGCCCTAATGTGCACACGGGCTAGTGCTCCGTCGAAAGGCAAGATTGACGGATCCATCCCCAATACAGTTCGAGTTCGCACCGCTCCGACCTAGCCAGGCCGCCACAGTCGCGGTGCAATCATATTTCACATCGGAAATTGCTGAAAGCTCCACACGCACGAGCAGCAGTATTACGCCACGCTTAGAAAATAGAACCTTCTATCCATTCGTAATCATGTAGTCCCTCTAGACCGCAATCGATACTCCTACCGCTATTGATTTCGACCACGGGTGAGAGCGGTATGAGTGTATGGGGTGTGGAGTTGCGAAAGGCGTTGGAGGCGTTTGATTGATCAACAAATTTCAAATTGATAGTAATATTTTGGTTTATTTTAAACCGTATCCCAAAGTTGCTCCAATCGCAATGTTAGTTGGTTTCCGCGGTGAACGAAGACGCGAAGATTTGCCAAGCAGGGTAACCCTTGGTGCAAGGTGCTAACGAAAATCATTTGATTACCGTAGAACGAGAGAAGAGTTTTTCGCAATCACTTTCCATCATATCGCCCCCAAGGGATTTTCGGATGGTGAGCTCATTCTACTGCAATCGCCGACAACTACTATGCACACTCTCACACACACACATAGATACGACACACGTTGGAGGATAGTGGGAACGGTTTTAACTCAGCGTGAAATTATCTGGAATGTTTTGCTTCCGGCTGACATCAGAGTAGCCATCGCTAATAAGTGTGGCAACCGCTTTCAACGGCAACCGACGAATTTCAACCGACGTCAACTGACTTTATTGACGTTTATTATTATGAATCATAAACACGCATTCGAACCAGCTAAGAACACACTACGAAGCGCGTTCTAAATGCGTTTAGCAAAGAAAAAAATCAATAGCAAATGAAAAGAAAAACATGAGCTGATTAATTGTGGAGGGTTTTTGTTATCACACTTCTTAACGCTCAAAATACTGTCCCATGTAAACATTATCAAGCCAAATTTGTCATTCATAGATTCATGTAGAGCATGTGTACCATAACTTCATTTTTTATTAACAGCCAGGTTTCAGCTGTTCCTCCGTTTTCAGTCATGACAAAAAGAAACTATTTTGCCAAATTCGCTTCTATAAGTTGTAAAAATAATGTTGGGTTTTTTAAAACAAATTTTAATTTTTGTATTCGTCTTGTTATATAGATCATGTTGTGCCCTTGGTGGACTAAAATTGCAATTAAATTCCCTCCTTCGCTTATGTGAAACTCCAAATGTGAACCTTTATACCAAGTAAGCAAATAAGATAAAAGACTGTGGAAATGAGAATAATAATGTTATGTAAATTTACAAGTTTAACATAAAATTATCATTTTCATTGCTAGCAATATCACAGCAATTGTTACGATTATGATATTTGCTTGAGCAGCTCGCACAACTTGTGTCGAAAAACAACTAAGATACAAACTGATGAATAGTTCCCCGAACAGTCCATCCGTATTGCCATTTTGGATACAAATTAAAACAAATTAAAATATAATTCATGCCACTTTTCATTCCTTAATACCCATTGCACTTCGATCGAAATATCTCACGACCGACCACTAACTATCGCCCAGCAGAAGCATTAGAACGCCACTAATCCAAATTTTAGAGCACGAAACAGCACCCGTCTTCTTCTCCCGATCCCACACTGTTCTTCGCTTGGTGATAGTGTTTCGGGTCTGTCTCCAGCACGGCTTGTGGTGTTGCTGTTTTCCACCCAACCCCATTTGCCGGCAATAATCAACTCATTACGAAACATAAGAAATGGGAGGAGAGCGAAATATTATTAACGCGGTTGTTGAAAACCGTTCACCAACCGCGTCGTTGTCGTTGGTGGTGCGCTACTCTGAAAACCCACCCTGAGGAGCAACACAAACCGCTCCCGTCCCGTTCTCTAGACATGCCGATGCCGTGGTGATGGTTGCGGTCTTTGCCGCAATGTTTTCCGGGGAGACGACTCTTGGTAGCTGGTATCGTGCTCCATTGCCCATCCCGATGTCGTCCACGCGTCAGCTGGAAAGTAAATTTAGATGTAACGTACCACGCCACTATCATCCCCTTCCGTATTGGTCAGCATAACGCGAGCTGATTGGAACGGGAGCATGTTGGCTTCCAGTCGGAACAGCGGACGCACACTAACGAGATGTTTTAAAAACAGGGATGCATAAAATTTTAAGCAAAAACGTAAGAGACAACGTCTTGCGATAGAACATATGGCGCTTCACTGTTTCAGACAGCGCACAGCTCTTAATCCCACAAAAGGTTTAAGCCACACGACATTATTTTTTTCACTTTTCATTCGACCAAAGTGTGCCATGCGCTCGAGATGATGTCAAATTACCAAAGCGTCGTTAGTCCAGCTGTCACTTGTCGGCACATTCGATTGTTTGTGTGACTTTTGTATAAGCTAGTACGTTTGTTCCCACATGGATTTCTCTGTTTGGTGTTTCTTCGTTGGGAACCCCCACCGTAGGCCGGGTAGAACAAAAATATTCTATAACAAATTAATAATCACCCACCATTCGCATCGCACCTCATCTTGAGCTCTGCTTAAGCTCAACCTAGTTCTCTGTCACCCAGCGCGTTTAACACCCGAAGCCAAAGATCAAACCTCTCATAGCATCGTTTGACCCCACCCCCCAAAAAGGTTCGTACTAAAACAAACGAATATTTATTTATTTTCCGTAGCGCGTTGTAGTACAGCGTGTGTTTTCCGTACGTGCCCCGCGGAAACCGAGTGTATCTTAGTGTATAGGTGAAGAAAATATGCGTTGACTCAGTAGCACCCACCGTGTCCGTGGAATGCCGGTTGGCGCCGTGTATGTGGTGTACAACTGGGACCGCTATCCCCGTTTATGCATTGCTCATCTCGAAGTTCAATACGCCTTTCCTGTCCCGCTAATATGACCTAATTTCCATTGGGACCATTCGAACGAAGTTAACTATTAGCGTTGCCACGCGCGGCGAGTCTGTGCTTGGTCATGCGTATATTAAAGAACGGCAGGCATTAACAACATCGGCTGCTTTGCTATTTATGTTTTGACTAGTTTTAATTGCTATTTTCTAGCACGAACTACTTCAAATGATCGGGGTAGTGATGTCACAGCGTTTAATTTTTAACTTGCTAGCATGCAATATTTTTCTTTTACGCATGATCTCATGTTTTCCACCGTCTCTAACTAATCGCGAAGAAAAACATCATTAGCTATATTCTTTATTTTTTACCAACCTCAACATGCGTTTCAAAGCAAGAATCTTTGTTGGCTCCGTGACGCAGTACAGCACGCGAAAATTTTTGGGGTACTACGCCCCGTTTTCCACGTTACTGAGTAAAAAAAAACACACCTCGCCGTAAACAGTTAACTTCCTACCCTCCGAAGATTTATACCAATGGAAAGTTCTAATCGATTCTATAGACAGCGGGGTAATATTGACAAAAAACTAAAAAAAAAATAACACGAGATATGCACCCTCCTCATTCTGCTATCACCTAACCGTGACGTGACAAGCTAAAGGAAAACAATTATGTGCTCGATGCATAATAACAGCGGGAGCATGTTTGGCCCACATCATCGGTGGAATGGAAACACATCCCCTGCTGCAAAGTTGTTAAGCACGAAAACTCGCTGTCCAAGCGTCTTGGTCAGGTTCAGGTTCAGGTGTAACTGTGGGTCATCTTTTCCGTGTGCGTGATTTCGTAATACTTCATATAACGTGTGTGGCTTGGACCGAAGGGTTACCGAAATTCCCGACACAGCTAGACGCTTCCAACCGCGACCTATAATTCTCTGATGGTCTTTATGCTCTGGATAGACTTTTCATTTGTGATACGAACATCGGATCGTGAGACGCATGCTTTTCTTTGTATCGTGTCCACGGCACTACCCATGGGGATGGATCCCGTCGACATGAACCACAGCAGCAGGCGGTAAAACCAGTTCAATTAGTAGCACTTTGCACCACGCGCGCCGCACCTATACCAAAAGGGACGGCAGCACGCAGAAAGAATCTCCACAGACCGCCCAACGGGGTCGAAATGAATAGTTCGACGCTCGAGCCAGCTGGCGCACTTTCTAGGCTGATTCTAATGACAGTCACTCGAGGAGTTTTCGAACAAGTGTTACAACATTTCGGCACGTTCCTTCCGCGTTCGTTCGCAGTTGGCCATGGAGCTTCCAAGTCGGTGTATGATGACATCAGCTGCGAGGGATGGAGACTGTCAAGGAGGCACTGACTAAAAATCGATACACTCATTTCGCGCATCCTACGGGCGGATGCAGTAACACGCCTGAAATTAGCCAGAAAGGAAGCCAGCCTTGGAAGCTTTCTTGCACGTTCAGACAATATCGCCCACATCGAAGCCTACTCACTATCCCTTAATGGCACACGGGTTATTTTAATTTTTTTTTTTTTTTGCAACATCCTGTACCTTCTTCAATCAGACATGCACGCGGTTCGGCAGCCCACACACGCACTCCAAATGCAGGGTTAGGTGTGTCGCATTCACTCTACTGCTCTTCTCGCACCATAAACACACATGATTTTGAAACCCTTGATACCTCACCGCAGATGAGCGAAAATCGATCGATTCGCCAAACCACGAGGAATCCCCTAGAACCGGGCATGAGGCACAATATCACACACCAACAGTCCTAGGGATGATGAACTTCACTGGCGCACGTTGGGTGAACTTCAACCTTTCCACCGTTTGGACAGCTCTCTTTCTTTCTCGCTCTCTATGAGAATCACTTTTTCGTTCTGCACCTAGTGTGTTTTGCAAACGTTCGCCAACCAGAACACTACAGATGTCACATTCAACGCCTTCCTCGCCCACGGTTTTTCCAAAAAAAAATCCAATGAGTAGTTCGTGTCGCGACAAAACATTAAAAAGGCAAGTGGAATCTGTGAGAGCATGAAGCAAAGGATGAGAGAGAGTAAGAGAGCACTGGTAGGAGAGAAATGATTGAAGATGTTTAATTGAAGGGAGATTACTTCGACAAAAGTGCAATGTGGAGGATTCATCCCTTCGTTTCGCAGGATTCGATCAAAGTCGAGAGTTTGCGAGAGTTGCGAGCAAACCGATGGGAGAGAGTAGGAGAGACTTTTGCTCCTTGATGGAAATTCTGACAAACACACACCGGGGATGGAATGAATGTTTCCAACGTTCTCGACGATCTATGTATTGTTTTTTTTTTGCGCTAAGAACAAAACCTGACAAAGCGGAAGGGCAAACTTCCGCCGGATTCTGAAGCACACTTCATTATGTCAGCCTGAGCCAACTCGTATCTCATTAGAAATGTGTGTGACGAACACATGTTTTTGAAATAAAAAAAATGTTTTATTCACATCCAATTATTTTGTGCTCATAAATATTGGTAGCGAGTTTCCGTTTCTCTTAGACTTAGTTACGCTCGTATGCTTCATTGAAACAGTAATGTTTCAATTTCAGCCGAGTCAGACACCATCACTATGACATGTCCGGCACTATTGCAAACAATCAAACATCACATTCCATTCGATTAACTCGTTCAATTGAACCGCCTGCCTTTCTTATGGTATTTCTTTAGGTCTGTGAGATGCGGTTGAAGTGAACGAAAGATGTTCGTTCGCCATCGCTATCGCCATCGTTACGGTAGTCCCCTCTTTACAATAAATGGTTGCTTCGATAGCAGCTTCCAATCAATTGTGTAATTAAGATTACGATTATTACTTTATCCCCCTCGTGCGGTTTCGGCAATTCCGCAACATATTCGACGAATCAAACCATTGCTTTAATGCCACTTGTTTTGTATAGATAAAACGTAATCTACCCTTGAGTGTGGCCTCGAATCATTGCAGTAAGCTCAAATAAACCAAAAAGCTAATCGAATATTTTATCTTATTTGTAATCCCTCTTGTGTGAGTGTTTTAGGAATGAAAATAAGAACGTGCTGGACTTCCGGTTACCGGGCTGGAACAGTAATACAAAAAAACGTGCTACAAATAAGTCATTCCTGCAAAGCGCCGGAAAGAAACCCTCCTTTGGCGGGGGTGAGATACAAGCACGGTACATTTAACCCCTTGCAGTACCACCAGTAGCAGCAGCAGCAGTGCGGTTTGAAACAATAAAAAGAGAACCAAAAAAATGCACACCCCGGTGCGCGCACCATTCCGGTTAAGGGAAGGAAGAACCGTTTCTGCACTACTAGCGCCTTCTGCATCGGATCGGCCATACAAGGCATACGGACGCGGCGAGGGTTGATGGCGAGAAGTATCGTTCAGCACACCCTACGACGTACGCCGCCTATCGACTTCACAAAAAGGTGTTACAAATTTGCATTCGCATATCGACTTACCCGAATGATGGCGAGGCAAGGCCTCCGCTGGTGATTGTGAGCTTTTTTTTCCTCCGCACTGGCCTGCCTCTCTTTTGGTAACCGCGTTAGTGTCCTTCTATTGTGATCCCCTTTTACTCGGTACGTTTTGTGTTCCGCACGGCCCCCTCCTAACCAGACGTCGAGCTCTGTTGGGTCGGTTTTATCTCGAACCAAAAAGTTCGACCCAAAACAGAGGGCACAGTTGTGTCGATGGTTTCACATTGCACTTGTTCTTCTCGCTGTAAGCAAATAAAAACACTCGCTGATTCACTGCACACCGGAAATTTTGCCTTTACCAAACACTTTTCTTCACTCACCTTGGTCGGTGTTTTGATAATAGCTTGCACTATCATACACTATGTTACGCACAAACTACACTAAGAGATATAAAAAAGGAAAACTTAAGAATCGATAAACTCATGTCAGATAAGCCACCTTTATCATGCGCTGAAAAAACAGCTTCTGAACAATAAATCCACCCAAATCGAACCAAACAGGCCAAGGAATACCACTCCCGTTGCCATTACAACAATCTCCTGCACATGCCTTTTCCAAACCCCACAATCGGTCGCAAACTAGCTGCTACCCGCATGGTTGACGGAACACTTGGACCCGAAATGGAACCTTTTCAACTGGACGCCCCACCGGGCAGGGACTTTTGATCCGAACGGACCATATGCGTGGTGTCGAGAAAAAGAACAAAGTTAAACGGTTAACCTTTCCGGGAGACCCGCACCCGTAGCCTTCTTAGTCTCCCGATACCAACCGGAAACGCCACTACACTGCACTAACACAAAACTCCCGCTGACCCCTGAATGGTGACAAATTTTCACTTCACTTTTCTTTGAACACCAAACCGCGTCGTACCCACCGAAGAAAACAAAATCTTCTTTCTCGACCACAGCAGCAGCCAGGCGGCCGACGAGAATATGAACAACGCATCGGTTCCTCACGCACACTTGGACAGCGCGCAAACAACGCAGCCGATACGCACGCGCCCCCCGAACCCATCCAAAATGTGTACACAAACGAAAGCGAACGATGCAATTTAGCGCACTCTTTTTCTCTCACGGGCACACCGCTTGCGATGATTTTGCTCACCGCAACTATTGCCTGCTCTATCTAAACCCGTTTCGTTGAGAATTCTTCGGCGAAGAATCGATTTTGAGTCGATGAAAACAATCGCGTTCGCGTTTTTCGGAACGAATTTTAGCACGATAAAAACGGTCAAATCTACAAACTACACAGCCACATTCACGATCCTCACCACTTGTGTTGCACTTAATCTAGAGCATGTTTTTGTCTCAAAGAACTTCTTTACTAACCAATGTTGACTTCTGTGCACACCAACCCAACAACTTTCTCGAGACGAAGACGGCCGCCTATCAAGCCAGCCGGGTGACATATCGATGGCGATGACTTTATGTTAAAAAAAAACAAGAAAACACCGCATGGCAAACAAAATCATAATTTTATTTCAACATTGAAAAAATACCTCTAACATCACCAATACTATAATTAAATTAATTTGTGAGTATATGAGAAATTATGAAAATATTAATAAATCAGCTGAAAAAATTATAACGGTCAAATAATGATCGAAGCAAACCGTTGTGTTAGCTCGACAATTTTTCTACCGTGATTCTGGTTTACAACCGGATGCCAGAAACTGTCTTTTAAATTTAGCTCTCCGAAAGTGTAAATAAATATTGACAATAAATTACTTAGTATTGTAAGTTAATACACTTTGCTTTAGATGTTATGCCAGAGAAAACTATTATCATCAGTCTTGACTTGTATTGATTGCTTGATTTATTACTTTAAGCAATTTGGTTGTAGATGCTATTTTCATATCATCCTCATCAGAAGTATTAAAAGTAGTTACGGTGCGAAGAAATAAGTATTAATCTAAGCAGTTAAGGTTCCTTGGTCTGTTGCGAAGTGAAGGTTATCATTTTCTTTCAGACGGGCCATACTATTTCACGCAGATACCTATTATGTTATGATGGTATCTCTCATAAAGTGCAGTGCAGTGCAACCGGCGATCGCTCCTCCCTTCATGAGATGAGTTGTGGCTACGTTACTCACTATAAAATGTAGAGAGTGTGATAAGGAGTATTATATCTAATTTTGGAAATAAATGTTGACCTTGTACCTGAAGCCATGTTGCGTCATTGACAATGCACCCTGGAGATCTGGAGAAAAACGCTGTAATATCGTATCAATTCTAATTAAAGCATTATTTTTAAATTAAATAAATCATTTGCGTAAATGTAATATAACATACACATTTCATGTCAACCACAACAAGCATACAGTGATATTATCAATATGACTTGATCATAGACTGTACCGCCATAGACGGAAAATTATATTACTTCACGAAATCGACCTATTTTCGTATCATTCATATTTCGAAGATTACATTTTTAATATCTAGTAGTAGCCGGTCATTGTGAAAAGGAATAAAAACATAAAATCAATCACAAAATTTTAAAAACAGGGTACGAGCAATGTATAGAACATTTCATTTCCAATATTTGCATGTATTGAGTTACATGCTCTAATTTTTATGCTTTTGTCGGAATAAGAAATATTTTAGAACAAAAAAACGGTAGTCTCCAGGTCATCAGCATGAGAGGGGATGAAGGGGCATTGAAGTGTTTAATAAAAAGGCTATAACTTTTTATAATAAACATTTTAACGGCTTGTAGATAAAATGTGTGTCTATGATAAAAAGTTCACACGTGGATATTACTTGTTTTTGGATTTCTCTATTGAGATAATTGTGTCCCTTGTGCCCACCCATACTGTTGAAGAATAAAGAAATTACACAATTTGACTACAAATATACATAAGATATTTTTACATTTAACATTCAATTGATTCTTCTTCAGTTCTAACTGCACGATGAATCTCGGCGGTGATGCGAAATGCACATAGTCTCCTCTTCAAATTTTATATCAAGCGTATTCACATCTTTGATTGTGTTGATTTATATTATTCTTCTTTCAACTATTTATTGATGGCGAATAATCTGAACGCCTAGAATAAAAATGTATCAAAATTGAGCTAATGTTCGTGAACAAAATGAATCCAGATTGAATTTAATGTAACATACGTTGAAACACAACAATACCGTTTGTACCGTATAAACCCGCGTTGAGCTTTTGCACTGTATATATTAAACCGTCAAACACGGTCTTCTTGACCACGCTTCGCTGCAGGAACGTTGTGTTTGTGTAATGCCGGTTAAACTGTCATTACCTCCCGTTCCGCGCATTTCAACTGCATCTTTTTTCGTTAGCACTGCTTCTTACTTTCTTGGTGTGAGGTGCTTGTTCATCGGTTCTTGCGTTGTTTGTCGTGCTGAAAGTGTTTCGATCCTGTCGCCGTGTGTGCCGCCAAAAAGTTTTCTCGAAATAATTCGTCCTTTTTAGAGTTTCGTAAGTCAACCAAAATTGGGATAAGTGTTTTAATTGCATAATTTTAATAATATACAAGCTTCCAGCGGGTGTGGCGTGGTTCTAACTCTGTCGTGCAGTACTCCATTTTCTTTTCAACGAAACGCGCTATCCATGTCAAAAAGCCAATTTGTGGTGCGCGTCTATGAGATGATTTGAGTTTCAATACGGAAAAATACTGATCAATTATACTGAACGTGTTTCGTGTCCCGTTGAGCAAACCGATTGTGAACTTTTATATCTGAGTATATAGCGAAAATGAGCAAAATTAACCCAACATAATGGCGGCAAAGCAGCGCGTCTCTTGTTTCGGATTTATAAACGAATACAAGTAACTTTGGGTTAGGCCAACCACATTGAGATCCACAATCATATCATATTTTGAAGTTATCAATTGTGGCAGGTCTTAATTTGCGAACTCTAAATTATAAATTGTATTCATAATAATATTTTCATATGCATGTTCACGTTCATGAAAGGTTAGAGAAAAAATCGTGTCAAATAACGCCATCACAGAGTTGTGTTGTTGTCTGACAGCATATGAAATAGGATTAAGTTAAATCAAACAAAATTTCAGGCACACACTCAGTCATGCATACGATCGCCCAAGTGCAATTCAAAAAAAATATGGATAATGAAAACGGGGACATTGTACACGATAAGCTAGATTCTTAACTGGCTAATATTTATTAATACTCCTAGATTGGTTGCCATGACAAGAATTGAGTTTGAAATGTGTTTTTACAACTCTATTTGTATGGCTCTATTTTTAAGCATCAAACTAACCAATAAACGTCAACTGTAGAACTGTAAGCTGTGCAGAGTTATGAACGATTCTGTAAAATGAATAATTCGGTTCTGTTAGAATTGAAATTACGCGAGAGTTTAGAAATGTGTGGTGCACGCTCTAAATAGGTTAAATACTCTTATGTAGGAGTAGTGTCACATAAAATCGACACCGTTACCGTCAAATGAAAATAAGAAAACGTTATTGAATGAAGAAATCTTCTGAGGGTGGAATGCTGGGATACAATTGAGAACATTTTGCAAACGTGTTATGAAAACTAGCAGATTAAGGTATGTATTACCACACGGTTTGCTTCAAACTGCGTTTTTAATTTTATGAGCTATTATTCATGACTCTTATTTGCAGGTTTTCCCGTCGGTTGTATCAATAATTGTACGAGAAGTTTGTGATGGATTCATTTTATTAATCCGCGAAAGGGTAAAGGTAAATAAAAGTAAATTTTAAATTGTGAGATTTTGTTAACTACAAATTGATTTAATTCCTTCAAAATTAATTCTCTATAGTTTACTTCACCATCACTAACATTT
The DNA here is from genome assembly GCA_000473445.2 of Anopheles farauti. Taxonomy (NCBI): domain Eukaryota; kingdom Metazoa; phylum Arthropoda; class Insecta; order Diptera; family Culicidae; genus Anopheles; species Anopheles farauti. The sequence goes on from KI915049.1 coordinate 2,619,285, forward strand.
TTACGGACAGCTTCCGTTTTCTCCGTTTCGAATAACGTCTTTCTCAACATTCGATTGTATCCATCATATGCATAATTATTCGTGTGATTCGTAACACCTTTCACGTAATAACTTGATTACAGTAGTCTGTAAGTCATACCATGCTTTAAACGCATATGCCAACTGCAAATAAATGCTGCATTTCCTTTTAGCGAATTTAGCCTTCTCGATTGCGGTGCATTCGTTTATATGTATGAAGAGTCAACTTCTACTACAATGCGCAATAGAACTATCTTGTAAAACTTAACTTCTGTATAGATTTTAGAGATAACTGTTAACAAAATTATAAGTTTAGCAAAATATTTAATACAACTTATATTATTTATATCGTTTTATAACTTACAGCTTCCTTTAACCACCGACGAATTGCTAAGGAATTAAAATAATTTGAAGAATGATGGAATGGACGCGTTCTGTACCTGGAAGGGATACCATAACGATGTTTGAACTTTTCAACCATTGATAAGAAAAGCGAGTAATAAAGAGTATAGCTAATACTGTGTAACCATTAGCTCGCTTTAATGCGAATACGACAAGTCGTAGGTCTGGTTCATTGTGAAACAATATACCAATAAGGTAAATTCTGTATTTGAAAATAACTCCACATTATGAGTCGTTCGTGATTTAGCAATAAAATAATTTTTTAAATGAGTATTGTTGATTTATGTGTTATTTTATTTGCCTGTACTCATTGCCAAACTTTTTCTAAAGATTTTAAATGTCCGGCAGCACTGACGCAGCGAAAATTTTCTGTCCGCCCATAAACGGACAACAAATTGGAATAAAAGTCGAATTATACAACAGAAAGTCACACACGCTTCGTTTTTTTTTAATAATTTTCTGGAAAACGCATCCCTATGAGATTTATGAGAAGCATAATGCAACATTCGACATGTGCTTTTTTTCTTTTTATTTTTACTAGCAATCGAGATGACTGAAGAAACCGTGAAGGTAAAGAAAGGACGAGGACGCCCTCGTAAAAGCGACACCGCAGCAGCAGAAGTGACACCGAAGGAGAAAAAGAAGCCGGTTAAGGAAGTTGTGGAACCGCCACCAGCAGAGGACCCATCCGACTCGGAGGAAGAGGAACAGGAGGAGGCACCGGTTGCTCGGCCTGCCAAATCACCGGCCGGCAAAAAACGTGCCTCCGAAGCGACCGAGGACAAGAGCGCTCCAGCCCCCAAACGAGGCCGTGGCCGACCTCCGAAGGCATCGAAAAAGGTGAAAGTACCGACCGGTCGTGGCCGGGGCCGTCCGCGCAAGAATCCTTAGATGCGTGGAAAGTAGCGCGAACCCAACAGCATTCGCGGAAGATTCCTCATAGCTCCCTCGATCACCTCTCCTTTCCATCACTTAACAAATGATAACAAATGGACAAGTAATTTTAACGAAACCGATTTTCTGTACGATTCTTTGCCACATTCACTCACCACCAGTTGCCTCTCAGATACAGTGTGTTACGCTTTCTTGCTTCTCCGTAGGTAGGGGAAGAGCTAGGAAATGCGCACAGCTCTCAAACTACTATCCTGAAGTTGACGATCATTTTTGAATTATTATTACACACGAAAAAAATAATATCAAAAACACGTAATGGCGATTTTTGCATATATGTTTGGAGGTCAGAATCGTAAATGTACGTGACGTGTTCGTTCGTACGTGAAGACACTCGTGGATTATTAAAAAAAATGAACACAGTAGTTAAGTTGTGTTGTGCAAATGGTTTAGTAGGGTAGTTTAAAGTGTGTGTTTCGGAACTCAGATCACACCATTTTTGTCTATTTTTGTTCTTTCCTCTCCTTACTTCATGTAGTACGCCATGTTTCACTCGACGTCTCACACTATCAATTACTCATCAACAACATCTAGTAGCCTTTTGGAGTAATTGACTTGTGAAATGTACAAAATATATTGGAAACGGATAGGCCATAAACTATAATAAATCAATGTACTCGGAACCAACGATAATATCCCGCTTACGGTGTCGATAATTTTGTTTAGTTGAGAAAACGCCAAACACGGGTATTTAAGTTTGCAGATGACATGAAAATTCGGAGAATCCTATACTCTTAGATGCAGCAGCTACAATGCCATATAAAATTATTATTAAAAACATAGTTCATCTTTCCAATTGTTTTCACTCGACGTTTCAAAACGTCGGTTCCGTACAAAATCAGTTATTCTAAGGCTTTTGGTACTCTTTATGATGCAAAACTAGTTTTTGTAAAGCATTTTAAAAATTATTACTTTTCCAAAAAATGGCCACACTGCTATGTGCAACGCGCAGGCTACTTATTTACCGAAACCCCTACCGAACGGCTGGGGTCACGCCGAACGAATTTTCGTCGGAAGTTGTTTATTTTATAAAATATCGATCTAAATGTGACAAAACATGATGTATTATATAGATGGAAAATCTACACTGTAAACCATAACATAGCTGCGAATCTTGCTAATGAAGTTTGTTCACTTAAACGATTCCAAAGTTCTCCAATATGCATGCACGGTTCCCATGGCAACTTGCAACATTCTCCTGTATGATTTCAAAATTCCAATTCCATAGTGTTTGAACGACTCCCTTATATGATTTGAACCCCTTTAATGTTTCAAAATGACCTTACATTGCTCCATCGAGGTAGGCGTAGCTAACGTAAATGGAATACATATGATATTCTTAGTTACGTTTGTCTGTACCTAACACCAAAAGTATGATTGGGATAAAAATCTAAATTCGAAGACGAAAGAAAATATTCCTAACCCTGGGTTTGGTTCAAAACTGTTAACGATAACTGCGTCCGATCGAACAAACATGCCGAAGTCAGGATAATGCACAACGTTTCACAACCCGAACGTTTACGACGGAAAATACTGGAGAGCAAACATCGTCGAATATTCGGGTTTCTCTCTGTTCTCTCTTCGGGGTTCTTCCACTACGACGAGGAAACGATTTTACTAGCGATTACGCACACTTTCACGCGTTTTGCCAAAAGCTTCCTGTGGGCGATGGAAAGTTCTGCAAGAAGCTTCCGTTCGATGCCCAACCTCGCGAAGGATGCTAGTAGAGAAATGCCGGCAGTGGTGGATACTAGACATCCTGACTACCATTCCCCTGCGTGTAGATGTGTGTGAGGGGAGATAAATTTGGGTGAGCGTGTATGCGTACGAGCGTTGTTGTTTTCCGTTGAGGCGAACTTGACCGCGAGAAGCGCGTGAAAGACGGCGTGTTTTTTGGGGTGCTGAAAAACGGACTCGCCGTGTGTCGTGTCGTGGACCAGTGTCGAAGTGCGCCAAAGTTGTTGTGCAAGATAGATAAACACTTTCCGTAAGTGTAGAAGAAATCACGCGTCGCACGCCGGAATCAAGGTATGAAGTGTGGATATTTTCACTTTCATCGGGAAATGATTGGCACGCTCTGGAGTTTTTGCTACCCAGGTGAAAATACGGCTCGGGGTTGGGTGGTGAAAATCTCCCGCTCAGAACGGTAGAACGCAGCATACCCCCGACGCGATGTTCCGGAAGTTATTTCATGTACGTGCTGTTGTGTGTGCGCGCGCAAGTGAGCTGGGAGAACAGAGGGTAAAAGCTTGCGAGCGTTTTCGGGGAACCGTTGGTGGATGCTGAGTGGGTGGAAAAATGTTTTCTTTTTGTTTCATACACAAGTATATCAAATCTCTTTTATCGATAAAGAACACTAGTAGTTGTTTCAGTTTCTGGTGCATTGAAATATTTTGTGATTATTGTTTTGTGCATTTCTCTCACATGCTCTACAATAATTAATCCCTAGTGATTTGTCGGTTATTAAAGGGAATCTCTCTGGAGGAAAGGCACCATGTCGGACGCAGAGGTCGTTGAACCGAAAAAGGGTCGTGGACGCCCACCAAACCCCGATAAGGTGAGAATAACGTTTAATCCCGCTGGTGTGCATAATGTATCGATGTATCGATGTATCGAAGTAGGCTTTAAATGTATACTCTTTAAACGCATTTGCAGAATAGTGTTGCACCTAAAAAACGGGCGCGGGCTCTTTCACCGAAAGAGTCGAAGGTAGTGGAAGAGCGCGACAAAGAGAAATCCGTCGTATCGGATGACGGTGAGGAACCGTCGCCAAAGCGTGGACGGGGCAGACCGAAGGGCAGCACCAAGAAAGCGTCCAAAGCGGCCAAGAAAGCGCCGGCAGCACCGGTTGGCAGAGGTCGAGGCCGTGGCCGGAAGAAGCCGGTCAAGGAGGAATCCTCCGAAGAGGAGGAAGACGACGACGACGAGGAGGACGACGAGCAGGAGGATAGCGAGGGCAACGAGGAAAACTATGACAACGAGGAGTCCGATTCGTAAACGTGTCACAACACTGCCATTTTTTGTCTCTTCATCTAAAACACAATCCATTCTCGTCTGGGAGGATATACTCGAAGTCAAAATTCTTCGTCGCACGTGCCGCGTAATGAATGTGTTGTATCGATAGGCTAGACGTAAGCTATCGATTGCGAATGGCATGTTTCGAGCAAGGCAAATCGAAGAACCTCTTCAAACCACTCAACAGTGTGTTCTGTACACATTTGATGAACGTTTTAAGAATCTTGCGAATCGTGTTAAAATAAAGTAAATTGATCTAAAGACATGTCATCTACTGTATCGTACTGACAAAAACGAATCTGTTTAAATATTTAAACCACTGTGGGTGAGTTTTCTTTTTCCTTCGATGAAAGCAATGTTGATATGTGACCATGTTAGCACAAAATCGTTGTATTTCTTGCATTTATTTTACAGCTTTTAAATACTTTACTTTTCACTTTCGTCATTTTATTTTTACGTTTTATGACGTTATTTTATGACGTTTTTATTTTTGAATTTAAGATTTGTTTTATTTATAGACTTATTTTCAACATTGCAGGTACATGTCGATCATTGATCATTTGATGTTGTCTTTTCAGTGCTGAATATTCTTAGAAATGCTAATCTTCGTTACAACAGGCATAAGAATCGCGTGCCTTTTCAGAAAAATGTTCATCAATAGATGATGCCGTAGTAAGTACAGAAGGCTATTGTTTTTTTTGTTCTACCGTCAATTAAATAATAATTTTGTCTGCCATATCAATTACGTTCACAAAAGTCTGGTGAAAAGTCTTTAGAAACCTATTAGCCTGCAATAAACTGCAAACCAATTTTGTTTGGACAACATTTGCCGATTGCTAGCTGTTCATAGCTTTTCCTTATAGGCGGCGCTGTAATCACTACGGACCCGGCTAACATTTGAAAGCTACAAAAATCTCATGAAAAATATCTTTTTCTCAATTCTTTTCGGTCCCGAAAAAAATGCGAAAAGACTATTTATGCGGTTATTAGACGAGGAAAAACAGTGTCAGATGGTTTTGGATATTTTCTGCCAAATCGCGTTTGACAGAAAATATCCAAACCGCAAATCAGAATTCGACATCCTCAGTTCTGATTTTTTCAGACTGGATATTTTCTGTCAAAATGGTTGTTTGTTTACATTTCGGTTTGTTTTGGTTTTCCTGTGGTTTTGCATTCACATACAATTTTGTCCGTGCATTGTACAATCATTATTAAAAGCATTATTACACAAAATAACCGCTCCGCCCAATGTATCGTTATTACACGAGCGGGTGGATATTTTATGCCAAACGCCGCGCCGGAGCCCAGTTTGACAGACGACGAGTTATTAGACGAGGGAAAATACTGTCAGATGGTTTTGAATATTTTCTGCCAAATCGCGAAAACAATATAACGTAAAAAACGCAAACGTATGTTCCTGAAACTGTCTGCAGTTGAACATACTTCAGGGTTTATAGGTTTAGAAACTGCTTACAAACAAATTGTTATTTAATACCTTTAAAAAACATCCCCATACACGTTTCATAAACCTTAAAAATTATGTTTTTCCAGTCTTTGTATTTTAGTTTGAATTATGTTGGAATTTTGTAGTGATACTGTTGAATAACAGCAGCCGTAAAACCAATTAGTCTGTCCGAATTGCCAAAACTATTCCCACGGTCATGCTGCATCGACATGTATATTCAACAGAATTTGATAAAAACATTCCAAGCAATACATTGGTATTTTCTATCTTGTATTATTATTTCGAACCCAAATTTAATTTATTGAACCGCCTCATATCATTCTCCACGCAATGATTACCGTTCCTCGACGACTGAAGGAACAGTTGTTCAGTTGGGCTTAGCCCAGTGCAACTTACTAAGACCGAAGGCTTTTTCCTTTCGAACAAGCGAATTAACCTAACAAATTTGAACCACTAGCTATACGGCTTTGGCCGTTTGATGCTTGTGTTTGATGCTTACTGATATTTTCGCTGAAGAATACTGTACGATCCGATATAGAGCGTTTAAATTTTAATTAAGGAGATATGGTGGCATTATCCTCAACATACCCTCGCCAATAATTAAGAAAACATTATTTTTAAATTATCAAAACGCCAATCTTTTACCTGTTTAGGTGCGATGATAACACAGTCGCACGAGATGGCGCTGCTGCATTCGCACGAAAGAATGCAAAGTGTGAGAGAGGGAGCGATTGATTGGTCAACGCAGACCAATCATAGCGTTCCATCTGGCAAACCACGAGAGTAATCGCCCGTCCGCTCTCTTTCTGCATCTCGCTCGCACGATAGAGTCGCCCAGCGATTCCGAGGGTAGTTTGTAGGAAGCTTACATTTCTTGCATCTCGCTCTTTCGCGCCGCCTCGCTCAATTCGAGAAGCGAACGCAACCGTGGCGCCCTCTGTGATTTCGATTTTATATAACCGACCGTTACTGTGTCGCCTGGCGAATTCATACTTCAGACGCGTGTCGATCGCGGCGGTACCTGTCACGAAGGAGCCTCGTAGTCCTTCCAATTCCGGTTGGTGAAACATATTTATTGTGCTAGTAGTGATCCATTCTGCCAAAATGCGTACGTTTGCGGTTCTTTTGGCCGCCTCGCTGGCCGTGGCTGCCGTGACAGCAGAAGTGTACTTCGAGGAAGGATTCAAAGATGGTAAGATTGTTTGGTGCGATGCGAAATGCGACACCTACGTGGCCTATGCTCCCGGAGGCAACGCAGGGGCGTTCTTTCCCAAAGCGATCCACTAATTTTGCATTCTGATTGTGTTTTCTCATCCGCTGGTGCACAGACTCGTGGCAAAAGACTTGGGTTCAGAGTGAGCACAAGGGCGTCGAGTATGGCAAATTTGTACACACAGCCGGCAAATTCTTCAACGATGCTGAAGCCGACAAGGGTAAGTAATTAAAACTAGAGTAATGCAAACATGGTGTACCTAAAATGAGACAGGAACAGTGATAGAGGTTCAAAGAAACGATCGAAGGTGCTAACGAGAACGCGAAACAGCTACGTGTCAATTTTCTAGAATGTGAATGACCGCTGTTCTGCTGGTAGTCACGGGATCGGGGGGACACTGATTCCAGACAGGGGAGGGAAAGAATGTTTGGTCATGGTGGGTGTGTTCGCGGTCTGCTTACGCGCAGATGATAGTTTGCGGCATCCCTGAAAGAGGCACATCGATATAATACCGAAGGTGTAAATGTGTGCGAGTACGACAGGGATGCAATTGCATAATTTTCCGGTCATGGAAAACAGACAGAAACTAAACAAGTTGATGCATCTTCAACAACAGCCATAGCAAAAATATCATGATTTAAAGGATGAGAACAAGAAGAAAGAAACAATTATCCAAGTGACTTTACGTTGCTGTGCATCGGTAAGAGCAAAGGAGTGAGAAAGATGACGTACCCGGCTTTTGGCAAATCGCGACCGACGCCCAGCAGCTAGAACAGGAAAAACCGGCAAAACATCATAGCATAGCAAGCAATGTTTTCTCGTGTCTATCTCTCTTTCTCGCCATGCTGGCAGCAGGTTTTGTCTCGTACTACTGTCGCCGTGGCAACATGAGCCGGGCCGGGAGACGAACGACTCATTAAGCCTCCCTTTTTTTCTCTGCATAGATTACTTTCCTTCATCTTCTTTTTCAAATTCACCGCACCACGACCAACACGTTCACGGATCAGTCACTTTCATGTGTGACGTGTCCATTCCGGTGCGGTGATGATATGTATGGTGATGGTGGAACGTTCGAGAAATATGGACAGACCGGCGATGGTAGCACTGGTAGCACTGCAACGTTTATCAACTTTTCCGATCGCGGCAGTCACCACATGTTCAAATGGATTTATGATTACTGTTCGATTTTTCGTGGCCTTGTGCGTCCTCCCTTTCCGTGGCGTGCACTTGGTGCTTATTATTGTCATGATTTTGATGTTTCTGCCACCGGTGTTTCGACCCAACGCACGGCACGGGCAGGCAGGGTAAAGGTGTCGATGTTTATCATACACCACGAACGTGTTTGCCGTTGTGTGCCCTTGTCCAGTGGGGATGTGAAGCGAAACGTTGGCCGCAGTTAGCATGCAAAGGATGTGTTCATTTTTTACATATTATTTTTCAATCCACCTGGTGTAACATCAGCGTGCGTGACATTAGCCCGAAACACAGAACGTCAGCGAATGCTTTGATGCTCGTTCTAATTGAACGTGGCTAGTTAAGCAAGCAGCGGTGTTATTACCTGGAAATATGGGACAGCACAAACCAAAAAAAGAAAAGTATAAACTGACTCACTTACTAGAACATGATTTTTCTTAAGGGAGGGGATATGTATATATATATTCTAACAATTCACGTTACAGAACAGAAACACGTCTTCGTCAGTTAACGGTCCGAGCAAAGACGTGTTCTATTCTAAAGAACGTTCAGCGCATCTGTTCAGCTGTGTACCGTGGTACGTACGATAGAACGTTACAAATGGGCAACATTTTACGCAGGTTTTTATTGTTTTTATTTATATTTACAATCCGTTTGTGGGAAGGAAGGTCCACACAGCCGGAGCGCTCCACTTGTGCGCTTTGTTGATATATTTTTAAAATCAACAGTCCTCATTCGGGGCTCATGCGATGTTTGCCTATTGAATCCGGGCCACTGACAAGTTTTTTGTTATTTGTCTCAGTAACCCGATTTAATTCGCTGACGTACGCTCTTCTTTTACCTTTCCGGCTAGACTGGATACGATTGACTCCGAGCGAGTTTACGTAGAGAATTAATGAAGATTGATTTTTGCAACGTGTTCTCATTTATGTTGTTGTTACTTACCTTTTGTTCGTAGGTCTGCAAACTTCCCAGGATGCTCGGTTCTACGCACTATCGAACAAGTTCACGCCCTTCTCCAACAAGGACGACACGCTCGTCATTCAGTTCTCGGTTAAGCACGAGCAGAACATTGACTGCGGTGGTGGTTACCTGAAGGTGTTCGACTGCTCCGTCGACCAGAAGGATCTGCACGGTGAGACACCCTACCTGGTGATGTTTGGTCCGGACATCTGTGGACCGGGCACGAAGAAGGTGCACGTGATCTTCAGCTACAAGGGCAAGAACCATCTGATCAACAAGGACATCCGCTGCAAGGACGACGTGTTCACGCACTTTTACACGTTGGTCGTGCGCGCCGACAATACGTACGAGGTGCTGATCGACAACGAGAAGGTGGAATCGGGCAGCTTGGAGGACGACTGGGACTTCCTGCCGCCGAAGAAGATCAAGGATCCGGAGGCGAAGAAACCGGAGGACTGGGACGATCGTGCGACGATCCCCGACCCGGATGATACGAAGCCGGAAGACTGGGACAAACCGGAGCACATCCCCGACCCGGACGCGACCAAGCCGGACGACTGGGACGATGAGATGGATGGCGAGTGGGAGCCACCGATGATTGACAATCCCGAGTACAAGGGCGAATGGAAGCCGAAGCAAATCGACAACCCGGCGTACAAGGGCGTCTGGGTGCACCCGGAGATCGATAACCCAGAGTACACCGAGGACAAGAGTCTGTACCTGCGCGAGGAAGTCTGCGCCGTCGGTATCGATGTATGGCAGGTGAAGTCGGGCACGATCTTCGACAACTTCCTCATCACGAACGATCTCGAGGCAGCCAAGAAGGCGGCCGCCACCGTCAAGGACACGCAGGAGGGTGAGAAGAAGGTGAAGGACGCGCAGGAGGCGGAAGAGCGCAAGAAGGCCGAAGAGGAGGCGGCCGCCGAAGAGGCTGCCAAGGATGATGAGGATGAGGATGATGATGAGGACAACGCGCTCCCTGGTGAGGCGACCGAGGTCGAAGACGAGGGACACGATGAGCTGTAAAAAAAAAACAAAACAAAGTAGATTTACTAAATACCAACCTACCATCATCAAGGCGGTAAGGGGGCTGTGAGGCCCCTCTTTAAATCCCGTGTTCCTATGGAATGCGATGTGCGGCCGCGGAACACTCCGAACGTGAGGAGTGTTGTGGGCGCGTGTGTGTGTGTGCATGTGCGGGGTAACAACAAATCGTACTGCCACGCGAAAGTAAGCGGACAGAAAGAGAGAACGGTTTTTGAACCATAGAAGACCAAAACAAACCGGATCGAATGGATGAAGAACTAACCACGACAATTCAACTAAAAGCGAGAGGGGATTACTGAAATTAAATGAAAAATCAGGACATCCATTTAGATAGGCGATACTAAGCATCCAGAGAAAGCGAGAAAGAGAGAAAGAGAGAACGAAAACCAAGCTGGGACTGACTAATATAGTGCGAAGAAGTAACACGTGTAATCACAGTAGGCTGTTCAATGGGAGGAAAGTGGAAGAGGCGCCATTTCGAACAAATCCGCCACATAAGGTTCTGTGTTTTGTGCCACCTTCGTAGCACTTTGAGTAACAAACAAAAAGATGCTTGGTTTACGTGTACCCATGGCGCGTGTACTTATGCGCTGGTTGAGTGTGGGCTATGCGTTTCCCGTTTGAAGGGAAATGCTTGTACCGCGCTTTGCGGGAGACGACTGTGTCAAAAACTTGCAATGTAAATCGTACGGCATGGGAAAAGTACACGAGACCAGTTCGCTGGACAGGAGGATCGTCGTGGAATCTCACATGCGGTGCATGTTTCTCCCTCTTTCTCTCTCTCTCTACATATATATCCGACGCACGTCGTCATCATGTGTGCCGGGGTATGCTAGATCGGACAGGAATGTTACTTTTTTTTGTTTTGTGGATATCGTTTTGTTTTAAAACACTTTCTCGCTGTGTGAGTGTATCTGATTTAGGTTTTTAAGCGCTAGTAGTCAAAAACCCCGTTCAACTTTTGTAAGACCGTTATGCTATGACCTGTAGAGACCCGACAGACAAAGGCGAAGGCAGTAGGAGCAACGAAATATGGTTGATGAAAATGTGCAAGAAGAACAAGTCAAACAATACAAATAAAAAAAAACAAACAATTTAAGAATGATTCCGTGTGTTATGTGCATTTTTTTTCTCCAAATTTTACTATTGTAGAATTATTTTTTCCTAAGTTAGCCTCGTGTTTCCTTTGCCACGCGACCCATTCGGACCATTTCTCCCCACCCAGCGAAGAGTGACTAACTAGGGCGGTAAAATCAATCTAGTAAGCTGATAAAACGGTCGGCAGGCATGCTTTTAGAACAAAAAAAAACCTAAAAAGACAGAAAGAGAGTGTGTGTGAGAGACTGAAGACATTCTGCAACCTTCACAGTTTTCTGTGTTAGTTCCTTGCACAGCTTAACTTTTGGCAATTTAAACAGTGGAATTTAGGCACTGTTGGTTAGCTGTAGTATAAAATCAATAACAAATGCCATTGTTAGATGTGAATATTCCCCTCATTAGGTTAGTTTTTCTCAATTTTTATCACTTTTTAACATAATGTGTTAAAAAATATGTGAAAATGTTTTAAATTTTGGAGTCGAATGTTTGAGTTCTTGAAGCAATGTAATTCAAAACAAAATACCAGATTTAATTGAAGTTTAAAAAAACACAGCTTTTTCAGCACTTTATTGGACTTCGCTAGCGGAATTGCATTTGCTATAGGAAGCGGAATAAAATTACAACACAGTTAGGAACACAACGTAGCGTGTTTTTTCTGTCCTCCCACCCCCTCCCGAGTATCCTTCCGTCGTCATCACGTGCAGTTCTCTCCGTCGCGTTGCTGTCGTTGATAGAACTCTTGCGTCAGTTCGGCCAGATTGCGCTCGAGTGTTTCCACCTCCTCGAATCGGAGAGCTTCCCGTGCCTGCCGTATGTAACCCTTCACAATGTTGATTTGATCGATCAGTGGATCGGACGTCATGTTTACCAACGGTCCCGTTTGCGTGCCACTCCAATTGTCCACGGTGGAAACGGTGAAGGGCGTTGCCGTCCCATATTGCCGCCCGTTTGTCATTTCGGCAGTAGAAGCGGTCGAGCTGGAGTTACTGGACGAGCTGACCGTGTTCGGTGGTTCGCTGGCCGTATCACCACCACCAGCACCGGCAGAAGTCTGAAGTAATTCGTAGCGCTCGTACGCTTGCAGTGCCAGTAACCGTTCACGTTCAAGCCTGCGAGCCGTTTCCTCGCGCTTTTTCTGCTGTATCTTCTTTATTTCTTCCTCTACCGGTAGCGGTGGGATCGAGAGCATGCGTTCCTTGATATACGCAATGCAAGCGAGACGGATTGCTTTCTTAAGCGCGTCCTCCCGACTGCCGGGCGCGAACTGAAGTGCCAGAACTGACTTGCTAATACTGTCAAGTTGCTCGGCCGAGCGGCCTATTTTTTCACGCAAAGCAGATGCATCCGAAAGACGAAAAATGACGTCACCCTCGTACAGGCTGTCCAGAATGCGGCGATACATCGGTATGTGAGGCTCGATGTCGGCTTGCACCTGACGCATCCGATCGTACAGCTGCGTGATTGGTGGCCGATTGCGTCGCGAGTCTTGCATCTCCATACGGTTCAGCAGTAGATGAAGACAGTGTTCACACACCCGGAAACTGTTCGCTTCGTTCGAGACGTTCGTGACGACGTTCGGTTGCTGCACGATACGGTACGCATCATCGAAGCTGAGAAACGCCGAGCATCCGTCACACATGACCGAGCCACAAATGCGACAGTGATGCTGACGGCGCGTAATGCCGAACCCTTTCGCACAGTTCGGACACAGTTTCACCAGCTTCCCGTCGATCCACGGCACTTTGCTTTGCTCATGACGCTTCTTTTGGTCTGGATCGGTCGGACATCCGTCCAGCAGCTTGTCGAGCCGGATAATCAGCTTGTTTGTCTCGGACGCGTATCGCTCGAGGCGGGGGTTTCGTACCGCCTTGAAATACCCGGAGTGATCACAATCGCACCCGACGGTCTGTGTACCCGTGGACTGTAGCAGGGGGTTGTTGACTGTACCGGCACTGCCTACAGCGACACCCGACTCGCCGACACCGGATTCCGCCCCGCCACTCTGCTGTTGTTGAGACGATTTCTTTTTGCCCTTCGACAGTATGCCCTGGAAGATTTCCTTCAATGATTTCAGCAGATCCTGCTCTTCGGAATGTTCGTGCTCTACGTGTACTGTCAATCGTTCCGGTGTGCGTAAATCGCTCTTACAGATAGGACACAGGAACCCTTCGAGGATTTCACCATCGCTGTCGGTATTGCTGCTGTTGAGGAGGAATGTACCGGATCCGGATGACATGCCAACTGAATCGTCCCTGTAACCAGGCGGCTCGCCGAACGGGTTTGCCATCTTTATACGTTCGGCACAGTAGTTAGGTTGTTTGCACCTCCATCAAACACCGAGAAACTCAACTTCTTTCCCAACTCAGGTCCGATGAAGGAAGCCCATCAGTCAGATCCAAAATTGAACACAGCAATAGGTTGCTTTGCTACACTGAGAAAAATAAGAACTTATACATGATTTGAAGGCTGCAAGCTACGCCATGTACTAACTTTACCAAATTCTTTCGGAACCGAATGCAAAGGAATGCACTTTACTATCACGGTTACATTGTTTACTGTTTTATCTCGAGCGTTTGGCTAATCCAAAACTACGGAACCGAATCCAGCGGCGGCTCGGTAGTATTTTTAGTTAAGAGTAAAACAGACACTATGTTTGCGGTACTGAATAACGCACGTGCATTGTTTTTCATTTCTAAACTCTACAATATTTCACCATTAGAGCGAACCGGCTCAGACAGCTGGGTAATGAATTTGTATTTTATAAGCAGCATTTATACACAAATATGCACCGTAAGCTGCACAAATAAGAACGTTCCGCCCGAGCAATGACAGCTTTTCAGCAACACAACGCCTGTATAAAAGCAACTGTACAGCAGTTAATCAGCACATCATGGCAAGGTGGTTAAACGTTATATTTTTACCACTGATAATCAGGTGCCGCCTATCATCGAAAATTGGGTAGTTTAATAATTAATTAAAAGTAAAACGTTCATCGAATTTATATAAACAATATGATATTCGAAAGGTCCTGTGTTTCGGTTTGTCGGTTTCTGTAGAGCAGGTGCTGAAGTAAAGCAATAGTCAGTAGACAGACTGGACAAATCAATCCATCTAACATGCCGGGCTGCTGAAATAGATTTGGAAGGAAAGCTGAGCTTTTCCATAGCAAATCATGCGATAAGAATAGAAAATGTTGTACATTGTGGTTGAAAAATGTACACAAATTAACAGCAAATGTGATATGTAGAACCGTACATTTAAATTATTAAATATTATTGGTTCGTTTTCTTGCAATAAAGTTAATAAAGAAGCAGGTTTTATCAATTTGTATTAGTCAACTTCCTGACTAAAACTAGCTAGAAACATTCTACAAAATATCATACTGTACTAAAAATAAAGTAAACATTATTTATTAAATGTTCAACATCAAAACTAAAATGTTATGGTATACCTTCTATCAAGCATCTCGTGTTTTTATAACAGCTGTGAAGATCTGATAATGGAACACTGTAATAAAAACTCAATCTGACGAAGTCAACTACAGAAAACAATTATTCGTATCATTTATCGACAAAATTAATGCATTTATTTCTATGAATTAGTTTCGCGTTTACGTGAGCATGTCTCGCTCCGAATACTCACGTCCGCCGTTAAATATAATACCGGTTTATTTACTCAAACATCATCACACGGTATAACCGCAATGCCGTGTCCTCTTTTTGTGTAAATTCGCTACAGACCAATTAAATATAAGCGCAGCTGCGATTTCGATTTCCAATTTAAATATGAACTTGTTACTTCGAATGCGGAAAAGCTATTTATTTTACAGAAGCAAGCAAACCGACGGTGTGTCTTTTTATCGACAATAACTTAAGCTGAATTTAGAAAACAAAAAACAACACACACACGCATACAGAGTTAGGCAAATATTGCAATTAGTTACGGCTTTGTTATGTCTTAAAGTCTTTCGCTGACATTGTGCTACCCGAATTAAAAGGTGTTACAGTCGAATAGGAAGTTATTTTAAGGTGGAATCCGGCTTCAATCTATACAATTTGTGTAAAAAATCACGTACATCCAAGTTAACATGTGCTCCCACCAATGTGTGTTCGGTCTTAAAAAACATAATTAAACAACAGAAACCCATCGACTTTTAAACTTCTACTGGTCGTCTTTAGTGAAACGAGCCGAACGTTCGATTCGTTTGCCGCTCGTGTAAGTACAGTGTCGATAATCATCTAGGCGCGGGTCCCACAAGAGTGATATTAGCTTATAGCAGTAGGCGCTGATGTTTTCGGTATGTTTTACGATGAAATGCATATGTATTTATCAAGTAATTGTGCGCGTGATGCGCGAAAAGTGACGCGGAGAGGAGGGGCCAACGTTTTACGTCCTGCGCGGCTAACGGCTAGCGGGCTTGAAGGGGTTTGGAATCGGAGTAGCTAAATATTTATATATAATATATATAATTGTATCAAAAACAAGCCACTAACCTCAACAAATCCGTAACCGGTTGCGGGAACTTTCCTTCCACTTAATTATATCTCAGCTCTGTTTCAGCATAGTGTGTTGTGGTGCGCACTCATGGCGCTTCCTTTCTCCCTTCCCCGTTTCGTTTCGGTTTCGCTCCAGTCGCCTTTTGTTTTGTTTTCTGTTAGATTTACCGGACGTTTTTTTTTTCGTAACGCGTACAAAACTCCAGCCCAATACTAAGACTCTTACCCGAGGGGTTTGTTTTGTTAGCTACTGCCGCATATATACGTATCCACTAAAAATTCTACGGATGTCAATACTTTAGGCGTGTTACTCCGTGGCATCCCATATATTGCCACGCCATATATTGGCGTGGGCCAGAAGAAGCTGGATTGGAATGCTCCGATCGGAAGTATTAACTTAGTTTACGTGTTAATTCACTACTACGGTTACTCGCATTTCTGCTCATCTCTCTCTCTCTCTCTCTCTCTCTCTCTCTCTCTCTTTCTCTCTCTATTGGTGTGTGCCTCATGTCTTTAGCTCCGACTTTACGAGAAAACAAACATATCGCTCCTGTAGTAAATAATTAGTTCTAAATTCTCGTTACCTCACCGCGAATGTAAGAATGGAATAGGTATCGAATGTAAGAAGTGTGGGTTTATGCACTTTGCACGGGGGGGAGGAGGAACGGGGAACTAAAATTCTGTCGCCACACACCTTTTATCGAATTTCTATAATTATTTTTTTTATAATCGAAAACACACTCTCCAAAAATTACGTTTCATGGCAATGTTTCGAATGCAAACGGCCTCCTTACACGATGTCGAAACTGATCTATTATCTTTGTATCGTTTGTGCTATCGGTTCCATCCGTCCGTGCGTCCGTCCGTTCGTAGTGTAAACTTATTCAATCACTGTACACACTGTGTGCCGTGCGGCACCACCACACCTCGATACTCTAGCTGACTGCCTTTACTTTCCCTACGTCTTCTAAATTGCAACCCCGTCCTCACATCTCTCACAAAGAAGAAATGCGAAAAAAATTGTAAAACACAAAAAATCAAAACGTCATCCGCACCGAGGTTTACTCCCCGCTCCGCCGGCATCATACTTGCGTAACGCACTGCGCATACTTCTCCAGCTCCTTCTGCAGCGTCCGCACTTTGTCCGATTCACCGCGCAGCATCCGCGTCAGGTCCTCGATGAGACCGGCCTGAGTTGCCAGCTGTCGTTCCATCCGGACGACCTTCTGCTCGAGATCCTGCACGCGACCGCACACGTTGTCCATGGCCACGGTGGGCGGTGGTTGTGTTACCTCCGCTTTACTGCTATTACCGACAATGTGGATCGTTTTGGCGTTCCGGTTTTGGGGCGTCGGTGAAATGCTCGTGTGCCGGAGGTTCACACTGAGCGGACGGGTGTTCGGGGACGGTGGCAGATCGTGCGATAGACCATTGTTTTCTGTTCGTTCTGCTGCTGCGGCGGCAGCAGTGGTCGATGATGACGAGGAGGCAGAGGAGGAGATGGCAATCTTGGTCGTGGTGGTCGATAGGGCGGACATTGATTTAGTCATCGCGCTCACGCTGTTGGTGGATTGTTGTTGGTCGCTACTGCTTACCGTGGTTGTAGCAGCAGAGGCGCTCGTAGAGGACGACAACGGTGTCGTGTCCTTGCGATTGCACGATGCAATCAAGTCGAAGGAACTGTTGATATTACCGGTAACACCGGTATGATTAGAACCGCCTTCCGATGGAACACTCGTGGTCGTGGCGGACCGTTCCATTAGCCGGGCGCGAACAGCGTTGCTCGAAGGTACTGCCGATGGAATAGTCGTGGTGGTGGTGGTGGAACTCGCATGGAATGATTTCGAAATGCTTGACTCCTCCTGGTGGAAGTGGCTGCTGCTGCTGCTGTTGTTAGTATTGTTGCTGATGCTGTTTTGTGTGGATGAAACGTTATGATGCTCGGGCGATTTGCTTTCCGCCGCTGTCGTTTTCTTTGCCTGACTCGCCTTCAGCTCGTCCATCCATGGAACTTTGTTCTTTTCCCACTCGCGTGGCTTTGGCACCTTTGGTGCGGCCGTTTCCTCACCGTGCTGTTCCACTCCCGTTGCCGTGGGCAGTACGTCCGGTTTGGGACTCTCCGGTGGTTCGGAGGAAATCGACAGCTGACTGAACAGACCGGAGTTGCCATTGCTCAGTGAGCCACCACCACCGTTTGCCGTAATGTTGTTGCTGAGGGTGGTTGGATCGGTCACTATAATACTGCTCGGCGAGGAAGGTGGCCGCCGTTTCGGGGCTTTCGCACGGTTAGCCCGCATATCCTTGAGCACGGAGGTGCCACGTTCGACCTGCCCCAGCTCCATATCGATCCGTTCGCCCACTATCGATCGATCGCCGTTGTCAGCAATCTCCGACTTGCCCACCTTGCTACCCACGATACCATCCCGTTCATCCACCGGCGGTTTCTCTTTCTCCAGAGAACCACCACCTCCACCTTTCACCTTCTGTTTCAACCCCGAAAACAGATTCCCCGTGACGCTCGTTATCGAGGGCGACTTCTTGATCGGTACCTGTGGCTTCTTGCCCAGCACCGGTGGCGGGGTCGACTTTTTGTCGTCCAAATTTTCCAAACTCTTGCGCATCTCGGACGTTTTGTGCTCCAGACTCTTGCGCGGCGGTTTCTCCGTTACTGGTGCCGCCCCACCTTCGGTGCTTTTACTTTCGAGCGATTTCCGGTGTGCGGCCACACTGTTGTACGTGGGTGAGCCCGTTACTGAACCTACACTGCCAGTGGATTCGTTCAACGAATCCTTGGACCCGAAGCTTTCCTTCCGAAAGGCGGCCGCGTTTGAGGACGCTGCGGAGGAGTTCGTGTTGGTGGTTGATTGTTTACCGAACAGTTGCATCTTGCTGGCCGTGGGCGGACGATCCGGTTTCGGAGCGTGCAGTGGATCCTTCACCGGGGAGACCACACCCGGATGGTGTGGTAGGCTGCCGGTGGTGGTGATGGTGCTGCTGCTGTTGCTGCTATAGCCAGTCGTGCGTACTGAGGCCGATATGTTCGCCGACGATTTACCACCTTCCGGTGGTAGGAGCGACACAAAGTTGTCCGGAAACACACCGACCCGACCCCGTAGCTCGCCCTTCCACCAACCCTTGTCGGGTAGCTCTTTCGAGAGGATCGTAATGATGTCTCCCTCGACCAGTTTCAGTTCGTCGTCGTTCGCCGGTTGATAGGCGAACAGTACCTTGCACAGCTCGCGCACCGGTTTGGGTGGAAGGGAGGGTGCATCGTGCCTATCCAGATCCTCCCGCGAGCTATTCAAGCTGGTGCGACTTTTGTTGAGACTATTGGTTTTCGATAGACCTGGAGCGAGCGGTGCGGAAGCAGCGGCCACCAGCAAGCTTTCGTTTGCAGTCACGTTTCCACTCTTGCGGCTAGATGATTTGGGTGACACGGATTCGATCATCTCGACGAAATTGGACGGAAACACACCGACACGCCCGTTCAGCTTACCGCGCCACCATCCTTCCTCGACCTGCGAGAAAAAACAGATGGCCCATGAATGGAGTTCATTTCAAGCACATCCCTTTGGGATCCTTACCTCTTCGAAAAACTCAACAACATCACCCACCGCCAACGTGAGCTCGTCCGCTTTGTTCTCCTGGTAGCTGTAGATGACTTTACACCTTCGATTCTGCGTTGCCGTTTTGTCCCTGCGAAAGAGAACCCACACCGGGATCGTAAGTGGCGGAAACAAGGAATACGGTCTTTTACACACGCTCACTACAACCGTACCTTAGCACGACCTGACTCTTGTCCTGCGATTCTAGCACACGGACGAAATTGTCCGGAAACACACCGGTACGTCCGGTTGCAACCAGTGTGCCCTCCCACCAGCCACCATCCTGTACTTTGATGTTGGTAATGATGGCACCCTTTTTAAGCGTCAACTCATCCGGTTCCTTAGCCGTGTAATCGAACTCCACGACCGCACTCACTGAAATTATGAAAGAGAACGAAAGGAAAAGTTTAATTATTTTGCACTAGGATTAAATAATGATTATTTTTCTATGTAAGAGAGTAGATTTTACAGCGTCTTCAGCTTCTAGAACATTTCCCACAGTTTACTTAAATCGAACCCGAACTAAAACGATCTCCTCTTCCAAACAAAGTTCTCTGTTCATGTTTAAAGTGACCGATTGGATTCTTATATTGGCTTGCATTGTGTTGGAATTGTTTCGGTTTGGTTGAAATGATTTTTTCCCTCGGCCATATTAACCATGCTAAAATTAAGTGTGAAATTTTGAATCGCTGAAGATCGAGTATATCTTGAGTTGGAAGCTCTGCTTGGCTATAAACTGTTGGAAAATATTGCATGATAAAATCTTTCAAACTTCAAACGAAACATACAACACAATTTCTCTAACCTAGAATATCAAATTTGCTCACATGTTATTTGCTCACATGTTAGCGTATTGAAAAGCTCACTACACTATCGTAACATCAACTTAATCCGCGATTGTTAGCCGTATTGTGAACTAGAAAACATTTTTGTGAACGGGACATTTATTAACTGGCTACACAAAATTGTAATCTAACCGCGACGAAAGCTAATATTCTTTATCGCAAAGTTGCACGTTGAATCATATGCCAATGGAAAGCGTGAACAAAGCCTACTTCTACTACTTTCTGCCACACGGTACACAGTCAACATAAATAAATTCCGCACCGCACCAATCTTAAACGCTGCGCTAGTTGGTGTAAAGAGCGATACTCCACCACTTCACCTAGCCGCGGATGGTGAAGGAAAGGTTGCAGAGCGAACGAGCTTAACCTATATTTCGACGCGCAGGACAAAGCCACGGGCCGAGATCAGCGACGACGCCGTGCCAGCATTAGGCGTCTTGGATCAGGTCTCTTAGATCATACTTGTCCCCTTTCGATATCTCTCTCTCTCTCTCTCTTTGCTTGTTTTTTGTCTTTCTCTTTCTTACATTTGCTACATCGGTTCCATAGCAGAACCGAGGAACGATACTGCTTTATGAGGATGCCTGCACGTTAAAGTAATACCAACTCCAGCGGCTGAGACGGATGGGGTTGTTGGTGTGTTCCCATGTTTCACTTTCCCTTCCCCTTTTTTGTACGCCGGCACACACAGCGACCCGACGTGGAAGCAATTTGGCCCAGTTTTCAGAATGGTCTGCAACGCTCTTACGAAGCATTAGATGGTACGCACCTTAGTCGAACCGTGGACCCAGCGAGCTGTAGCAGAAAACCGCACGATCAGATCGTGATTCCAATCGAACGAACCTTTCCATGAGTAAAGCCGAGATGTTGGAGGGATTGTTGAAAATTCAATAACTTTATATGCCAATGATTAGCAACAGTTAATAAAACGTATTTCCACAGGTCCATTCAAGGGTTTAAAAACAAAAATCTTCAACACCTTACGGTGTATGGGTCGTCGAAGTCGTTTCTTGTTCAACCTAATATGCATGATCGTCTTTAGCAGTTGTGCCCCGTGGTCGATTGATCGTATGGGAGTGTCTCGTAGAGAACGAGGCGAAGAAAATGTCGGAACGTTTCGGCATCTGGATTAGGGAGCAGTAAATACCTCAACGAAAGGTAGTTGAAAACGACTTACGGCAGTCGATCGGAATGCTCGCTCCGTTGTGTCTTACCAATGCTCCTGTTTGTGTCCGTGTATGGCTACTCTTCTCTGCTTTGGTACACGGCTGACACGTGCAACCCAAACACTCTAGATCCCTTGTCGATTGGGGGATGATGCATGCGCCACGGATTCACGTTTGTAAGGCGGAGCCTCATTGCTGGTAATGAAATCAATGTCAAAAACAAAACGCAGAAGAGACTCCCGATTACGCCATCCCGGTCTTCTTGGATTGACGACCATGGAAACGCCGAAGAGCAGCCTAAAACGAGCGTACACCTGAAGACGATGATTCCACGGAATGTGAAATTGGTCAACACACACCAGAGCGAGAGAACCGAACACAATCATACCGACACACACACACACACACATGGAGCGCACGAAAGAATCGAAAACAAAATACAAAACGACCCATCAGGCACACCCGGCCGGGATGCGGCTACCAAATCGAAAGGTGAACAACCGCCAAAGTGGTGGTGACCACCGGCACCACAACAGAAAGATCGGTTCCCCCAAAGCTTCTCGCACGGTTTAGAAACGGTTCCGTCCGTCGATCATCTGCAGTGTAAATAACTCCAGTGGCTTAGACGAGATGCATCTAGGGTTGGCAGTACGGATATATTGCCACCCTTTCGCGTACCATTTCGTCTTCGGTCCCTCCCTAGAAGGCACCGGCCAGATGGCGATGTTTGCCACTGAAAGTAGGTGCCCATTGTCGTGGCCGCCCGGGTGTTGCACCAAAGACAAAGAGCAAAAGTGACACCGTTTCAATGCGGGAAGGAGAAGGCCAACGAGATGCTGGATGCTGGATTGCTGGCAATATCACTACGTGTGTGCATGCAGAAACGGGGCGCGCTTCTCCGCCGCTGGAGTTAAACGAGCGGCGTGCGATACACAACCAGAACAGATTTATCCGAACTTCCTGTACGAAAGAGTCACACAAAGATGACGCCATCGTGGAGAGACGCGCGCGAGTTATCATCGTGCGCCTTGAGGCGACCGACCGCGCGGCTTGCAGTAAATGGGTTGCGAGGTGGTGGTGACCTTGCTATAGTTTCGAGAGAAATGTTGAAACATTCCCATCCTGTTGGTAGTTTAGTCGAAAGTAGTGGAATTAACCGGTGACCGAAGCGAACAGATGGGTAATGGTTGATATACGTAAATTCCATTCCAGGAGTTTTGATAACTTCCAACGCTTGAATTAATATTGGTCTGTAAGAATGTTACTTATTCAAAGAATGATTAAAACAAAGTAATAGCAATGGCGTGAGTTAAGCGACCATTATCAAAATGACTCTCTCTCTCTATTACTAATTCATTCGAGAAACAGTAGTTATGTAAAGAGTAGTGTTGCAACGATTAGATAGATAAGATAGGAAAAAATAGGCAACACTTTATGTGACAGGCAAATCGTTTCATTGTTCCAGTTTGAAACTAGCAACACACGCCAAAGAATCCTTCACAACAATCACATCACATTTGGGAGGTTTTTAGAAATTTCGTACCATTTCAGCTTATCCTTGGTATGGTGGATGGATTATTTGGTTAACCAAGCCTCACGTTATGGATTAGAGATTAAGCATAGCAGCTTCCAATATTCCTATGACTGATTAAAAACCATTTATGGAAAAAACCCAAATGGCAACCGGTGTGGTTTGACCTCCTTATCTCACCCATACATGATTGATATTGGATTTGAAATAGCTACAAACGTGGATAGTAAAATTTTGCAAATGCATGGAAAATACAAACCCCAAACACATCCGCTCTTGATGCATGGAAGCAAAGCAGAATACGATTGAAAGACGGCGCACGCTCGTCCATTTAATTGGCACAAATTACGGAATTAATTTTCTGCTAACTACAAAAGAAATTTTGCAACGAAAGTAGTGGGTAATTGAATCAAACGATATCATACCAGTTAGCTATTTATAACATTTTCTCTTCCTCTCTGCTTTCCTGCTTACACTTGTGTCTTGCTTTGGGTTGAAGACGGGAAATTATTCCTGACGGTAGAAAAGTGTTTTCGGCCATACGCATTTGTTTTCGAATATTTTATTGATTGATTTTTGCCAACAAATTGACTGTAATAAAAACATTTCTTATGTTAATAATCTCTAACGATTACATGTGTAAATAAGGCTACTTTAATAACTGAAAGCATGTTTATGTTTAAAGTCACTTGATTAAACTGAACAAAATTGGCCCTATTATGAATTGGTAATGGTTGAGGAATGTTGTTATGTTTTCTATAAAAGCAAAAAAAGTGTAAACAAGGCATTGCACAAATAGTTTCTTCGCCAAAAGCGATAATGTTTTGAGATAGTAATCCACTAAAAATACACATTAATTAGCCAATTCGCTTTCTTTTTCATAGTTTTGTATATTTTTATAATTACATTGACCTGAAGGATCTTCGCATCTTTTTTCTCTCGTATTGGAAGGAATGATACCAATTAAGGGTTTGCAAGTAATGAACAGTTCTCAACATAAGATCACAAAACAGGCTAGGATAGCCAGAAATTTCTGATGGTAACATAACTGGTAAAGATAAAGAATGAAAGAGAAATCCACATCTCCTATGAGAATTAGTTTTAAAACACATTTATAAGAAACATGACAACGGGCAACATTAAGAGAAAGATCCGCGTTCAAAACAGGAAAATATATGCCGATTCTACTGACGTCACGGACATTGTAGAAATAGTTAGTTTTCGGACTGCTAACAGAATTTTACGACAACGATTCGTGGTTGGAATTAACATTAGACTAACTGCATTATCAGACCCAATGATCTTTTAATACAAACGGTTCGTATTGCAAATTTCATTGGATCTATTATGATAGCGAGTGTTCACTTAAACTAGATTTGTTGTGTAGCCCAACATAGACCGGATAACTTCTGGTAAAAGCTTTTAATAAAATAAATTATTTACAAATGGAACTAATACGATTCCGCAGCTTCTTTTGCTCCTCGCTGGTGCAACTATCTTTGTAGGTCTAGGTCTGCTGTTTATGACTCCCAGTGCACCCGTCTTGTTAAATTGACACCGTTCTAGGCATCCTAATCAAAATTATAGAATTGGATGCGGTAATAGGTTTGATTCCAGCAGCAAATGGACCTCAAATGATGATCTATTTGTTTTGTGACGATATACAATTAAAGGGGGCGCTTACTGACCCAGCCACGAGACCAGGCTTGTATTAGAATTGGACGAATTGCACGGTTACGCGTCAAAGTCAAACGACCGATAAAGGTGGTGATACATCATCAACCCGGTTGGCCCTGAAACGAAACCAGTCCCAGGGTGGGTGATGGTGTGGTGTAATCATCAAACAAAAACACCACAAACGCCACTGACAAGAAGACACACAAACCGGGAGGAGTGTGTAATGGTGCGAAAGTGGTCAGGGGAGCAGAGCAAGCAGGCAAGCAAGTTGGGGTAGTCATTTATAATGCAATGTCTTCGAACGTGAACATCTCATGAGCTGTTTGTTCGAACTGGTATGCGTGTGTCATCGCGTTACGAAACGCATGCAATACGCAAATGATACCCAATCGCACTGAATGTTTGGGTGGTTTCCGTTATGAACTTTACTTTAAACAAATTTGTTCTCCAGTGGTATGCAAAATTTTATTTTTACGCGGATATTTTGAAATCAAATGGTGATCAACCATAGGAAATGTGAGTAATGTGAGTAATGAAAATGTGAGCATTCAATTGTGATCAACCATAGGAAATGTGAGTAACGAAAATAAAAACGCCTTTGTACAGCAAGTATGGGCTGAAAGCACAATTTAAATGTTTTTGAAAACATATTTTAATACTGCAATTAATAAAAAGAAAAAAGCATAAAAAATATGTACAATATACTTCTTTAAATGTATCGGTTTACATATGTTTTTTTTTTGCACAAGTTTTCCTGTTTCCAGAAACGATTCCTGAGAATGGAGATCTTATATTTGGGGGAAAATTTAAGCCCACTGCGCACTGGATACATTATTCCACCATAATGCGAACATGATATGAAGAAAAAGAATGAACATTTGGTTCAGAAATGCTGTTTCCTCAAAAATGTGCATACAGCAGAGGTAACAGCCCGATCGGAACGAAACGGTTGAAACGCGCGACAGAAACGCATTGTTCGTATGCAAATTGGTAGTCATATATTAAAAGTTACAAAGAGATACGCATGACTCATCCGCGTCGGTGCGGCGGTGGTGAGTGTGTCAGTACGCTGCTGGCATGCGCAGGAAAACCTGGCTTGCAGAAACCGTACTCGGCTGGGCGAAACTGGTGAAACTGGACATAAATTAGTAACTGCTAGTACTATATCAACTATCGGGCGGGTGACAATCAAACAGTCGAGCTTTGGTAGTTTACCCGGTGTGGCCGAGCTGGTAGCGCAAACTTAATCGAATCGGCTCTACTTGGACGGAACGAACGAAACAAAAAATTGATCAGGAAAACAATATATTGTTCGGAGGAACTTGGTCACCACCGCCAACCGGTAGAGGGTACATAAGATAACTCTATGATAAGATAGCGTGTGCCCGGGAAGAGCGACAGCAAACGGCGATGGTGATTCGGGCAAGCGATTTCTCTCAGATAAGGTGGAGAAAAGTAACGAAACAGTCATTACCAAACGGCCATCTTCAGTCACCTTATGCGGAAACGGCGACAGCTCAAGTGTGATGATTTTGAAAACCATGTCCGTTCATCGAAATACATTTTTCGATGCTCATGAAAGCTAACGATGGCACGAGCGTTGTGGCGTTACGGAAAATGTTCGTCAGGTGGTGGTGGTGGTTTTTGGAAGGGCATAATTTTCATCCCCAAGTCCGAAAGGATCAAAAACAGTAACAATGTAGTGTAGTCGTTTGCAATGCTACACAGAGGAGAGAAATTGCTTTATGAGCCGAAACATATCCCACGCATTGTCTCATTAACAGTGAAACCCAATCGGTGTTGCGGGTGAGGGCAATCGATCAGCAGGAAAATCGAAATCCGATGGCGCTGTTCGAGACTGATGATAAAACAAGGTCAACGATAGTTGATGAATAAAGAAACGAGCTTACTCTCGTGTAACATTTGCCATTACAGCGAGCTTACTGTGGGCTTTTTGAATCTTTTATGTATTTTATGAAAAATTTTCTAAGCGATGGAAGAATTTTCCGATGCATTTTTCTGTACTCTCATTAAAAACCATTGCGATTTAATATTTGACAAAAAACTTGTATTTTTTAGCGATTTCTCAATCGACTTTATGTTTCAAAAACTATAAATAAAATTAATTATAATAGACTCAATAATTTTAACGAAGCTTTACAGCAAAACTAGAATAAAAGCACTGTGAAAAGAAAATTTACTATATACTACATATATTTCAAAAATACCTACATTTATTGCGGTCATTTGTCGGATAAGACACTATACAAATCAAACCCTTCCGGATACTAAATTTCACATGTAATTTAGTAAGAAATTTTTTATAAAAATGTGTAAAAACCATGCCAAAATACGTATTTGTTTCCTAACTACAGATTCTTTTTAAATTAAATTTCAGTCTTTTCTGAATGTGTTCATTTTATGCAAATTTATCAAAGCGTTTCAACAATTCTAGTAAATGCATTATGTACCTTTCCTTTTCAACAAATACAGAGAATCACGGAAATAACAACGGAAAAAAGCTTAAAAATGTAAAAGCATCTCAAAACATAGCAATAATCTCTACAGCTTAGCTTCGTTCGATGGTTGGTTTGTTTGTTTTCCACTTTGAATGCTCAACCGTTTAGTCGCATGTTACGGAACGCGAGCCGCTGTGTTCAAATAGCCCACAAACACGACGGGGTCTAGTCTCGCACGTCTTTCCGGAATCAAACCACGACAAGAATACCCGAAGTTAGCGTTCGAATGGAAAAACGTGTGGCAAAAAAAAGTGACGCATATGGCCGCAAATACGGCCGATGCGACGTGCGACGAATAGTAAGATCACGACGGTTCGTACCGTTCTCAGCCACATCGATAAAGGGGCGCCAACTCGTCACCCACCCATCCAGGACCAGCATTAGATAACTGGTGCGAACGAATTTTGATTGCTTCGGTTTTCTAAATGTAACCACCAGAAGGGGTTTCCCAGGTGGTGAGACAGACACCGGTTCACTCATTTCATGAAGACATTTCATGCCCGAATCATTTTCATATTGCAGTGCTGTAAATTAAAAAAAAACACTATTAATTATATTTGAAAGCGATGAAAACCTAAATTAATGTGATACAAAATACGGCGGTGACCGATGGTTTTTCGCGCTCGTAAAGTCGTAATGAGTCATAAAGCCGAATAGGACCTAGCCTAGCGTTTACCAGCGTGGTAAAGATCGTTTTCGTTCGAGAGAAATTGTTCAGGGCAGTGTGAAAATGGTCAAATAAATTGTAAAAAAACAGGTGAGTTCCATTTCGCTTTTGCTTTTCTATTTCACCGATCAACACAGTAGCACACACAGTATTTAAGCCATTTTTTCGTTTAAAGATTAAATGGGAAATACAGTAAGCGCGTCAGCGGTATTGTTTCAACCGGGTGGGGTGGGCCGCTTATGAACCCTTGCGATTAAAACAGGAATAGGAACGGGACGAGATAGGATAACTGATAACGCAAAAGTATACCACATGTTGCTCCGGACGGACAGCATTTTAGCTGTTTTTTTTTCGCGATAAAAATTACTTGCAACATCCGTCTTGTATGGTAAAACGGGTGGTTTGTGAGCGTGTGTATGAGTGCATTGCGTGTTCTGATTGTTGCGCTAATCTTATCACTAGCGTACGATGACGCGACGCCTCTCTTGCCGGTTTATGACAAACGGCTTCAAAAAACAAAAAATCACAAGGAACCCTCTGATAGTCACACACCAAGAGGGCTTTCAGTGGAAACATACAAACGGATAAGTGTAGGTGCGTGTGAACGCCAGTCTGTGTGTCTGTGTCATAAGCAATAGATGCCTTTTTTCTCCCTTTTAATCTTGAATCTTGGGTGTGGCCGTACGACAAACTGGTCTGGCCTAAATACACCGACAAGGGCAGGCAGCGTCTGCAGCCTGAAAGCCGAGAAATCATCATCATCGTCGTCATCATGACAGCAACAACAGTCCTCGACAACGTTCGATTTGGTCTCCGATTGAGTCATCAGTGGCACGTTTGATCGTCAGCGTTTCTTCCTTCGTTCGACATTCATCGAAACGCAAACGCGTGTCCTGAGTCGTGGCTGTGACACCGAAAAGGAACATTGCGAAGATGAATGGCTGGAAACAAATAATCAAATGGAATGAAAAGTACTCAACAGAGCTATTTTAATGTCTTCCGAACACTATTTCCAGGAATTACGCTACCTCTTCTGTCAACGTGTCAGCAGAGCGCAAGGCGCAAGAAGGAAATTGTTGTCCTAGCCACTATTCTCAATCAACTAGCAGCGGTACGTGTGGGAGTTCAATCGATGGAAAGAAATTCAACACCTCCCGCCAGCCGACGAGCACATCCCCAGCGCGCCCATTAAAAAGTATCCTATAATCGATCCATTTCGTTTCGACATAAACATGATTCTATTTCATGCACTTGAACACACTGTCCTTGCTTGCAGATGGGGACAACATTTCGCAAAATCGGCCATAACAAAGTACCCATTGCGGTAGGACGTATTTTGCTTCTAAATTATATACAGTTTACTTAGCTTCCTGGAAATAAATGGATTCGCAATTTCGTGAGAACGTCATTAGCAAAGGACCACATACTTTTTTTTATTACCTAGTTTCATGCCCTTGCTCGGTTTTCGCTCGACGTAACACACGCACACATACACACACACACACTGAACTGATTACAAAACGCTCGAATCGCCTGCAAAAAGCAGTAGGCCTGACATTTCGTTTGACATTTCCCGGTGTGATGTTTTTCCTGTACTTCGAATTTAGGTCAATGGATTTTTCTCCATTCTCTACAAACAGCCTTCCCGTAGCACACTTACACACATACTGAAGGGCGTTAGAAAACTATTAGCAAAGGCGAAAAGGGCACTAGCAGCCCGTCGTCGGTTCAGCACACGAGTTCGATGAACCTTTCGCGGCTTTGCAATCGCGTTCCATCGCAATTTCGGTCGACCATGCGATTGCACACCATATCCCGTCACCGTTCGGGCGGTGTTGAGAAAGGTCAGATGCAGGAAAATATGGCAGGATTCATGTGAAAATCCCCTTCTCGGTAGAAATGTAGGTCAAACGGAAAGCCGTAAACATTATTATATGGATGTAAACCTTTTTTACTGTAGGAGTCCATGATTCAGGATTTCGTTACCACAAACACACACACACACACACATCCTGGACACGAACGGACAACTGTTGAGTTAATTAAAAAGGGTGTGTACGATGCATTGTTCCCGGGCAGGATAGAAAATGGAACTAATGGAGTAATTATTTCGCCAAGGACATAGTGCCATCGCGACACATTAATATACTGCTTACAGGATGACACACAAAGTAGCCACTTTTTGCTGATGTCATGAATGCCTTCTGTGCTGCTGATGGAATTGGGAGGGGGTAAACTTTTTCATACCCTGCACACGCAATACTGGAGGGAGCAAAGGGGAGGGTAATCATAAAAAAGATGATTCACGCATTTCACGGTGTACCGGTCACTTCAGACATGTCGGCGGATTGCATCGTATCGCACGTACTTCACGGCGAACGTTATGGTTCCTGCATTTTCCGAAAATATTTCAGAGCGTAATCCTGTTTTTCCCATTGGCAGACAACAATGTAGCCTCTTTTGCTTACCTTCCGATTTGGATAACAGATCCATGGTTGCGTGCGATGGTCCAACAAGCTGGGGGATATTTATGCCGAGTTGTTCGGATCGGTCGGGAAGCTCGGGTGTTCAGTTTCACGATGTCACGTACATCCACAGCCGACCGCCAGACGTTGGAGGAAGATGAAACTTTACCGATCACCACTTTGTAAGGTGATGGATCTTGTGTGCGCCTTTATTTGTGTGAGTTGTTCACCTTCCAAGGGTAGCGGGAGGGGCGAGGGGGAGGGGGGGGGGATTTGGTTGCCAGCCCAAAAAGCTAGCAACAGATGACGCGGGTATGGGGTACAGATTTTTCGCTTTTCCTTCCCGATGCGCTCCGCTGGGTATTGGCCGTGACGCGGACCGGAGGGCCGACAGTACTATCGCGGCGTGAAGAGACACGGGTGTTGTTTCGGTGTCCCGCACCGAATGATATTATAGCACACACACACACACACACACACACACACACACACACACACACACACACACGGTGTGGATCACGCGGGAGGAACGTGTGGATGGACGCCCGAACAACGACGACAGGAGGAGGTATGCCGGGCAGCCACCTGAACGAGCGCATATACACAAACACACGTACACGGTGGGCCAGAGAAAGGGTTGTATTATGCTCCCGGTCGCCTTCAGTAAGGGTGTTTGATGTTTTCACTTTTCACTTCTTCAATTTGAAACTCACACATTCACTGCCACTTCTCGCCGACCGCATAGCAGTAGAGGATCCGCGTACGACCACTGGAAAAGCCATTCGAGGTATGTATAATGAGATAGGCTCCTTCTCTCCTTTCTCTCTCTCCCTCACTCTAAAGCACCATCCACATATCGCGCATTAGACGTCGTCGACCAAGGGCGCACACCACACAACACTACAATCTTTCCGCTTTACCGACCACACACCGGCCGCCACCCTGCGTTTCACATTCGCTTTCCTCCCTGCCCTGCCCGGAACTTCTCAACACAAGCCGCGCGCGCTCGCCTAGGTGTAGATGTGTGCATGCGAGTGTGCGTGTGTGTACACAAATTTTCGAGTGGTGGCGATTTTCTTTATCGATAATCTTCCCCGGATGCAGCAGCAGGCCGAGAATTAGCACACATTCATATGACACTACCGTACACAAACACCCAGGTGAAATGGGTTACTAAATGTTGAAACGATGATGTGGTTGCTGCGTTGCAGCTAAAACGACGAGCCCTTCAAAGCTCGGCCGTGTCCACCTTGGCAGACGTTGGTGGTTCGTGTTACCACTTCCTGCCTTTTATTTTGACGATCGGAAAGCTTCAAATTGATATTTCCTGAGATTTAATGGTAACCGGTGCTGGCGCAAGGGTATATCCTCCGGACCGATCAAGACCTGCCTTGTGACTAAGAAACCACGAAAATCCCACCACCACCTAACGTTAGGATTGCA
Source organism: Anopheles farauti (assembly GCA_000473445.2). NCBI lineage: Eukaryota > Metazoa > Arthropoda > Insecta > Diptera > Culicidae > Anopheles > Anopheles farauti. Next base: position 2,651,065 of record KI915049.1, read on the forward strand.
ACAAAAATGGATACCAGCTACACACACTCACTCCCTGTCCAACGCGTACACATAAACACACACACATACACAAACACATGCACAAATGCAGAGTCACCACAGCAACACCGAGAGATCCGCTGGTTGACGTTTTCGCTTCTTTCACCAGTGTCGCCCTGTATGCTTTCCCTCCCCTTGAGTCCGGGCGGGGTGACCTGATTAGCTGTAGTTCTAAACAAATATTTGGCGTTTGATAGCCGCAGATAATCGAATGACCCGTGATGAAACGGTACAAGTCGGGTTGCAACAAAATCCTTTCCTATTCACTTCCTTACTGCCCGCAGGAAATCCCGGTGTACACAAATAAGCACACACGCACACACTCGCAGCTACATCACAAGCGTACAGTACGCTCGCTCGGGAGGACAGCGGCGGAAAGCAGACTGGCAGGTAGACAAACTTCTTAGGAAAAACGTACGTCCTATCGTCCTTAGAAGAGTGGGAAATTTCTCGGAAACGGTTAGTTGGCACTATGGAAGAGAAAAAGATACACACGTCTCGGCAAACACCTGACAAACACTCCTTACACACCAGTTTTTGTCTTGTCTGTGTCAAGGTGGATGGCAGGATGATTATGTCATTCCATACAAATAATTTTAACTGTTTCGAAAAAACAATGAAATTTTGACGTCTACGGTAGCTCGAGCCGAAGGTACCTAACAAGAGTGGTAATTTTAGTTTGTCTGTCATTGATCCTTTGTTTACAAAATAAAACTGAGCTGCAACAAGCATTTTGGAATTGTTTCAAGCGATTTCAAATAGAATGGGATATAAATGCGATATGTGCTTAAGAAGAAATAATATGTTAAAAAAACAAGATTGCAACATGGAGTTCAACAAGATGAACAAGGGAAATTTTAAAGATTAGCTTTCATTTTGACAATCGTTGTTATGTTTCATATGAGAAAAATAATTGTTTAACAAATGCCGTAATTTATAAAGTTGTTAAGGTAACAGATTCTTTTCTCATTTGGTAAAAGGTGGTAGAATAACATGACTTTCGCCAAATGCAACTTTCTGTATTTGTAACAAATTTGCCCATGCGTGTTTAGCTCATGCCTAAAGTAGTCATGAACGTCAAACTTGGCATTCAATATGGCTGTCTAGCTGACATGAAGTTAGCCGTCAATATTTCCATACCGCAGCAAAAACTGTCACAATTCCAAAAACCTAAGATCAAATTGGAGCAAATTACCCAGCTTCTACAGTTGCGTAGGTTACGTTGACCCAAGCTTCAAAAAGGTCATAAAAAGACACGTTACCATGGTTTGCCACTGAAAACACCGCTCAACTAAAATGAAATATCTGGCAATTTTATACAATAATATTTTTTGGACCAAATGTTCAAATTTCATCGAATTATAGTTTTGCTATATTTTGTGCAAGCGGTTCAAACCTGTCTGGTACTAGAAAAAATGATGGTATGCGAAGCACGCATCAGTAATGCGGTTATGCTGTTATTATACGAGGAAAAATAATGTCAGATGGTTTTGGATATTTTCTGTCAAACTGGGTTCCGGCGCGGCGTTTGGCATAAAAAATCCACTCGCCCGTGAAATAACGATACATTTGGCGGAGCGGTTATTTTGAGTAATAATGCTTTTAATAATGATTGTACAATGTACGGACAAAATTGTAGGTGAATGCAAAACCACAGGAAAAACAAAACAAACCGAAATGTAAACAAACAACCATTTTGACAGAAAATATCCAGTCTGAAAAAATCAGAACTGAGCATGTCGAATTCTGATTTGCGGTTTGGATATTTTCTGTCAAACGCGATTTGGCAGAAAATATCCAAAACCATCTGACACTATTTTCCCTCGTCTAATAACCGCATAAGACGCCGACTGTTGAGAATTGCGGACCAATATCGAAGATAAATCTTATACGAGTTCAAATTCAAGTAAATACTCGAGAAAATACAACAGAGAAATATTTGAAACATGCATAGCAGCTCAAATAAGAAATATTTCAAGCGTTACCAAGCGTTACGCGTATTAAATTCACGTTACCCCCTCCCCCCCAAGGATTTTTTCATGAAAACCTAATGAGCAAACGATGAAAACCTAATGAGCAAACGATGAAAACCTAATGAGCAAACGATGAAAACCTAATGAGCAAGCAAACGAGGAGCTTCTGTTAAAACGGCACTGAATTTAAAGCCGAATCAATGTATTATAAATACGCTATTTGTTATAAACTTATAAAAGGCAATAAAAATTGTTGTTGGTGTAATTTTTGCGTCACAGCATCTAATTGTTTCACGCCATCAAGCTGCAAGTTTACACAAATGTTTAGACGATATGTGACTCAGAAGACATTTGATGCGGAGTTTGACTTCATCTTCGCTCCAGATTTTGTTATTATATGAATGAATATTGGCACGCTTAATTGAAAATGTATGTAAAAGCACCGGAACTACAATGTTTTTGTTAATTTCTTTAAGAATTGATCAAACGAGCATAGTTTTACTTATAAATTGAATGGAAATGTTAATATATTGTTGGCTTCGTTTTGTTCAAGTTGTTTTATTTATCAGTGTTATTAAGATTTTACTTTTTCTACCTTAATTCGAGACCGTAACATAATTGCAATGGAATTTCATTTCACATACAAGATTGCGGTAATGTGCGATACCTATACAAATCCAGTAGAAGTTTAAACATAAAGCTGTATACACCAAATAAGGAATAACGTAATGTTTGCAATTGTATCTCATTTGATATGCTTATTAGCTAATTTAATTTCACTTTCTCATTCCATGACGCAACCAGTCATACTGGCTCATTCTGTCTGAAATATCATTGCCAATAGCTAGTTTTTTTTAGTTATCACTGAGTGCTCCAGAGGGAAGCTCGGACGTTGTGTTGCGATATACTTCCTCGTTCACCAAGCGCTGACGCTCGATGTACATCGAAACGCGAATGTTGCGCACCTGATGGTTATTGATGAGTTTTAGTAGCGAAAAAACTGACAAACCTACCCAAGTTGCAAAAGAAGCCCAGGCACCAAATTGTGCCGTGCCCATTTCGATGTAAAACCCGGACGTTTGGATGTTAAGTTCCACGTTGGTAATATTTTGGCCATCCGCAATATCGCAGCTGCAATACAGAGAGTTAATAATTAAAATGTTGCTCCACCGTAAAGCTAGCGATTGGTAACATACGAAGGAAAACGTTGGGTCATTTCTCCACACCAGGCCATAAAGCCGAGGGTAATAATTATGGCAGCAATTAGCGTCATACTGCACAAGGAAATACTGAAAACCACGTCAAAGAATAGTCCCAGAAACGAACTCTCGAGCTCCCGGTACGCCAATAGAGCCATCCTGCAAACACACCCATTACAATAACAGAAACTTTTAGCGACAACTTTTAGCTTTGGAATGCGATTACTCACCGATAGATTTGTACACCAGCGATAATAAACAAGCAAACGCCAACAATGATCGGATAGTTGCAATACGCCTCAGAAGCCCACCTTACATCGAAAAGCCCATCCTTTTCCTGCCAGGTGCCCGTGGTGAAGAGTAGACAATGTCCACTGTGAACGAAAAACACTAGGATAAGTATTTCCATCGTACGCCCGTTGGAATTATATTACTCGAAGGATCGGACGTGAACTGCGAGCGGAATGTAGATGCACATCGATAAGATAAATGCAAATACATGCCCAGCAATTTGGCTCAATATTAGCACATTAGAAAGAGCCATTTTTCCTATGGCGCATCAGAAGTGCCGCCGGTGGTTGATCGTACAACAGATAGAACCGATTCAATACCCGCCGATGATAAGACAAGCTACGTGTCGCTTTCGTTCGTTAATATTCGTAGGCCTGGTGGTAACCTGAGTTATGAACTGGTTGTACACTAAATTAATCCGATTAGTTGATCAAAATTAACGCCTACAATAGGAAATACACTTTTGTTTTTATCCAACCAATTCGTGATCTCAGTTTTTTGTAAACAATCATACTTTGACAATCATTCTGTTTTTTCTCACCATCATCAACATGTTTACACTGACAGGTTTAATACTGTTCGTACTGTTAGAAACAGTCGCGCAACAGAGCTCCACGATGGGCCGAGGGCGCCGTTGTCGGAGACCAAATTTGACGCGCCATCGACTACTTTTAATCAGGAAATTTTAATTTTTGTCAGCAGTAGTGGCTGAGAACGTTGTGAAGTGTAACGTTGGCTACTTCTTTTAGACTTCTTTTATATTTAGTCTGTTTTTTTTTGGTTTTTTAGAGTCCTTATACCGACAAAAAGTTTTACTTGTAGGGTTTACTTTTCCGTTAATGTTCCAACAGTGTGGAATCTATGCCCTACGTTAGTAAGCGATAGACAGGAATTCCCACTAAACAGAAAAGAAAGCGTTTGAGGTCTAAAGGAAATCTATTTTTTTTTCAATAATTGAAGTTTTTATTTATTTATAATGATAGGATGGGTTAAATATGCCACACGAATCTACCTGCGTTAGGAAAAGCCGTGCGTTGGATGATATGCGTTTTTGTCCTATGCGTTTATCCTATGTCAATAAACCGCCGTTTGGGTTTTTTACCGACTGCACCAGTATGCTGAGCGGCCCGGTGGTGTAGTGGTAGCAGCGCTGGCCCTTTACAAGACAGGACCGGTACCATGACCCCATTCGGACCGTCTCCCCTAGCGAGGAGTCACTAACCAGCTATGGTGGTAAAAAATCAGTCTAGTAAGCCGGTAAAATGGCAGGCATGACTTCGGTCGTTACGCCAATAAGAAGAAGAAGAAGAAGAAGAAGAAGAAGAAGAAGAAGAAGAAGAAGAAGAAGAAGAAGAATAAGAAGTAGAAGTAGACCGAGTACGCTTACTCGGTGCATTTCCTGCGCTCTGCATTGGTATTCCTGAAGTGCAGGCGCACTTTCGATTCCTTTCCCGATAATGGTTTAATTTTTTTCGCCGTGTTATAGCTCTTGAGATTTTAAAGACATCTGATTTTGGCATTGGCGTTCTCTGACCGGGCGCGTGTCTATACAGGACCACCGGACATTTCGTGCGGGGTTGGAATCAGGAGTTTGGCGCCCCTAGTATGCATGCACTATTCCTTCCAATTTTGTTGCTGTATTGTTGTCCCAGAAACGGGTGTGAATGTGCGTCGGATATCGAAGCCCGGGTTCCGCATGACACCTTCAAGAGTCCGTCGTGGCCTTGCCGGTGAGACTGAAAAATGTGCGACACTCGATCCATCCATGCCCGAGGAAACCGTGCTGCTGCATTATGTTCCACAGACTCGTATCCGGTCTATGGTGTCGATCGTCTATTCCCGCCAAAATCTGTGGCAAGTGACGCGAGACGGCAGAGGAGTTTGCGGCACAGTCCATCCAGCTTGTCGCGCTTTTTTGTCGTAGCTTCACCAGGTTTGATCCTTTGTACGTCCTGACGTCGATAAGTTTCTTCTATCCACTTGTAGAACGTGGTCTATTTGGAGTAGGTCTGTCTGCTGTGGTGATGAACTTAGCAACTTCGGAGGCAACTTAGCGGTTTCGTAAAAACATCTCCCCCTCTTTAAATACGGCATTATTAATTGCGGCGTAGGTTGCCTAGGATCGTAGTATTTATTTGTGTTTTCTTTTTTTAATTAAAAATAAGGTTTTCACAGAAATATACACAAATTAAGGCCATAATTCTATGTCCCATAAGTATTAAGGCCATAAGTATATAAGATAATTTCCTTTTTCCCCGCAGGAACTAGGTAGGTTTCGTAATATCCCACATCTTATCGGGGTCGAAGTGTATCATGAAATAAAACTATCTAACTAAACCATTGAACTGGCTGACCCTTATAAACGCCACCGAGGACCTTAAGTTTGAATCAAACGGTTCTTTTGTGCGTATTTATTTTCCACACTTTCTTAACATACTTACAGAATGTGGTATGCAATGGTTTCATTGTACTTCAAAGCAATAAGCCACACTAAGGCAAGGGGCTGTCAATTGCACATTCAATATTTCAAGCGTCCATCCTATCCGGCTCTTACTATACTGCGACTTCGACTACGTTCCCTATTGTACTCGAGTGCCGTTATACTTAAACGTCTCATCCCATGCACTCAAATTTCCATCCGACGACCAATTTACTTCCGCATTTGTGAGCTATGTAGGACTCGAGTTGGACACGAAACGGAGATATGAAATTGGGAAAATGTGTATGTTCTCGTAAGATCACGATTGCGTAAATAGCCCCATGGTCCCATCAAATTATGTTCACATAAGCAATACACTTATTTAAGGAACCATATATTTCGTTATTGTTACAACTGTTACTGTTGATGTGTCGTTTATATAAATTTATTTATTTATTCTTTTTTTACATTTATTGCATCTGAAGTTTGTAAGTGATATTGTACAGAAAATGGCTGCAGTTTCAAATGATTGGATGAGTAGAACATTGTAACTTTTTGCATATGTGAAACCAAGATAGTGTTGCGAGATCTATGCAGTGAAATTTTATCTATCAAAGAGGGGCAACCATGTGATTGATGATTGCTGATGTCATTTGCTTCCAGTTGAGAGAAAGAAAAGTGTATTTTGGTGGTTTTCGTGTAACAGATGCTTGCTTTTTCATTACAGTGTTACTATCTACACGGCTTTCATTATGTTCCATTCTGTACAGGGTAGCTAGCTCCAAGCAGCACCGATGTATGTACATATACGTGTGTGTATAACGAACGTTTAAAATATGGATGCATGCATTGAATAATATCAGCAACTGTGTAACAAACAGTTAGCCGTCCCGACGAAGTGTAGATATTCAAATAATTCGTTATGAGAGAGTGGTGAAACCATTTTTTAGATTTAGATGGCACTGTAACGAGAGAGCGCTACCTCTCTCGCCGTGTTGCGTGGTTGGCCGCCCCAATCGTGATTGCCGATCATGGGGACATCCTTTGGTGACAGCATCCACTGTCGTTCGATATGCACCAAGGAGCAAATTCCAATCCTCAACAAGTTTGATACAGTATTACCTTGTACTGTATCTCGTTAGTCGGTTATTTTGCTCAATTTGTTGTACTGCAACTATATTGTTTAAGGGAATCGACCGTCGGCATACTGTTGGACTCCTCAGTAGCAAAGTAAATAAATGACGAGTTTATTTGTAAATTTGTACTTTGCTATTCTTTCTCAAATATTATTTGCAGCATCCATTTGGACCAATATGTTTACAAAAAATTTACCGTGTGGCGTTCCTGATCCATTATTAATTTTGTTTAGTAGTTTTTCATCATGTAGTTTGCCATTTACTGTTGCATGCAGCATTTTTGAATCTTGGACGATAGATTAATGCTACTGAAATTTGTTTACGTCCGTTACGATTGAACTTCTGGTTATACAGTGCGCCAAATTCAAATCCGGACACTTTGAAATTGAGCAGTCGTATTTTTTTTATTTTTTTTAAATATTTTTTTACCACATCTTCTTTGTACACCTAAAAAGCAAAAGCAAAAAAACCGGTCAAAAATTCGAATCCAAGTGACGCAATGAACAATAGAGTGACAAAGGTCAGAATTTGGACGGTCAAACGTAAAGTCGGACAGCTGCTGATTCAGTGTAATTCATGGTTTAAATCATTATTTTGATAACATTTTAGTATTTTGTACTGTTCCCATTAGCTTCTATCACTGCTTTTAAACTTCTGGGTATACTTTCTACTAAGTTTGCACTAATTTCTGGTCCAATTTCTTCCCATTCCTTTTTCTCTAACTGTGCCTTGCTACTCACACGCTCGAAGCGCTTGCGGCAAACAATATTCATAATAAATAAATAAATAAATAAATAAATAAATAAATAAATGAATAAACTTTAGTCCAAACAAATTATATTTTCGAGTTCATAGTATTTTATACACAACAAAATCAAAAACAAAACGTTGGTTATCTATAGCAGCTCCTTTCTGAGAAAAAAAAATTATTCTTTAACTGAACGATTTTTGGGAAAACATGAAATAGTATTTTAAGTTATTTAACGTGCGCTATAAACACACTGAGCCTAATTCCAAACCGACGATCCTGTGATTCTTAAAGCTGTTGAACCATTTTATAATCTCGTGCTTATTATTTTTTTCTAAAATTTTGATATCCGAAAAATAATTGAATAATCCAAACCATTGTATCTGGTGTTAGTGCCACCGTGCCCGACACGCCGGAGTGAGAGCAAATAGAGTGAAAGGAATGATAAAAAGCAGCTGTGCAGTCTGTACTTCCTCTATGCTCGCTTTTTGAGCAGGACGAGACGGTGAATGGATGGAAATTTCACGGCTTTAAGACAGTCGAGAAAACCTCGTGGTACCTTAAAAAATGCATAAAATAATGCCAATGAGTTCTGGAAAGTTCGGTTTGATTATCAAAATCGTAAATAGTTAATGATTAACTACGCCAACATATGCTTTATCGCTCAGCGAGACTTTTGTGACGAACCATTCTGGAAGAAAAGTAGTCAGGAGAATTATTGTCCCCACAGTGCGAGTGGAATTATAATGAAGAAGCCGTTACTATGACGATCCACCATGAGCAGTACGATCATTTTGCAGGGATATGTGATATGGTATATATAGACGTTAAGTCACGACAAAAAAAAAAACATGTTGTATCAATTTTACTGATTTGTGTATATTTTAATTATACATGTATGTATATATATATATATATATTTTGTTGTTCTTGCTATTGACAAATTATGTTTAACCTATTTATAATCACATATATTTATATATATATATACTTTATATAATTCACTTCTTTATAATAATTATTAAATAGTTAATAGTATTTCTTCTGTTTTCTCCTCGCTGCTTTTAACCGATCCTTCGTTTTGTTTATCCTCTGTTTCATTTTTTTTGTTTTCATTTGTGTTTATTCTTTTTAGTGGCTTTGCTATTATTATTATTATTATTATTTTTGTTATTTTTCTTTGTTTTTCCTTTCATTCTCTCCCCTGTTCTCGTGCTTCACCGTTGTGTATTATCTCTTTTGTTTGTTTGTTTGTTTTTCTTTTAATTCTCCTTATGCATGTATTTTTCACTGTTTTGCTACCGGAGGTATTGTTTCTCGATCGCTCTCTATTCCTTTGTTCTTTCGCAATCTGTTTGTGTTTTCCTTCTTGTGTTCCTCTTTTCTTCCGTCACACTTTTTTATTCCCATTCGTTATTTTCCTGTTTGTTTCGCTTTATGTTCATGATGGGAGCCTCGTGTATTTGTTTCCGCTAGTATGTCGCCCGTTCACTATCGTTTCTACATGCTCGGTATCGCGTTTCACTGGTGCATTGCGATGAGTTGTGCGTCTGGTTTACGCGGCTGTGTGTTCCTCCTTACACGTCCTGCCACGTTTGTGTTAGTTGTGTTATGTGTCAGTGGTTTACTTTCTGTCCAATGTGTTGGACGATGAGGAGGTTGGGGGAGGGGGGAGGGGAGAGGGTGGTTGATTGAGGGAGGGCGTGATGTGCCTTCCGCTAACGCTAGTGGAGAGTATCGCGTCATATGATTTGTGTGTGTTTTTTGTTACTAATTTCCCTTGTATAGTATGCGCGTGATGCTTTTGGGGTATCGTCGGGTGTGTTCATCGAGACACACATGCACAGCCTGCCTCGACTGTGACTGATGTCCAGACGAATGGCACGTTGATAGCTCACCTGTGTTTTAAACAATGGTTGCTTTAACTTGAGTTGAGTCTGCTTTTGATTTCATTCCTCATTTGTTGCGTGTTGCGTATATTTTTGCGTGAGTTCCCTCGGTTTTTGGTCAATACGAGCGTCAACTGTAGTGCAGTGGGTTGTTGGGTATCGGAGGTGTCGTGGAAATTGGTGAGTAGTGCCTGTTGCGTAACTCCTTTTTGGTTTTGCATATCCATCCGTCCATCCTAGGCTAGCTGTCAAAGCTGTCATTTCACAGTGACCTACTGCGCTCCAAAAAAAAAAAAGGTCCCCGTATCGTGTTTTCCGCTCTGCATGATCTCAGAGTGGAGTCGACCCGTGCGGAAAGTCACCGTGAAATGCATCTCCGTGAAGGGTCTGGTCTCCTACGCACATTTCCCGCTCGTTAAATACTGTCCCTTCCGTTCGTCCGTACTAGCGTACTGGAAGTGAATATGCCATATATGCCATATTTACATACGAAATTGGCACCATACGAACCGGGAATACCGTTCCCTACTGCTTGCTGTCCGGTTTGTGTTTATGTGTGTGTGTGTGTGGGGGGGGGGGGTTATTCCTTGTTTTCGCACCTATTTCGGGTTGTCATTTGTTTGTTTGTTCTTTTTTGATTTTTTCTTGTTTTGTCATGTTCAGTTATGTTATGATATATTTTTTGTTCTTTTTCGTGACTTTATGTACTTTTTTTTCGACATTTTCTTGATTATCTTCGTAGCTTTCTCCGCATCTCGCACGTTCGCTCTCGTACGCCCTTCCTTTCATCGACACTACATCAACTCTATGTTGAGATTTTTTTTTGGTTTATTTTAACTTTTTCATTAGAAGGATATACTGCAATATATTATGGTCAGTTTATTTTCTCATTGTTTTCACTCATCTTGCCTAGAATGACTGTGTGTATGCCCCTATATGCCACGCCAAAGTGCCTTCAGGCACGTTTGTTTTCTCCACCGCTTTTACCCCCCTCTTATTACATTTTAATTATAATAATAATAATTGTTCGCATTACTATTATCATTACATACCAACTAGACCATTATGCTGTAGTTCCCTTGTGTGTGTTTTCTTTTTTTCTTCTCTCTTATACTTTTTATTTCGCCTTCACCACTGCACTACAATTTCATATTAACGAACCGAACCGAAGCTTCGCTGTAGCAGCGCTAGAAACTAAGAAAATACTTGAACTTGATTCGTTTTCCCGTGCCCAGCACTAGCGAATGCGTTCCCGGATTCCACGACCGGAAGCGCATTTTTGAGCGTAAATGTATGAGTGGCTAATCGAGTAAAAAGGTTAACTGAGGGTTTGTAACGAACGTAAGGGTTCTTTTAGAACATGCTAAAACGTACGAACTGAAAACCCGGTGGTAGATTTGGTAAAGAAACCGCGTGGTGACTTCGCAAACACTGACAACTAACGAACGTAAGCTACCTATTGGCTGGGTGTGTGGTGGAAGGAATTTGTCACCATCGAGAAACGAGTATGTGTTACTAACTCCTGGCACCGATGCGTTGAGCCATTGCATTCGCGCTACATCCCCATTATAGCTAGAGCGTATCCCAAGATGGCACACATTCCGGTTTGATATCGAGCGTGCATCAACGTAGGCTTCGACCTGTTGTTAAGATGTTTCGTATGCGCCCAAGAGAAAAATTGTGCCCATGTGTCGCTCGGATGAAGACACTTAAGTCACCACCCAAGCGTACCGAGCAAAACTGGATAAGGACAATCGCTAGAGATCGTGTCGTAAAGCTTTCCTACCAGCTAACCCAGGTGGCCATGCCCAGGACACGCTTTGGCGCGGGAGGAAGGGCACGAATGCACTGTTGCGCTGGGTTGCATTTTAGATGGTCTTCCGGAATATAATTGCAGCCAGCATATCGAAATGCGAGTGAGAGTTAGTCACACTGAGCCCCTACCCTTTTCTCGATGGTGAGTGAGATAAGGATTCGAAAGACGGGAGAGGGGAAGGGGAAGATGGTGAAAGCTTCTGAGTGAGAGAGCTAGGAGAATGAAGAGTGGGAAACCCGATGTTGCGTACGGTCCTTCCGATTCCGGAACCTGCGGAAGGAGGCCAACGTCGGGATGAAAGTTTGGGACGCAGGTGGCTACTGCCTACACAGTAGCCCAGTTTTTGTGTCTATAACTAAGAAGCGTACCTCGAAAAAAAAAGAACGAACCAAAACAACAAACTTATTACGCACAGTTTGCACTTTGCACTAAACTAAACGTTGCGTGCGTCTTCCTTCCCTTTCCCCCACGACCGATCGATCGGCTGTGGTGTTGGAAGGGTTTGGGGTGGGGGGTTACTTTTGGAGGGAAGGGAAACGGTGGTTTACCTCCGCACCGTGTATTGGTGTGTGGGAGATATGGCGCAATATGGAAAGGAGCAATGCACCCGGATCCGCAGTTTTCCCCCGGACGCCATCCGCGCAGGTCTTCCATGTGTCGCCAACGCACCCGTAGCCGAGAGATGGACACGGTTTTATACGCACACACATGCACATTCATACGCACAATCACACTTGGTAGAATTAGAAGAGGACATTTATGCAGCTGCTCGTTCATACGCCTACAAAACCCGTACCATCCGTACGCCGGCTAAGCGGGGGATCGCGGGATGCCTGCGCGGTCTGGCCGTTGTTGGGAAATATGCCCCTGGGACGGGTGCACGGGTCTCCATTTTGCGATACAAGGAACAGGGGTGAGTGGGGAGAGTGGGAAGCCATCGGACCTTATCTGGCGAGAAAAGGTCCGATTGCTTCCGCTTTTTTTTTGTTTGTTTGTTGCACTCATACATTTGCTCGTGGGTGAGATGTCGTTTGCCAGTGCGGGTTGTTTGTTTCCCTAACGCGAGATGCTCGGCTTCCTATTGATTCTCAATGCTCACGACTCTGGGAAATGCCTTTCTGCTGCCGATCGGCGGTGAGTTGCTGAACGCTGAACATTCGATGCACACACGCCTGACATTCGGATTCAGTGTCTTGGCATTATTACGCCCGGAATGGGTGTAGGAAGCGTTTGTTTGTTTGTTTGTTTGTTTTTGGATTTGTCAACGAGATTGTCAACGAGAGTGAACGAGATATAGACGTTGGATGTGTAGGTTTTACCTATTGCTGATGTTGTAAAATGATCCTCATCCTTACGCACACACGCATACACACATGTAGAGCCCCCGTCATCCCGTTGGCTCCTGTGACGGTTCTTCGTGTGCGCTGCGGTGATAATCGCAATCGGAGCATGCGTTGGGTTTGGAGGACATTTGGGTTCGATTGCAGACTCCCGCACTCGATGGGAAGTTGGTTGTATTGTCCCGAAACGTGTATCTCGTTGTATAGCTGTTTCCTCTTGCTGTAGGAAATTATTTTTATTCTCTCTTCTCCTTGTCCTCTCGTGCTGTGAGGACTCTCAAGCTCTCTGAATGTCTGAGTGAGTTTCTCGCCTACTCCGATCGTGTGTGTAATGGGTGGTCTCCATTAGTTGTGAAACTAAGCAAACTAGATTCATACAAACGTGTTTGTTCTGTTTCAAAATATGTGAGTGTTTTTTTTCTTCCTTGAAAGGAAACATGAGAGTTTGTTAGTGTATGTGTGTACGGCGTGTTCATTGTGGTGTGTTCGTGTATTACTATTTAAGCTGGTAAAATACCATACATAACGTAATTGTTGTAATTACATTTTACAATTATAAAGACATTGTGTTGCGCACGTTATTTCGCAACCAATGTTTTGTTTCTTTGTGCGCTTGGTTTGATGTGTGTTTCGTGTGTTTCTTGGGAGTGACCGTGGTGTTGTATCAAACGTTGTGTATGGAAATGAGTGTGTACAAATTGTGTGGTTTGCTTTGTTGCGCTACACTTTCCTCCCCACTATGTGTGCGGTTTTTTTTCATACTTCTTCCCTACCCGTCCTGCCCCACCTACTAAACATGAGCGGTGGGACTGCTTGCTAACATCGTCGTCGTACGAGTGATGCGTTAGCGTTGAAGCGAACTGTACAGTCGCTTTCATTGTTTTATCTTTTACAACTAATACAGACAAAAACGCAAACAAAAACAAAGAGTATCGGGCCCGCTGGCCGCTACGAATAGTTTTTCGATTGTGATAATTTAAAAATTTTCTTTTCCCTTTCTCGTACCTAATGCAGCAATTACGCCAATCGATAATTTCGTTATGCCCCTCTTTTATCCGATAGTGCAAGGCAAATTTGATGGTTCAACGGAAAATTTGAAACGGAGGCGAACTAAGCATTCACATCGAGATCATGTTATAAACGTTCGATCGGATTTGTGGTTACGCCCGTCGCTCTAGGTTTGTGCGGGACACATTTCATTCGGTCCACCCGTCCGTCGTACGTACACAACGTTTTGCTTGCACAATTGCTTGCAAAATGCGCCTTGCCCATTACACTTCACCTAAATTCGTATTAACGTTTAGACTAATCATACTTCCATTTACTAGCCTTGTTGATTTCTAAACCGCTCTTGGGATACTTGGTTTCGATAAACGATACGAAAATAACAAGTAAAACAAATTGAAGAAAAAATAACAACAAAACCTTTTTAATATCGATCACTGTAGGATCGCTTTCTGGCACATGAGTCATAGAAACAACATTAATTACGCTCCGGAAGAAATTCAGAACATAACCTCATAATAGTCACGGTATCATACATGGGAGGGGTTCGAAAAAGAATTCAGTTGAACTCAACAATGCTCCATTCCATATGCTACACATTTGAAGAGCTCGTAAAAACCAGTGTAACTGTACACACAATCAGAAACACAAAAGAAAACCAATGTTTAACAATGAGTTACACCGACTACCGGGCGGGGGTTTTCCCTTCACCTTCGTCAGTGACAGTGAGGCCCCTAATGCGTCTCACTAGAAATCGGTAAACGTATCTACTGCTACGATCTACAGCTTCCTCGTAAACTGCAAACCCATCCGCCATATCTCAACCCATCCTGATGGAGGTGCTGGTAGTGGTGGTGATGGTAGTGGTGATGGTGGTTGTGGTGATGTTGGTTGTTCTACTGTTATTTGCCTCGTCCAGCAAATAAAGAGCCATTAATTTAACGTTCTTACACGCTTGTTATGCCTTCCGCGATGCTGCTGCATCGGCAACCGTCTCGTATTGTGTTTGTGTTCGAGTGAGATGCTATGTCGTCTTCGGTCGGATTTGCTGTGTTCACTGCCTGCTGCGATTTGGTAGTTTTTTTTTAAAGATGGTTTACTTTTGTTGTTGCTGCTGTGGTTCTGATGGTGTCGATTCGTGAAATTGTGTGTTTGTGTGAGTGTTTTTTATTTGTTTCTTCTCTGCATAACGATGGTTCGTGTTCGTTCGTTCCGATTGGGTGTTGCTGTGAAAAATGTGTGATAACACTCGCGCTGCTTCTTGTCCCATTTGTTTGCTTTTGTTTGCTGGTTTGCCCTCAGCCCGCCATGCTCATCGTTTCTATACCGTTTAGTCGTTTACTGCTATTTACTGTTTTGTTGCTCTTGTTTATTTCTTGTTCTCATTGCACTACTATTGTGTTTGCGCACGTGTTTTCTACTTGTTTGCTGGTATGTTATGCTATTTTTAGTACTCGAATTAGGTTTGCCACTCACCGCAAAAATCAATCGTCTCATCGAATCCAATTCGTTCATTCATTGTAAATATTGATGTTTACTGTTTTGTTTTGTGCGCGGTGTCTCAGGCAGGTGACGCCCGTTTTTACTGAAGTCTACTTCAACCTAGTTTTTTTTTGTTTGTGTGTACTCCCCCTTTCTAGTCGTCTCTACGCTTCCCAGACTTGCGACCAACGTTACGCACACTTTCTAGTTCGACGTGAATTATCTACTACACGGTACACGCACAGACACATACATATACATAGAATTTTGTTATCGTGTTTCATGTGGGTTGTTTGCTTTTTACAGATGTTTGTTACATTCTATCCCGCAATTACTACCGCATTTCTACATCCTGTCGGTTAGCTAGATTGTACACCGTGTTTTGTGATTCCTGTTTCTTGCTTTTTCGGCTTGTGCGTGTTTGTTTTGTGTTTGCAAGGTTTCGTCCGTTTCCTTTGCTTCGCTATTGTTTCCAGTGATTGTTGTTAGTATCTATTTTACGGGTTTCCGTTCTGTTACGATAATTTCCACAAACGACTACGTGCTTGCAAATCGGTTCACTTGACTGGTTGTGGGCGCGTGTGGGAGAAGGATTTCCAGTTGTGTTTCCATAGCCGGACTTGACCCGACACCAACAATCGTAACGATGCACAAACACACAATCACACACACGCGCGCGCGGTGGTTGGGGTTGGCTTAAATTTTGACAGATCTTTTTTATTCAAACAAAAGTTTGAGCGAGAATTTACGCTTCGGAAAGCGCTTTGGTACGTTTTGAATAAAGATAGAAATGTTTGAAAATTCATGGGTAAAGTGCTCAAAATGATAGAAACGTTTTGTAAGCCTAATCAGAGCTAAGAAATTCAACATCGATAAACGGTGCAACTGTTGTTAAATAATTTCAACTAAAACCGAACAAACACAACAGCAAACTCGCCAGTCATTAGTGAAGCTCACTATTTTGTGACCAAATGTTCGGCTTTGCAGCGATATGGCGCTCAATGATGTTGTTCGATGCGATCATGTTCGCTACTGGGTTTCTAATGTTCTTCTTCTTCATCTTCTGTATCTTTCCATCCCCCTTCTCCCCGCACGAATCCCATCCATCCTTTTTCTTGGTTGCCTTCTCCCACAAAACACCCGACAAACGACGAAGCACGTTAAATTAATCGCTCGTTATACCATATTCAAAAATCTGTATTATTGGAGTCGACCTCGTCGGGCTCCTGGGGAGCGGCCAGCGTCATCTGGATCCCCGATGGCCCCATCACCTGCATCGTGGGCTCGGTGTTACGTCGTTTCATTTTTCCTTTCATTTTCTTCAACATAGTTGCCTATGCTCGCGCATTACGTATACATACACACACACACACACACGTATGCGCACGTCGCCGCCGTCGTCCGGTCCATGAGTGTAAAATATTGGGGATTGGTGTTGTGAGCGTGTGAATTTAGTTGTTGGTTAGTATTGGTAATTGTATACCGTAATGGGAAATGTAAGTGCGTGTGATGTAGAATGTATCGTTGATCGTTGTGGGTCACATCGTTTCATGTTCCGCGAGTACAATACAGTTTATAAAGCATACATGGTGTATGACGTCGCGAAGGATGTTGGGTTTGTATTTTTGTTTTATTCGTTTGGTGATTGCGTTTTGTTGGTGGCAGTTGTTGTTGGTTTCGAACAAACGCGTTTCAGATGCGTGTTCCGGCATTGTTATTGTGGTAACAATTTGAACAAGTATCCGAGTGTAAAACAGTACAGTGTGAAACATTTGGATCGGTTTAGGTTTTGATTGGTTTAGATATTTTTGACATCCACGGTTGAAAAAAAGAAAGAAGAAAGAAGAATTGAAAACCATTTTTAGCATCATTTGTGATCGGTGTTGAGTTAGTAAATATATGTCATTATAAATTTTGTTTCATTTGTTTGTTGAGTAAATATTTAATTGTATCAGCAAACTATCTAGAGCAAATCAATGTAGAAATGAAACATTTAAAATACTGTCAAATACAATAGAAGCATACAAATTGGAAGAAAACAAACTGAAAATGTAAAAATGTATAAATAAAATTGACCGTATGTATGTGTAATATGGAAACAAAGCCTGTAACTCGTATGCCGTAGCGGTAGGGACTAACGTTTAAAACAAAAACTAGCAACGATGAATTGATTAGATGAATTCAATTAGATCTAATTGCCGATTTACTATTATAGCGAACGAATTCTATAATAAATCGAAAAAATTGTAATGCAAATAACACGCCGTTTTACGATGAATGTTCGCATGGGATGTTCAAGATAAAAAAAAACTCAAAAAACAAAAACTTAATGACCATAAAACACATCATGGAAGCGATGCGATTGATTTGGGTTAGCCAATGAGAGTTCAACCGCAGCAAGCTGTTCAGTTGGATAGACGAAACCGAAATAAACAAACAATGGAACGTAGAAGATGGTTTCACAAAGATGTAGAAATAAAATCTATGTATAGGTAAATATGCGCAAAAAACCCTCCTACAAACCGTTACATAGCGCAAGTAGAACGACAACAGATGAGCAATAGTGAATTAGTTAAGAATAGCAAAAAAAACCATCGTATACGATAGCAGCAATCAGACGTAATGCAAATTGGCAAATAATTGGTGTTGTACTGAGTAACGTAAATGCAGTATTAAGTAAGTAAACTAGATATCGTAAGAACTGAACTTGAGCATACAAACAATGCGATACATGTGTGGTAGAGGGATTGTTTGATTTATCATTTTAGTTTTGTATGCAAAATAGAAACGATGGCAAAGAAGGTAAAGAAGTGGTAAACAAAACTAGGTTTGCGAAGATGTTACGTAACAAGACATGTAGTAGTTCGTCGGAACAAGGATCGATGTGATAGGTAGGGGGGGGCGATAAGACATATTATGCTTGACAGTACGTTTCATACTTGTATTACTTCCGGTTGCTAGTATTGCGTACGTGATACTGTGATTGGTGGAGGTGGTATTGGTGGTAGTGGTGGTTTTTGGTGGTTGTGGTAGTGACTAGTTTGTTGTTAAGTGTCTCAAAACTAGGAGTTTTTTGTTTTTATTTTGTTTGGAAAGGTTTGCGTGTGTCGAGAAGAGTTCGGTAAGAGGTGACAATGGTCGGAAATGGCGATACTTCTTTCTACGGTGGCGTGCGTCAATAGATCAATCCATAAGTATACATATCAAGTCATTCGAAATACACGTACCATAATGTGCAGTAATACGTCGGAGAAATAGATATATAGAGATAAAGAGAGTGAGAGAGAGAGAGAGAGTGAGAGAGATAATAACGAAGGGTCATAGGTGATGTACATGAGAACTTGCGAGAGGGAGGCTTTTTTATTCGCTTTCATAAATGTATGAAGCTTAACGTTTCTGGGGAGCAACATTTTTGGTTTTTTCTTTGTTTGGCCGCAAATGATATTTGCTTGTGGGATCAGTTATGGAGCTATGAAAAGATTTCCCCAAGGAGCGTTGGCAAAGCTTGGCTAACTTTTTTTTTTTATAAAGACTTAAGGACGATGTTTCGCACCATTTACGCTACTTTCAGACTGAAAGTGAAACAGATTTGGAAGGCATGGGGTATTTTGAGTGTATTTTGAATACATTTACACGACGCAACGTATATATCGTTTTGCGCTCCGGCCTCTTTATCTCTCAATTCAAATGCGCTCTCCACTAGGAATAACTGAAAAATACTAACTTACGTTTATAGAGTAGAAAATAAGTTATCCTAAACGAAGTTCAACGACGATCTCACAACGATCATAACGCAACGGAAGAAGCGTAGACGGAACTAAACGCGTTATAGACGTACTGGTTTAAAGTTAGACACAATTAACAATCATATAAACGTTCTAAAAACTAGTGCTCTGGCTTTAGCCACTTTCCGGTGACGGAAATTGAAAGTTTTTTTTGTTTGAAATAGTGTGTTTTCCTTTGTATTCATGTTTAATATGTCTCCCGGATTTCTGTTTTGTTCGGACTACGCTCGCGTTCGGACTATATTCACCGAGGTTGGTCAAATTTGCGAGTTCATAGAAAACAGGAGAATAGAAAGCTAGGACCGGACGGACGGGTACTCTAGGTTCCGCTCAGGGCATCTTTATCACGATCTCCATTTTCTGGAGCTCCCCCTTGCGAGAATCCCGTAACGGCCGGTGAGATATGCGGTTCTGTAAGCCTCCGTTTGCTCTTAATTTTCTTCAGCATCGTTGCCTATAGAAAGTTAATAGCATGTAAGGTTGGATCAGTATCGGTATCGGAAGGGATTATGAAAGTTTTGTTTGGTACACATATTATTAGGTGATGTTGTTCTTTGATCTTTTTTCTGTTACATTACATTCAACAAAAAGACACGCACACACACGCACACACACACAAATATAGACACACACACACACACACACACACACACACACACACACACACAATCACACGCGCACACGCATACTATACGGCGCCTTTGGGTTGTGTTTTAATAGCAGCACTGAGGGTGTATGCTTTCGATGCTTGATTAAATTTTAGATGTCATTATTATTATTAATTACTACACCAAAATGCGTCATTATAGTTGTCTCTTTGTGTGGTGTGGGCGAAAAAAAAACTAAATTGCAAATAATGAAAAAGGGGAAAAACAATGCAACAAAAGGGAGCCGCGAACGGAGGAGGAGCCAAACTAAGTACAAACCAAAAGGAGGTAAGTAGTAGGCGCTGAAGGAATGGGTTATTCATCACGCTTATATTCGTTCCACATTCGATGGATGGATTGTTGTTAAAACGAGCACAACTAGGTTCGGTTTAATCACAGGGAGGGAAAGTTACGTTTCAACTTACAACGCCTAAAACAATGCTACTACTCCGAATGTGTCCAATGAAAGATCGGTTCGTATATTTTAGTATCATTATTTCCAGAACTGGCAAAGGAATAGTTCTGTGCTTTGTTTACATCACAAAAAAAAAATGATGAGGAAAAAGCAAGCATGATAGTGTCGAATGTCAATTTCTGTCGCTAGTATGTTTTACCGTATGGTACAGTACAAACCAATAAGGAAAAATCATTATGGGAAAAATCGAATACTTCAACCGAAACTAAAGAAATAGCTACTGTATGCAAAAGTTGGAATGCCAATGCCGTGTGCACTTCTGTTAACGGTGGAAATTCGAACGATGTAACTGCGGTACAGAGACGCTTTGGCATGCAAATGTGTTAGAGATATGAAGTTATTTAGCAAAATTTCTTACGGAACAAACAAAAAAAGGACATGATCTTATGGTGTGGTACGTAATTTACAAAGGAACCGATAATCGAAACGCATGCACATTCCTACGAATATGTAACCGAAACATCTATCCAAAAGCGAAAACGGAAGGAATTCTTGTTCATCATAAGAGTACGGTGCCGGAGGGATTGGAAGGATTTGGCTTACCTTTAATGCGGATTTCAGCACGACAACATCACCGGGACTTTGCACCCACGGTTCTCCATCGACCTGTACCGGTATGTCGGAATGAAGATGAATTTTTATATGCCCGCCCTGTTAAGCAGAGAAGAGAAATTAGACACCGTTCGTTGCCCGCACGGCAGCTGTATGCCATATACCTGGGCTATTCGCATGGCTGACCGCAATCCGGACTGAATTTGTCCCAAATGAACCACACCGGTAACGCCGACAACTTCCAGCATGCCATCCCAGTGGTTGGGCTTGCTAAACTGATCCTCCTTCTCTGGTCCCCAGGGATTTGCTCCGGAACCCCAGCTGTACGAAGAGAGAGGGGAAGAAAAATGCGTTTCATATATACATCGCAAAGGAAAATTATGCGCCAAAAACACTAACCTCAAGATGTTCAGTATGATGATACCCTCGACGGGTGGAAGCTCCACAACCTTCCCGTCCACCTCGAGCCGTAGCTCCTTGTGCAACTCCTTCACGATCTTGCGCCCCACCATCTTCCGGAGGCCCATCTTCACATACACGCCCTTGTTGTGCAGCCGGGAGTTGAACTTGTTCGGATTTTCCTCGCGCGCATTATGGAAGTCCAAGCACAGGTCGGCATCGATGCCGATACCGAAGTAGTTGTTCATCACGAATATCTGCGAGTTGTCCTCACTCTGGGCGCCTCCGACAACTGTGCGGTTTTTTAAAGGGGGTGAACAATTTTAATGTTAGCTTTTTCGCTTCAACGTTTCGATAGCACAAACGGGTCCATACGGGGGTCCGTCTACATATTACGCTTGGCTGACGCCTGTGTCGTTCTTCGTTCGATTCTGGGTTGCTGGTGTAACGGCAAATGTGCAAAGTGCGACTGATCGTCGTTTCATCGACAAAACTTCATCGCAATAATCGATGCTTCTTTCGATGCAATAATAACCGGGGAATCGACGAAGTGCAACACTGTAGCTCTCATACACATCAAATACATCCATTCCAATAATAACAACGAGCATATCAACAACAACATCGACCGGCCTAGCACAGTATTTACAGCAACATCCATCAACTATAGTCTGTAGATGTTAGTTTGCTTTGATACGCTATGAGGAAATATAACAGTAAATCATAGTGGAAATCTCTCCCGGAAAGTGCGCCAGTGGACCGGTTTCCATCCATTGCCAGTTTGTGAAACTATTCTCGAAATGTGTCCTTGCTGTTGTTTCAAGCAATGTGGTAAAAAAATATTCCGCAGGGATAAAAATATGTTTGAATTAGTCTATTCAAAATGGGATAAACAGCATCTAAACGGAGCCATCTAAACGAAGGTGGATCAGCGACGGAGAATTCCTCTTTGGTATTTATACAATTTTACGCCAAACATGTTTCAGAAGTGTTGTTTTTGTTTTGTGTTAAACGCGATTGATTAGTTAACAGGTGATGGCCACGAATCCACGTGTTGGAGTCGGGCATTCATCGTTGGTCAGATAGATAGCAAGAGAGATATGGAGAGAAAAAAAACACACACACACATATCATGCAAATCGTTCATTCCTTACAAGCTACGATGGACGTACAGAGTTGAATCGCCACGAAATTGTCTTTACGGTGGAAGAGACCGGGTAGTTTTAGCACTACTGTCGGTAGCGTATTGCAAGGTAAGCAAGCAGCAAGCCAGTGGTAGTTTTTTTTACACGGCATTGCAACGGATACGGGGGATCGAGCAACTCGCTACTGTGGAAGCTGCAGTACGAACTATGTACGAACGTTTTTATTTTTTTTCGAATGGGGGTAAACTCTGCGTGAGCAGTTAAACGCGCTAACCGGCACTGTCGAGCTTACGGGTATTTGGGCGTGTGTGTGTGTATCAAATCAAAATAATAACACAATATTCTCACTGCACTGTGGTAAAGGCACTGTGGCCCGATTTGTTAAACGAAAGGATGCGGCACAAATAAATACTGTTTTGTGAACAAAGATGCAATCGACATAATGGCATCAGTGAAATGAGGCAGAGAGGAAGTATGTTAAAGTGGGGAAGGGGGGGGGGGAGGCAACAGTATTGAGATATGTTTGTACGTTTGTTTGAGTGTGTACCGAATGGGGACTGGGTAAAACAGTAGATTAGCAAGGAAAGCGAGGACGGCCAAATGCAAGAGATAGGATAACAGAAACAGATAAATAGATAAAAGAGAGAGAGAGAGAGAGAGAGATAAATGCGATTGAGCCATCAAAGTACAGCAAATGACCTTGTGCCGGGTTGGCTACGATCGCCACCGATGGGTGATGGTGTTGCTGGTTCTGCTGTTGTTGCTGTTGCAATTGCTGTTGTTGTTGTTGTTGTTGCTGTTGCTGTTGCTGTTGTTGAATTTTCTTCTTCTTACCGGTTGAGTTGGGTTGCGCCTTCGGTGTGGCATCTTCCGGTTTGTCCTCCGGATGGAAGACCACCGTCCAGCGATCGAGCCGTATCTCTTCTGCGTCGATAACGTCACGCAGCAGATTCAGTGGATCTTCGCCACCGGTGTAACCGGCGCCCCAACGTAATACACGTGCCAAATCGTTGCCTAAAATAGTACAATCATAAGTAAGTAATATTTCGTGACTAGTTGAAGCACCACCACCACGCATATTAACCGCGTCTGCTAAACCAACTTACCAGTGCCTAGCGGCACGATGGCGCACGGTGGGCTAGAGCATTCCGAGTCTTGACCAACGTTATCCAGGCACTGCAGCACCCAACCGATCGTGCCATCTCCACCGCACACTAGAATCTTGTAGTCCTGAATATGTCGGAAAACGTATAGCCTGCGGAGGGTGTAGAGGGCGAAGGAGAAGTAATGTAAAGTAATGTATAGAAGAAAATTGCAGAGGAAGAATGGATCCTAATGTAGCACCTACCCAGGCAGTGGTCCACCGTTATCCAAATCAAACACTTGATATGGATTCAATAATTTACGAAAACTACTTATAAGCTCTAGACCCTGACATCCACCGGACTTGACATTGACAAACACCAACAGCGGTTGGACTCCCGCTGGCACCATGCTCGGTTCGATGTTAGGTAATAGCAGCACGAGCAAATGTTTCTCCTCATACTTCGACTCTCGTAGGGCTTGGAATGCACGGACCTGCAGTAAGCCAAAGCGGCGACGATTAGATACCAAGTAAAACCGCTTCGGGCTAACTCGCACTACAACTTACAGCTTTGGATGCATTTTCGTAGGTGATCACCAGCGAGCCATACTCGTAGTAGATCGGACCGATGCTACTGAACTTGTTCTCGAAGCCCAGGAATTCCGTCAGTATGTGCTCGTAGTTGCGCTGCGACAGCCCCGGCGGCAGATTACCCACGAACAGTGCCAAGTTGGGTCCGTGCGGGTCCTGCTTGAGCTGCAGATAGAAGCGCATCAGCTCCATCTGCCGGATCGAGTCTTTGCCGAGCTGTTTCATGATCTCCCAGGGCCGCTCGTTCCACGACAGCACACGCTCGGTTACGCCCCGATCGAGCAGTATCTCCGAGCACCGGTAGTCCTCAATCTGGTGGCTCTGCAGGCCGAACTTTTTCAGTGATTCGCAAATCAGATCCTTTACGGTGGTATCGTTGTCCACCGGTATGATAACGTAAGCGTTCTCCACCTGCAGCTTACCCGGATAGACTCGTACGAAGCCGTGATCGTTCTCCTTATCACTGAAAGTGTAACAGCGTGGACAGAGTTAAACATTGGGCACGTGGTTCGTGTGTTTCGATCGACCAACATACCGAAATCTTAAGTAAATAGCTGGTCTTTTGCCCTCCACTCGATGTAGGCCTGGTACAGGGATCGGGTCTTGTAATCTGACCTCGTCACCATAGACATCAGTGAGAAAAAATAGCTGTAAAGAAAAGGGACAGTGTCGCATCCATTTCCATTAGCTTACGAAACTGCTTACGAAAACACATGTTTAAACAGTCTGTCGCCGAAGCATACTTACATTTGGATCCCTGGCTATGTGGAAGGCCCTCAAGGCGGTGGTCAACAGTTGTTCCAAAGAGCATGTTCTAGGTACATTAATGGCTCTGAAAATTCTTCTTCGATATGAACAGTTTCCGTCGAATACCTTGATTGTTTCTGGAAGTGGATAGAGCGTGCAGCGTGTTTAGAGAAATTAAACATGCATTTAATTGGCGAAAGCTTTTCTTGAATGCATCGGACTTCTATGCGTGTTTGAGATCGAGCATGGACCTCTTCCCTGTGTTATAACAAAACATAACACAATGACGAGCCTGAGGCTTGATGGCAGCTGAGTCTAGCAGAGTCTGGATGTTGGGGGCTGCGAGCTAAAATAAACTACTCTCGCACAAGGCAACTCGCTTCCGGTAGTGTGAACAATGTCAATTTCAACGCACACAATTGCCTCTCTCTCTCTCTCTCTCACTCTCTCTCTCTCTCGCTTTGTCCATTTCGCTCTCGGTCATGTACACACTCACTAACATATAAACTCATACGTACCTTCGTCGCGCTCCTCCTTGTCCTTATCTTTCTTATCCTTATCTTTATCGGGCTTATGCGCAGAATCTGGCTTCGAGTGAGTACCGGAGCCGCTGCTCTCGCCTCTTGGTACGTACTCATCGTCTCGGTAGCGGTTCTCTGCCGTTATCTCCTCGGAGATGCTGCGAGCTATTTTAGGCGGTGGCGGTAGAT
This sequence comes from Anopheles farauti, assembly GCA_000473445.2. Classification (NCBI taxonomy): domain Eukaryota; kingdom Metazoa; phylum Arthropoda; class Insecta; order Diptera; family Culicidae; genus Anopheles; species Anopheles farauti. The sequence goes on from KI915049.1 coordinate 2,676,537, forward strand.
GTGGCGGAATGGAAACGGAGGGAAGGGAAACGAAAACGAATGTATAGCGCCATTCCGACCAGCGTGGAGGGTACCGGATGGACATTGTGGAATGGTGCCGATACGGAGGCATACAGAAGGGTAGGCGGCGGAGAAGGGAAGAAAGAAGAAGAAAGATAGATTGATATCAATGTACTAATGTTTGTAATGAGCACATGAGCCGTTATGATAAAATATCAATTTTTCGAGGGAAAGTTAACCAGAGGGTAAAGGGAAACATCATCACAACGCCAGCCAAACCATTCGGTTCGTTTTGAATCGAGCAGCAAGTGTTTACATTGCAAGGACAATCGCACAATGGCAAGTAATGTGTTCCGCAGGAAAGCAGGAAAGAAGGTTTAGTGACAAGTCAAACACTGCAAATAAGTTTCAGCCTCCGTGCGTAAGCAGAAACGCCAGTTAGGTTTCCCGCTTGCAGATTCATCGTGTAGAAACCCCCTGGGCAGGAAATGGCAGGAAGCCGTGTTGCGAGAATCAAGATGCCTTAACTTTATCGATTTTCGCGCGAAATTAGATCGTGTAGCGCGGGATAGAAGCTCCTCCGCATCTCTCGGAACTGCCAGCACCATAGCCTGCTGAGCATATTCACGTACACCTTGGTACACCTTGATTGTTGGTCGATCTTGCCTTCCCGCTCTCTGGATTTGGCTCTCTCACTCTCTTACTCGTTCGCTCACGCTTCCTTGTACGAACTTTCCCCTTCCAATCGTCGTCTCTTTCAAATCACCTCTTTTTGCCTTTTAACCGTTTGGTTTGCTAGTTGGTGTGCAAGGATCACTTGTAGCGCGTGTCGCTGCGGTCCCCCCACACTGCCCACCACCCCCCCC
>KI915049.1:2677707-2910511 GCA_000473445.2 Anopheles farauti
CCCCACCCACCCCGGATGCTTCAGAATTGCATACACCACGCGCCTTTTGGCGTATGTGCATTTGAGCAGTCATGCAGGCGTGTGCTGGTGAATCTTCCAAAGCCATCCTGTTGCATTCGATGGTTTTCGGTTTCGCTGTGGGTGTGTAGGTGTGTTCGAGCCGGGGGCGTGTGGTATCGGATCGTGGTTATTTTTTCACCACTCGCTTTGAATTTGCAGGCGCTTTTGTAACAGACAACCAGGTCGACCATTACCGTACCTTGGCGATACCTTTTTCCAGTGTTAGTCAGAGTGAAAGCAATGGAGCGATACGGGTGCACACAATGCATACAATCGCAAAACCAAAACACACGTATACATACAGAAAAGCAGTCGAAATGCGTCACTCGTGAAACTCTTTTGGCAATGAAAAAAAAAAACAGAAAAGTAAATCCAAACATAATAAAAATGGATAATTAATTGAAAATATTATAAACTGCAATAAAAAAAACGGGAAAAAACGTGAAGAAAATTGTTGGATAAATAAACACAAATATTAAAAAAGAAAAAAAATAGCACAGCAACAATAAAATCGTGAAGCAACTCAAATAAAAAAGGAAACAAAAAAGTAAATGCGCACCTCTGCGTACACGACATCCAGTTTTGCTCCAGCCCATGGAACATTTTCGCATCTGTCGATAGATGCGCCCGAGTAGATGTTGCGTCGGTGGATGGGGCATTAAGCCGTGATTTACGGAACGCCGTTCGGACGCATCGTGCGCGGCGTCATGTACGTGTTTTCCGGTGGGCACATCAGCAGGGCCCACCTTAGCAACTCCACCTCCGGTTATGCCAGTGGCTTCGTTCGGAGCGGAACCATCATCGTTTTCGTCGGCATCGGCGTTGTCGTCGTTGTTGTTGTCGTCGTCGTCGTCGTCGTCGTCCGCGTCGTCGATAAAACTAAACCCGCTGACGTCATCGTACGATACCACTCGCCTCGGTTCGACGCAATGAAGTAGTTCGCTTGCTGACGCCACCGTGAGATGGGGACCGAAACTTCGCCCCACTGCTGCAGCTGCCGCTGCCCTCGTGCAGTCGAACGAGCATGAACGTTCTACCGATGAAACCGCTGCATCGTTCTCGCTGCTGCTCGCCGTCCCATTCAGCCCGCTAACCGTGAGCAGTGGTCCTGACGTACAAACGGACGATGACGTCAGCGAGCTGGAAGGAGGAGCGTGCACCAGGACGGGGGCCAGCGCGGTACGGATGGGAGCGAGCGTGGTCGGCTCGGGCGTGCCCGTTAGCAACATGGGAAGGTTTCCGCTACCGTTGAACTTTTCACGGCGCGCCCCCAACGGTGAACCCGATCGCTGCGTACGGGCCGATGGAGGCGCCTGGTGCTTCTTGCGAAACCGTGCCAGAAAGCGCGGACTGTAGCACGCGGACGATTTAGCGAAGCGCTTTGGAATGCTGTCGGTTTGATCCTGGAAGGAGCGGCTGCGCGTCACCAGCGTATCGCTCGGTGGCCCGGTGTGTGCCGCCTTCGTACGCCGCAGAGCGGGATGGATAAGATTACGGCTGCGTGTTGGCCGCATCGGCCACTCGTCTTGCGTTTGCAAGAGCAAACTGTTATCACTGTGACTGAACTGTTCGTGCGGGTGTTTTTCTTGCTGCATTGATTGATCCAGTTGCTCAGTTTTGCGTTTCTGCTGCTCGCTCTGCTCGGCAACCATCGATCCAATCGCGCTGGAAACACTATCATCATCATCGTAGAAGGTGAAGCTCACGGGCGAGAGTGGGGCGGCAGCGTTACATTTGCGTTCTTCCTGCTGCACACTGCGAAGCAGCAGTTCTGTGCTTTCGCTGCAGTATTCATGCTGTTCCGGTTCCTTCCGATGCTCCGTATTTTGTTCCTGCTCCTTCTGGTACATCGCAATCGTCCACAGTTCCGCTGCGAACGTGGTTCAAAGATCGCATTTTTGTTTTTGCAACGTGACACGAACGTAAGGTGACACGCACAGGCCGGTAGACAACATTGCACAACATTCGTAACGTAAGGCGCAACCGAAGCGAAGCGAACCAAATAGGCGGAACATTTGTACGGGAATAGAAATTGAGCAGATGGAGAAGATGTAACGCAGAGAATGGTCAGATGGATGATGGGGCACGCAGGATTTGAATATGCGATTTTCAACGGTAGTTTTCAACGGTTTGAGGTGCATGAGGTGCGAGTTTTGAGTAGTGATGAATTTGCGACACGCAACAATAACGAAAAATGGGAAGAAAAGAAAAAAAAAGGCAGAGAAAAGATAGAAAAGAAAGGGAAATAATGAGTAGAGTGTAGATACATAAATCGAGTACTATTGTACAGAACGCTTAACACCGAAACATAGAGAAGAGCGGTGAGGAGTGCGCTTTGACACCAACAGCTCGTTTGTGTCGGTTGAAACTGCCGTACTTGTTGTAAAGTGCAGTTTTTTTAATGCATATGACACAAATCAACCGTAATGCGCTTAATATGTACGCTTGTTTTACCGATGAAAGGTTGATCAGATAGTCGAAATGTTAGGTACGAGTGGTAAGAATGGATGAATACAAGACGCCTCAACACGGACACTTACGACACGAATAATCACGCTGCAGTCCCGGTGTGCCTTTGTTGCGGTTCTGCACACCGATGATGGCCTCCATCGGTACCTCGGTTCGCGGTATCGACACGGCATGCGGTGGCAGATAGATGGGCTGCAGCGTACCGAACGTGCACTCGGCCGGGATGTTGTTCCTGCAGCCACCGTGGGTGGTTGTGCCGCACCATTCGCAACGATAACCTACATTCGGAAGGAATCGGCATTGTAGTCAGGCATATCGAGATTCGAGAGATCTTCCCACTTCGACCGCTCCGCGTGTGACCTACCTGTAAGGCATTCGTATGACCAGCATGTCTTTTTGCAGTACGCGCACTTTGATGATTGCGGGAGGTTTCCTTCACGCCAGTGGTGCTGATGTTTGACGTGACCCAATTCCTTGCCCGGTACATAGGTTGCATTCTCCTTACAGTCGGGGATAGCGAAATCCTGGCACTCGACATGTGCAAAGTATTCACATACTGTGGGCGGTGTGGTGAAAATTGGATAGAGAAGAGATTGTGTTTAAAACAAAATTTAAATCAGTTTCACTCCGGATCACCCCAGTACTGTAATTAATGACGAGAGCGTTATCAAATGAAAAAGACGCCATTGTAAATTCAAGCACCGCATCGATACAACTGTTTTCCGATTTTCCAAACCCAGCCAAGGAAATAGCCTTGAGAGCAGCTAATAACAAAATGGCTGGTGCGATTCCAGAAATAACCATAGCAACGGGTACTGCACCGCCCCTGATATGCAGCTTTGCGTGCAGGGACAAAGAAAATGAATACCAGATGAACACCGTGCGGTAGAGCAGTGAGTTGGCGAAAAGGAGGAGAAGAAAAAACAACAGCACGCCGTAGTAGGCGAGCAAAAAAATAAAACGCACAAACAGGCGTTACGAGAGCTGGTGGATTTTTTTTTACTTACTCAAGCAGTGTACGGCGGGAGTTTCATCTAATCGCTTGCGACAAACCGAACAAAACTTGCGCTTATGGTGCGAAGGTTCGGACCAACAGTGTGCCACCGGGTTTCGGATCAGGTACGGTGCGATGCCCGTACACGGCGTCACGATGTTGGTCACGCACTTTTCATGTACTATAAAGTTGCACACTGTAATGAGAGAAGAGGTAGAGAAGAGAAGAAACGGTGTTAGTTACTGTTGTACATGGTCGGGCACTGGTTTCTGCATGCACCAGTATCCTAAACTGTGCAACGGAATGCAAGGAGGGAACGGTTAGAAGAACAAAAACAAAACTCGAAACATTTCGTGCCGGACAGATTTGATTGTTTGATGGATCTACCAAAGACACCACACGCCAGGCTAGTGGTTGACGAAGGAATGATTAGAGACAGCCGTGCGAGACCATCGCCAAACTGTGTCGATAAAACGTCACTCAAACTGCTCTCGCACTCGGAGAGCATGGGTGCGTTGTTGAGTGACTCATTGCAAACTGTCAGCGACGAAGCAAGCACTGGAGCTTGAATCGAATCCAGATAACAAATGCATTGGAGCGACGAGAAGGGTGGGGGAATATTTTTGAAGATTTTTTACAACTAAGCGTTATTTGCTTTTAGTACGGAGTATAAACATTACAACGCTGAATATTTTCTTACAAATCATATGTTGGATTTTTCATATTCACATTTTACTAAGGATAGGAATCTAAAGTATGTGCCGTCATCATTAATATGTTCGCAGTCGGAGTAACGCCGAAATGCCAAATTTCGTTTCCAACGCAATGTTCAAAATTCAATGGTTAATAGACTTATTCGTAAGATTTGAGCATCCAGTTGATCAAGCCATCAATGATAAAGTATGGAACCCAAACTTTTTATTTGTTTGTGCTCTGCCTCTGCCACGGGTAATAAATAAAAATGAAAAAATTTAATAATGTGATAAATTTGAAATACCAGAAGCCCCAGGCATCATAAAGCAGTAAGAAAATTCTACATTTTATAATGAAATTGAAGAAAATGTTCGCTTATGTTTGAGGTTTTCAAAGGGGCCCGCGGTTTTTATGACATAAGAGAGGCTAAATTATTGCAACGAAAGTAATATACAATAAATATAAATGACGTCATGATTGCTATCAATCGTGGAATGTATCGTGTAAACTAAAAATTGTAGTATAATGAATTGCGTTAGAACTAACCTGTCCTAACATGTGATTATTTTTTAGGACAAAAACAATGAATTAAGATGCATCTGGGAAACTCGAAGCATTTAAAAATCTAAGGCAAACAACAAGCTAACCTATAAATAAAAGGAAAATTCTTATAGAGCGTTTTCCATACATTTTTAAACTGTTCTAACCCTAGCTTCAAATTACAAGCCCATGCAATCCCATAAATTTCATACCCCAACTGTAATATGCCATGCATGATATTTTCTCCTGGGAATTTTTCTTCGGATTGGGTATCGTAACAGCTGAAACTAGTCGACCGATTTGAATCAGATCTTGATAATGGATGGGTTTTCAGGTTTTGAGGTGAGGAGAGGAAAATTAGGTTTTCAATGAAAATGGGAGGGAAATTCCAGAAATTCCGGATGTATTATTGCATTATTTTATAAAAAGTGCTATAGTACGTGGTGAGTTTTGTTTAACGGTCAAAAATGTAATTGTATTGTTAGTCTGAATGCCGTGTAAAATGATTGGGACAAAGGATTGAAACGGAAAATTAATTATTAAATTGATTGTTTTAAAAGGGACAGTTTGGCTCGTCTTGAGCATGACGAGTGATGTGATAAAAAAGTACATGTAACATGTCATAAAAAAGATAAACAAAAATATCCTGTTTTAGATATCGCTGAATATTGACAAAACTCTGAAGATTCTTAAAGATTAATAAATGTATATAATGTATAGCCTATATAGACTATTATTTCATTCTTTTGAATCAAACTCCTAAACCTATTCTCTTCGCAGTTCATACCTGAGAATGAATCTTGTTTATTGATGGGAACAAGTATATGGAGGCGCCCAGTTTTTTGTTTCATGTTGCTATGTTTTGCATTTGGCACTTATGTCTCGTGAGTATTTTTTTTACAACGAAAAAATAATTCCATATTCAACAACAGAAAATTAGGTCAAATAAAATGTTGTGTCACTCTGAATTTCCAAATAAATTTACTTCATCAACATATTTGTGTGTACAAAATAAAGTTGGTGGAGACGCCTTATTGCTTTTGAAAAGATCCATGAACAAGAAATTAAAATAGCATTTTTATTTGCAGCAAAATGTATGATTGCAGCAAAAAAAATGACTTCCAAAGGTAGATCATTTCCACATGCAATAATCTAATCTCTGAATAGACCCGCGTGATATGAAAGAAAAACTGCAAAAACAAAACAAAAAACTAGAACCACACGTGAACTATATTCAGCGTGCTGTGCGATGTTTATATTAGTTTTCGGGTTTGTGATGTGTTCAGCATTGAATCTATTTTCTACCATTCCCTCAAGACGTGCCCATCTTACCCGGACACGCAAATTAAGGGGATAACCCGCTACCGCACCATACCCCCTCACTCCTCCGTACCCGGATACAACAGCCGTAAAAAAACGACGCCGACGAATGCCAACGCACTACTTCGGCTCGAACGTCGGCCAGTGGCAATGAACAGTGATGACGCATGAAAAGCCCTTCATCGATCTACTAATGGAGAACGGAGTGGAAGAAGGACGAAGCGCACACGCCGAGGTTTGCTTGGCAAACTACAGGGTCATGCTAGATGTGAGAAAAACATCGATTTCGAAACGACGGAATCAGCAATTTGGCCGCTACATTCGATTGGATGTTATAGACGCTTTGGATGCAATTTGTGTGTGTGTGTGTGTATATTGCATCCACACTGATCGATCATGACAATTGTGCATGACTTCTGTAAAAACAAGTGCCCCCGACAGTTGTTCTGCCGTTTGGCTATCAAATCGATAGTGTTCGATCGGAAGTTAGTCGTACAAACTATTCGGGAAGCGACTAATGCGAAGAAAAGTAAGCGTTAGGTGGCCAAAGGAAATTTGCGTCACCTTAGTACATGCGGGATTATCGACGTTTTTTGTTCCGTTCACTAGCTATTTTAACATTTTCAAAATAAATGTACAAATCATGCAAAATTATCAACGCGATACACTATTTTTTAACGAAATTTTGCATAGCTATCAAAACGCTAGGAAAAAAATATTCTGATAAAGCTAGGTTATAAATATATGCTGAAAAAGATATTCGATCATAATAGCAATTTCAAGCAAAAAGATGTCGAAGTGAAAAGATTATAATATTTTTTTAAGGAACTATTTAGAAATAACCTGGCTTGTTTTGATCGGAGATTACGATGCTGTCTATTTTTAATAAACACTTTTGTTGTGTAGTGTTAAATAGTGATAAGAAATAATATAATGAAGCAAAGTCTCGTTCGACGATCAACCGGAGTCAAACAGAAATGCAACGTCAGAAAAAAAGGCTACTGACTGGATTGAAGCGAAAAGTAGAGCAGACTTTCCGTATCGGGCACACCGACACCGAGTGACGGAGCGAGTGAGAGTGGTAGAAAGAGAGAGCGGTGACGGTAAATAAGAGCGGAAGTTTTACACCAATAATAGCAACAAAAACAAAACAACGATAGCCAGCAGCGGGAGAGTAGTCGGCTAGGCTCGTCTAGCAGCGCCTGCAGAAAGAGATCGAAACTCAGAACCCAGCACGCACCTTCACAGATGTATCCTTGTCCGATGAGCCCCCACAGCAGATCCGAACAGTGATGGCAATAGGTTGGCTTGTGAAATGTCTTTCTACCGAATGTGTGCTCACCACCCGCCATTTTGTTTCCTAGAGCGATGATGATTGCGATATGGCGATGATGCTGCTGATGACGATGACGAATGTGCCGAATGGTCGCGTTAGCCGCGTGGTGAGCAGCCGTTGACGACACGGTTTGCCAGGTTTCTGGTGCCTGCACACTCTGCCCTCGCGCCCCGCAACAGCTGGGGGACTGTAGGAGCTCCGCGTTTGTCGTGCGGTGTAGAGAGATTTGGCTTGCGAGTTGGTGGATTTCTAGTTGGCGTTGGCTGTGTTGCTTTGGTTGCTTTGGTTACGGTCGGTGGCTGCTGTTTTACTTCGGTTTCCTGTGGTTCATTTGTGCGTTTGTGTTACTCTTTTTCTTTTGTTACTCTTCTTTGCTTGCGCGGTTTACGATCGTGGACCGTGATCCGTGTCCGCAGTCCGGTGGCTGTGCCGGTTTCGTTTACTACCCCTCACGGCTCCTGTGTCGACTGATCGTACACGAGAACGGTCGCGCAGGAATTGATTGATGCTGTTCGCACCATCGTCTGTTTGCTTTCCAAGGCAGAACCGACCTCCTGGTAGATCCGCACCCACGTACACAGACACACACGCACAAGCCAAAAGGGGAAGCTGAAAGCTTCTACGAAACGTGAAGGTATTTGCCGCAAGATCCAATTGCTTGGATCAACGATTGGAGGCTGGCTCCGGTGCGTGTTTCGTGAGTTATCGTAGATTGCAGAAAAAAACCCCGGCCGTGATCGTATCACCTGTAGCAAGGAAGAATCCTTATCGTTGCAAATCAACCTCCACCACCACCACCAACACTGAACTCGCCAACTGTAGCTCGCAAGCCTGACCGCCTGCTGCCTGCCGAGTGCGACGTATGTGTGCGTTTGAGTGCGCTAGTTTTACTTCCGGCAGTGCTGTCACGGAAGTTGTCGAGTTTTGTGTCTGGCGGCTGGAGGTGGGGGACGAGCGGAAGGCCGTAAGCTACGGAGCTCCCCCGGCAGAGCTATTGCACTTCAGCAACAACGAACACATCGATGAACAGTGCCGTGCGCGGGTATGAACGTCCCCTGATACCCTCGAGGACAATCGGCGCAAATGACAGGCTCGTCACGCGTTATAATTCCTACGCCAACGCCAGCGGCTTTCACTTACGGTTGCACGCAACACTTAGACGGTTACCTTTGGTGTCCTTATGGTATTACGCTACTTACAGTTAATATTTCTAATATGCACAAATACACACACACATACACATATTACACAAACACCGCTCAGACTGGCACACTTTCCTGCTGCCAATTCGTACACGTTACTTCACTTTGTTACTTTTCTCTTGGCGTAACTTTCTCTTTTTCACTCATTTCGTATCGCGCTTCCGATTTGTAAATTATCTCATTTTTGCGCGTTTCATTGTACAACTGTGAGAAATTAAACAGAGTAAAGCAAAAACACACGGATATTTCAATAACACCACTCGTATACGGTTAGATTCACTACACATTTTTGGTAGCACCTAAAGCCCCTTTCCCTCACCAACCGTTGCACTGGTTGAGCGATCAGAACAGTAAAACTTCACAACATGGGTAAATACTACTCGTGTCAAGTGCGCGAAGTAGGTGAGAATGAGAAGATCAGTTTCACGGTTCACTTCACTTCTGGCGAGGCTCGGAAGAAAGATTTTCGAGGTTTTTACGGACTGCTACTGTTCCTGGCCAACTTCACAAGTCAAGATCAACACTCACAAACAAAAATACACGAACACGTCTAGGCATACGCACACACAGCACTTCGGAGGACATGACGAGGAAAAAAATAAATAACACGTACAGCATCCGTATTCTCGTCCACACTTTCTCCTTCTTTCCTTCTCACTTAACCTCCATCGTGTTCTCTCTCTCTCTCTGTCGCTATTCTAATGGCGGTCACATAGAATCATCCGTATAGTGCCGCTTTCTTTTTATCTTGCCCTCTCTGTTTCTCTCACTCTCTGTCTCACACATATAAACACATACACGCGCGCAAATTCAATCTCTCAATTATTCTCACGCTGTGCAAATGCAAATGTATGTTCATAATCGTGAGCGGAAAAAGTAACAAAGTAGGCATCAGGTAGCTGAATTAGGTTTTTTATGTTTCTTCTTCTGTTTTTAGCAACCAAAACATGTCCTACTGTAGTTGTAGTAGCTAAAAATGAAAATATTCAATAAAATCCCATCAACATCAATGCCACTCGCGCTCTACATGCTCGCATCACGCACGCACGCACGTACAAGCTCGCACACATACACATGAGTTCGTGTGCTACACACTTTCACTAGCAAAGTAAAACTGCGAGAGTGAACCAGCCGTTTGTAGTTGTGGTGTATGTGCGCGCGCACGTCTATCCGAATGGATGGAAAAGCGGATGGATACTTTTCTTCGTATCCACGACGTTCGACGTGGAAAAGCGAAGAATAAAAAACGCCTCTCGGTGAAAGGTACGGGGAGCACACGCGACGCGGACGCACACACGTACGCACGCAGGCGCACGCATGCAACGGGAGCGCGCACGAAAAACAAAAAAAAAAAACACTTCGAGGTTACTGCTATCGATGCATTGATTTCTTTTCCGTACCCTTCCACGAACCATTTGGGGTTGAAAAATGTGACCCAATGAAGAATGTGACCTCCATGGATGTTTTTTGGTGTGGGAAAAATGTGCGCATGTAAGGGGTGAGATTCTATCGAGAGACTTCCTTTTTGACCTGTTTCCCCAGAGCTTGCATCGATCAATTGCTGAATGTTTGCTCTGGCAAAGAAGAAGGATGTTGAGATGATATTCTGCTCATTCACATCTCACCGTTTAATTAACTAAGCTCACGTCGGTTTGTCTCCTTCAGTACACTCGCATCCTCTTTATTCGATGGTGCTAATTTCTTCACATTTTAGAAAAAAAAATCCAGAAAATGTCTCATTGCAAAGATTTGCAAAGATTTTAAAATTCAAGCAATAATCTCACGACGAATCTATCATCAGAGGGATCTAGTAATGTTTTTTTAGGCAAAACGTTACCGTACATGCTAAAGGAACAACAACGACAGCAACAACATTTTTCCTATCTCACACACATACGTCGTTTTCAGAAACTACTATGGTCAATGAGATTCTGGAGTAACTGAAGCAAGATTGCTATTGATCTGTGAAAAGTTTCATGCGATGTAAACTGCACTCTTTTATTCAAGCTAATCACCGTTGTGAAATTCCTATCATATTATCCATTGTTCATAACTCAACGGTAGTATTAAAAAAAGGATGTGAACACAGTTATGTTATACAATTTTAGTATAACAACCGATTGAAAAATAAGAATCTAACTCGCGGAACAGGCCTCGAATAACGGTAGACTAATAGCACACACTCACACACGGACACAAGCACACATACAGAAACACACGCACATACACACGCGTGCGATGTGATTCTCGCCCATCCTGGCTGCGGGATTTTTCACGCATGCAAAGCATCGAAACATTACATTTTTCCTTCGCTCTTCCTCTCATTCGATCGTTCTCTCACTCATTTGCTAGTAAATCCGAGAACGGATACACATATACCGAAGATATACACACAGCATCACAGTCACCCCCTCCCTTCCTCCATCCCTTCCCATCTCTCTGCCAGCTCAACCTGCGCCACCCTACATTGTTGCTCCATCATTTATAACGCTCAGCCTCTCTTCGCAATATACTCCAACACGCACACCTAAACACAAACGTACACACTCTCACACACACTGTTCCACTGACACGATGGACCCGTATGCACACAGGCACGGGAACGTGCGCACCATTCGCAAACGCACACGGCTACGCAACCGTGTGCCCTCATACGGTCACCTCAACGGGGTCAAATATATATTATTCACATACTTTTAGCATACAAACTTTTTCGAAAATTTCGCTCCACTACCCGTTAAGGGGAAGTTTTACATAGTTTTTTTTCTTCTAACATTCATCTAACTGAATAATGAGCGTGTGAGAATATGGAGTACATTCCTTTATTTCTCTCTTGTGCCACTTTTTGATTTCTTCCTCTACCACTACTGCACGTACTGACGCACGCACGCACGAAAGCACGAACGCACGCACATACACATACACACACACACACACACACACACACACACACTTCTGCACACGGGTTACTTCGATTCCTTCCGAGTATCCGTTACGGCCGGGGTTCGAAATGTTTCACAGGTGGGCTTGGGCGAGGGAGCAGCGGGCGGGGGAGCATTAAATGATTAAAACGAGGGCCCCTACCGAGGGGAAGCCTGCATGGTTTCATTTGCTTCTACTCGCTTCTGGTTTTATCGCGCCACGCCACGTACAAGTACACATGCACAAATAAACACACACGCACCCACATAGGACATACAGTGCCGTTCCTGTCGTTTTGCTGCACAGAGGAGCACAGTAGAGTTTTAGGCCGTCATGACTGGGTCCACTAGCAGCACCAGTGGCAGTAGCAGCAGCTTTGCGGATCCGGAAGCGACCGTCGAGAACGCGGTGGATGCTGCCGCTACCGATGCCAGCACTTCGGTTTCAGCTGCCGTCGCCGTCAGTGGTGCCGTCGCTGTCGCCGTCTTCTTGCACTGTGCCAGAAAGTGTTGCTCCATTTTGTTCCCCCTGTTTGTCACCATTACGACGACGTCGCTCCGGTTGACACACGGGCACGGTGCGAGAAAAGATTGAAAACTGAGCCCACTTTTGCCAGCGGTTGACCGAGAGACCGATCCTGACCCGTGCCCGACCCGTGGTGGAGAGTCCATTTTCTCTTCTCGCGCGTGTGTAACAAAAGGTAATTTCATTAAAACACAGAGCACCAAAGAGAGTGTGTGTGTGAGAGAGAGAAAGCGCGCATGGGATTGGAAAAATCGCTCGAAATCAGTTTTCATCGCCTACTTGGAGGATGTGTTTCAGCAAACCCGCGGCGAGCGAACGTTTCTCGCTCCACAAGGAGCGTAAGAGAGTGGAAAGCGTACACGCGAGAGCAAAGGAAAATTTGCCCCATAAATTGTGCCAGACAAAAACCCACGGACGTCATACCTAGGGCAGCGTTTCCAAACAAAAAAAAACTGTCAATCAAACGTTCTTCTCTGTTCTTGCTTTCTAAAACTCTCACTCTTTTCGAATCTAATGTAGAATTACAAATTGAATAAATTTCATCCACTAAGATTGAACACTATCATGCTCAAGCTTTGTGTTTTGCTCATTTAATCGTTTAAATCGCGCAGCTGAACAAATTAGATCACGATCCTTTTCTTTCAATTCCATTGCTTTCTTTATCCGCTCTCGCACATTTTCTCGTGCAGTCTATATATATCTGTTCTTTCGATTACGATCAGAGTTGTAAAATTATTTTTTGTTAATTAATGTAATGTGAACTTCTATCTTCTAGTTACAATCCAGTGATCATTACAGTAACTTATTTCATCTTCGATTGTTAGTTTCTACTTTAATACAACTCCCCACTAGGTCAGCCCTACGCGATGAGAGCAGGTGAGCGAGGAAAATCGAAACTCAAGTATGCTCATTTCCTTCCATGCGTGATTGCGTTCTCGCGAGCTCTAACCGCTAGGCTGGATGCTTATCTCTTGATGAACGGTGAGACAAGATGCGGTCTGCGAGGAGAACTAGCCAAACGACAATCAACAAATTCCCCTCGATGCGGATTCAACTGTGGGATTTTCTAATTTTGAAATGGACGTTAAGTTTCACTGTTTGTCGTTCCTTGTAACAGAATAAAAGTTTTAAAAGGAATAAAATGTATGTCGTACTAAAGAAAATTGTTAATTACACAATGATACAATTCATTTCGAACTAAAGCACATAATGTGTTCGCACAAATAGTTGATTTAGAAATATTCATCCAACGAAACCGTTAACATTTTTTACTTCCAAGTATTATGCGACAAAATTACTTGAAGTTGTACGATAGTCATAGACAAAACAAAAAGTGTGAAAAAAGTGTACTTTGACACAACGCCAGTGATCTTAAGTATTTATTCATAACGATATATAAGGCCGTAGAACGTTTTATTGTTGCCGTACAAATAAAATAATCCGTACGTCGTCTTTGAAAAGGTACTGATTTTGTTTATTTATTGTTTATACTCTGTCCGCCTTTTAAACGCTTCTTTCCAACCATAACCACTGTTTTGTTTCCTAGTTTTGCATGTTAATTGTGCAAGCATTGAAACTTATCTCATCTGTAAAGTAGTATCCGAATAGTTTCGAAGCAGTTGTTGTTGGTTCCATCCAAGACAGCCGTGAAAGCTCCTCGAATTTATACTACGCGTAATTAGCCAGAAGCACCATTGAAATTAAACTAACATACTGTTAAATTAGAAAGGTTAAATTTTGATAAACTTAACCGCAATTTATATTAAAAATATTCACAAAATTGTCCATCTTATATTCTGAAATTTTCCATATCATGCAGGGCTTATATTTCTTTCCGTCGAAAACGTTTAGCTTATGCGTGTGTAAGACAGCATTCATACAGATTTAATTCATGTGCTTTATTACGTTCTAATTTGATTAGAAATCGCATGTTGCTGTTTTGATAAGTATATCAGGAATAAGATCTCACTATCCTTACTTTACGCTAACATCTTTACCAACGAGAAAAAATCTATACTATATATAAATGCTGTATGTAGGTCGTTCTTCGATCATCGTATTGTGATCGGCCGCATAAGGATTCGCACATCGTCCTGTCCTGATCGAAGCTGTAGACAGGGAAGGCTTACAGGGTATTATGGAACGCGTGTGACTCGCGATCGCCGGTCTCGGAGTAAATAATGCCGATGGAAATGAAGACGAGTTATCTTACACGTGATTAAGTACAACTAATTTCTGGCATGAACGATTTCACACGCATGCCCCTCAACATCCTCTTTTTTGCGTTCATTTCGAAGCTCATTTGGATAGCAGCGTTTTGCGGTGTTCGATGAAAAATAGCTTATCGTGGGTAAATGAAAAAAAAAACAGATGAGCAGCGAACAGAATGATGTAAACAATATGATATGTGCTCGCAATATGTTACATTAGCCGTCGGTAGTTAGTGGAAGTAAAAAATGCGATGGATGTGATCGAAAAATTTGCACATTCCTCCAACGAGGTTTATGCAAAACAAACACTAGTGTTTAAATCATAATTCGTTGCGAACTTTGGCTAACGAAAAGATACGCTTCGTTCCACCGACACCGGCCGCCATCTATCCGAGCCCATGATCCTCGAAGAACCCTTGCGGAGTTTCGTCCTATGGAGAAAAAACGGACAAATTAATTTTTCGATTAACTCGATCGGGAAATTGGCAAAGCAATGTTCCAAGTTGCAACCGTCTACGGAGTTTTCCATTTTTTTGTATTTGTTTATTTTTTACACAGTTATAGCATTTTGTTTTCGGAATTTGATTGTTTATCATTGAATGTTGAAATCATTGATCGAGTACTGAGCGGAAAGCAATGGTATAAACTTTAGACAAAGAGTGAAATAGTAGAGCGGTAAAATTGAAAGAAACAAAGAGTTAGTTTAACAAAGAAGAATAGGGCTAACCGAATTGAACACAGGAAGGAAAGTCTACCAGAGGAAGTAGATGGAAACTCTAAGACCCGTGCTAGGAGTGCTACAGTTGTAGTAAAACGTAACGCAACGCAACGTTCGTAAACAGCTGCTAGAAAAGTTTGTCAATTAGAAAGCGTACAAAGCAATGTAGACACACATACAAACTTGCGTGTCTGGTGGTGCCTTCAAAGTAAGGTAACACGAATCGGATATGCGGATGCACGGTGAGATCGTTAGGACAAATGCACGTTAGTATGGTATGCATTCGTTCAGTACGTGCTGGACGCGTGACACATTTTATGATGTTGCATTTGTAAACAACGGGTGGCACAGATTAGAAACATCGAAAGGAAAACATGTAATTAAACGAAGCACAAGAACAAAATAAAAACATGCACGGACAGACAGACAGTCACATACACAGAAACGTAAACAACAAAAACACATACACACATCACATCTACGTACCTTGTCCGAAGTTGGCTTTGTTTCGGTTGCTAAGTTGCACCGAGGTTGCGTGTCAGAGCAGAACTCGAACGAATTAAAAAGAGGTAAAACAAACCGTTTCGAATGGTGCGCGAAACATTTGAAACGTACGCAAACGAGAAGAGCGAGAGAACAGACGGTGGTTGGAATAAAATAGTCAATTAATTTTGGCACTCCAGCCGGCCGTACTGGATGAAACATAATCACAGTCCGACCAAAAGGGAAGAATATGTATTCCTAAGTTTTCGCTTGAAACCGTGATGATTAGACGAGAGAGCGGAAGTATCAAATTTCACCTCTGTGGAACAAACATTCCGAGCAAGGAGCCACATAAGTCCGGGTGCATTTGCTAGTTTTGCGCGGGTAAACAAGTCCACTAAGTTCATGCAAGGATTCAACAGTAACACGCCTAGTGCTTTTATCATTTACCGTTCTACTTGTTTAGTGTTGTTAACGGAGGGGACAATTAATCAATCGTGTACGGTAAAAAGCGTGTGCAACGAGTTAACCTAAGTTTGGATGGTAAATAAAATCGCTCAAACAAAAGGTACCGGGAGCGTAATATACTAGAAACGGAACACTTCTCCTTCAACAGCACCGCACTTTTGCGATTTACAGTTTAGTAGGCTTTGAGCAAACATTCGGCATAGAGAGCGATTGTTGCGAAAAGCTGTTATGAAAAGGAAACAAAACTGCGGTCTCTATTTTAAAACTATCTAAACCCATCGTCATGCGTATAATTGTACGGTATTGTGTTACGTTTGAAAATAAATTTGCGGGGGGAAAATAATCGGGAAAACGCATCGTGACGTGTGTACTCTCTACCACCGAGCGCAATTTTATTAATTTATATTAGTGGTTTTACCATATCCACGGTCTGTTGGTGCTGGTGGGGCGGCAAACAAATTACGGGGAGCTACGACCAAAATCAAAAAGGAAACAACAGAACATCTAGAGCAAATGGATTTGTCTGTAGGTTGGTAGAAGCGAAACAAGAAGGATCATCGCTGGATTAACGCATTTGCTCAGAGCAGTCCAATATCTCTTAGGGCACCGTCCGCCGCTTCGTCCTGGACAAAATGAAAATACAATATACAAGGGAGGTGTTGTTGGTGTTGCTGGTAGAAGATAGGTGAGATACATAAGTAGAAGCTAGGCCATTCGGTTGTTAAATAGGGCGGATTTTTTAAAACCACAAACCGAAGAACAACTAATGCTAAGAAAAAAAAGTCTATTTGAATGCGTGTTTCACAATGCAGAGCTATTTGCCATTTGTGTTTGTTTGCAGATCTGTTGCATAGTATTTACATAGCGAGAGAAATGTATGTGTGTGCTACAGTCTGTGCAACGCTTGGACTCCAACTCCAACGAGGCATCAATGGTAAGCTTTTCTGACCATCGGTGAGTGATACGTTGTACGAAACACTAGCGAATCGGTACGCCCCATTGGTGCATTTCCCAATGCGTCGAAACAATAGCATCTGTTTGATTTTACGAGTTACGAATTAACAAAAATCTACTTATTGGTATCAATATTTACACAGAGCACAAACAAAAATCCATACCTGTTACCTATTTCATCGATCAAAAGAGTTAATCTTTAAACTACCAACCATTTTAAAATATATTTACATTTACAAAAAAAAAAAACTACGAGTGAAACGAAATAGTAATAACTACTTGGTCTAGTATCATGCAACTACGATAAATAACAGATGCTCCCAAGAACAAATGCGGGCTTTAACATGTTATAGGTTAGGGACGTAACGTAATCACACGGACGCACGCGTTGTGTATGTAATAGAATTGAGGGGTTTAAAGAAAGTACTTTCGGCGAACCCTGGATATGCAATCCTGAAGAAAAACATGAGTAAATGAGAAGAACACAGCCAGAGATATATGCTGTCCCGCAGTGCAGAGAGGGAAATGAAATTATTACAAAACAAATAAACGAATTTTCGGTGAATCAGTGTTGCGGTGTGAGAAGAACCTCAGTGTCAGAATCGACAATGGAAAATAGGAAGAAAACGAGGGAAATAGAGGAGACAACGTAGAAAATAAGGTACGGTAAACTTGTGCGTCGGGTGTGTATGTTGTTTTTTTTTTAATGTGATTCCTATTGCAAACAGGAGAGAAGCGAGAGAAATAGAGGAGACAACGAAGTAAATAAGTAGGGCGAACATGTGTGTGTGTGTGTTGGGTGTATATTTTGGGTAAAGTATTGTTTATCGAGCTAATGTATAAATCGAATTAAAAGGTAGCGTAGAAATTGTTACAAGTGGTTGTTATGTTTAGATATTGATGTTGTTTGTTTTCATTTGCTTCTATATTTGTTTGCTATTTTCGTTTCGAGAGGAAGCACCTGCAGCGGTGAAAGCATTCTGCTGTTTTACTATCAGCCAGAAGCTCGTTCTGTTTATTCGACTTTGTGTGACTATTGGTGTATTTTGGAAGATGTACGATTCCGACTCCATTGTAGTCTGAGGACCACAAGGACGAATGGTCTTGAGCTGCTAAATTTGTAATCCATGCCGTTCTTCATCTTATACTATACTTATACTTGTAGCCTCAACCATGCGTTCGTATTCCTGCTGTATTGTCTACCATTCATTTTTTGTATGATCGACGTTTTGTATGATCGTTTTCAGCAAGATGGTGGTGGTCATGAAAGCGCTAAAAAAGAAATCCTCTCACCGGAAATGAAAGAGCAAACTTCTCTGTTCTGTTCTGCGTGGTAGTGTCTTGTTCGAGTTTTTGGACAAACAAACAGGAGGGGAGGCAGTCGACGAAGACGGTTCGGCATGGCTGAACCGTATGTCATGTGAAGGGAATTTTAGTATAATAGAAAATAATCATCATCATCTAAGACCTGCAAACAGAAGTAGAAAGAATGCGACCAGGCGTTCGCCGATGTGATTATGTGTCAAATTTTCGTAACGAATCTTGTGTGAGATGGTACTGGTACGATGGTAAAGATGGAGCTGTACAGCTGAAAGCTACAGGAATAATAAAAAAACACTTCGCATCGTGTAAGCACCAAACCTGTTCCCAACTAGTCCTTGCTTTCAACTGAGCAGAATAAATATCTATTGCATTGCGCAAAACTTGAACGAGAAAGCAAATGAATTATAAATCCAAAATCGTCCAAATGAGATAAAATACCATGAATAAATGTATTCCACATGGAAAAAGTAGCAAGGAACGTACGTAACAGTAACATTGAAGAACAATAAATCAATAGTTGAACATGTACAATAACTATTTAATTGTTTGCTAACCGTTGGTTTTGCATATTTACAGCTTGATGGATGAAGACGCGGTCGTTTTTGATTTTAACCCATTGTCGTTCACTGTCAAACTATCGGCGGCGGGTGATGGAAGTACTTATAGGGCGAAACGGGACGGTATGCAAAGGCTATGCGACCTTGTGAAGCTGATCCCACATGCTATCCTCGCACCATAAGCAGGATATTGCGCTTGCAATAATACGCAAAAACGGAACAAACAGCGGAAAGAAAAGAACACTAGAATAGGGTAGACTACAATTTGCTATATTCATGTCAGGTTCACATTCTTTTCATTAGCATTCCAGTTCCTTTTGCTGCGTCGTTCGGAAGCCGCGAGAGGAAACAAAAGAAAAGAACACAAAAACTCGAATAAATACGAATCATTTCATTTACGGTCTCATTCACGACGCACGTAGCGATTGTGTTGAGCAAAATTCAGAGATATATTGAAAAAAATCACAACTAATGTTCAAATATGTATACAAGTAACCAAACGGCTAGATTATGCTCCAGCATTAAGAATACACCGACGCAACATTAGCATAAATGGAACTATAACAGAGCAACGAAACTGCTACAGAACAGCAAGCGATAAAATCTATAGCAGATGTTAAGCTATCGTATGGAAAAAATAAGAATAATAAATATTCGTTTGAAGATTGAGTACTACCTACAGCGTAATGGGGCCGGCTATCAGTTAAGATTTTCATTTAAATCCTACGCGTTGATACGTTCACGAATATCATGTTTAGAAGGTGTTCCGATTTTACGACGTTGCGTTTCATTGTTCAACGATACATAACCATCAACAGTGCGTGGTGCAGTTTTCGTCCAAAAACACATTCCAATTGTTTGCAATCGCATGCCGAGATTTTGTTTAGAAATCAGTGGTATCGAAAACAAAAAAAAAGAGAAGAGAGGAAGAAAAGAGAAAAGATCGAAGAAGGTAAAAGAACCCATTTTTTGTGACCATCGCATTGTAGAGAGAAAGATAAAAGCGTCCTTCGAAGCATCGAAAGCCACACACTGTATAGTGTTTGTAACGGTTTGGTTTTCACGATCATTCCCATATCACATCGGAATGCAACGGGGTGACATTTGCTGCAATAGCACATTCATGCTAAAAGATGATTTACTGGTTTAAATGCTTACCCTGAAAGGAAATACTTTTAAGTGTTAATTTGAGTGCACTATGCCGAATGGATTCTGTTGAACCAATCATTCTACATCAAATAGTCTTTACGACATCTTGATGCGAAATATAAAAAAAATAAAAAAGTAACAAAAAAGAAACAATACAGACAAATATAAGAAGACGGACAATTATTGAGCCAAAAACTACTACGAATAAAGTCTAAGCTACCCATCCAGAAACATAGTTAGTTAGTAACGCAATCAATGCATGCTTTTCTTAAATCAAAAACATGAGCAAGACACTACGACACTAGGATACAGTAGATAGAGAACGATAAATGGACGGAGTAAGACGAGAATGTAAGAAGATTTGCTTTTTTACGGTTAACAGAATATTTGTAGCGAATGACTGAACGTGTACAGCACATGGGATGCAGTTATGTTTGCTATGCTTATTGACTAACCCTTTTTTGTAGATAATTGGAGAAGTTTTCATTAAATACTACACAATTTGTGCCTTCCGCGCAGAAGATCACGCTACTAATGATTCGTTTAGAGAAATGTAAGCCTGACAAACTTTACACGATAACACACCGTCATGCAGCATTCCATCACGCTCACATTCTACACGCTGCCACGGCTATTAGGGCTCCAATAGGATGAGGAATAGTTTTTTTTTCATATTTTGCAACAATAACATGACACAGTGAACGGAAAGTAATGCAACAAAATTAGGCAATATTTGGCTTGGGGCAAGATGATAATTTGGTAATGGTATGCTTTCAGTTGTGCTAAATAATATAAACAAATCAACAAAGATGAATCAGTGTTTTCTTAACAAAATTTAAATATGAGATTAAAAAAACAAAATAAAACACAATAACAAAAACAAACACAAGCACGGATCTTAACTAAAAGCACGCAACGTAACCACAATTTGAAATGAAAAAAAAACCTCACTCAACTAGACCGACAAACATTGTAGAGCTTATTATTGGCATGATTGAGGCATGAGATGCGTTGCAAATTTAAATGGGCTAACTAAATTATAAAGCGTATTTTACGCATTTTGTACGCCTAAGATGAAGGAGCCGATATAGCGTGTGTGTACTGTGTTTGTAGCACATGTTTGAATAAAATGTTTTAAAACAAATGTAAGGCATGTTTCATTGCATCTGCGACTATCAGTTCCTTCTGCAGCTTATTGTAGGCAAAAGTCTCGATTCGATGACATCATTTAAGAATTATCGCATTTTGAGCTTAAATATCGTACGAATCATCGGGTGTACTGACCTCTTGTAGCACATCTTGGGCTGCTATTGCCTTGAGGACATTCTTTTTGGATGTTTCCTGTATCTCTCCGCCCACCAGCAACTCGTCCAGTATGAAGTAGGCCTTCTCGAAGTTGAATATGATATCTAATTCACAGACCTAAAAAGCGTTCATGGCCAACGAATTTGAAATGATTGCCACAATTGTAAACGTTCACACATGCATCTACTTACACTACCAAAGTACTTGTCCAACAGTTCAACATATCGGTGAATTACTTCCAGGGTTAACAGCTCGTTGTCGTTCTGTTCGATTGCACAGCAAAAGTACAGACTAGCGTATCTGTGGAATAACAGTTTAGCATGTACTACTTCTGTTGCTTCACCTCACAACACCTGCTATATAACAGAAGGTGATAAGAACAGTGTCGAACCTTTTGTAAACGATGGTGCAGTCTTTCCACTCCAAGAAGGAGCACATCTTCGGTTTACGGGATAGAATTGTTGTGATCAGTTCGCGGGTGATCTTCTTCTTTACCTTATCCGAGTGCGCGACGTACCATTTCTGTAGCCTAAGCTTGCCCTGTCGGCTGAACAGAAGCATAAACTGCAACTACAAGCGAAAGGTTGAAAAATTATTGGGTTGATAACGCTGGTGCACCCATTAACTCCACTGCTCAGTTTCCACACCGCAACTGATGACGTCATAGAGCCGAACGGAATAAGCATTGCAAAGGCTTTACAAACATTGGACACGCTTTTTAAAGAAAAACGAGTACCACTACAACATAGCACAATCTAAGTTGTACATACCATTATGCTTTATACTAAAAAGATCACAGTTTTTATTCAAAACATGTAACAAATTGCACTCGAATGGCTCACTGAAAATATACGACGAAGTGAAACCCTTTTGACGGAATGATGACAGCAAAACACAAGGTTCGTATAGCGCTTAGCCTGTTTATGTGTGTATCTTGACACTGTTGTCGATGCGTTTATCGCACCGAGTGTTTTACGTTAATTAAAATCAATTGCACTAAATTGTAGTGACAAAATAGAGTGCACTCTTTTCACAGATACAATGTGGTTAGTTAGTTTTTTTTACGTAAAAATAATTGAGAATTATATGTTTTTTACTTGGCTCGATGTCAATTGGTGTGACCGTAGTGCGTCTCTTCGATGACAGTGAAAAGAAAAAAAATAGTTGTTGAAGACCAGAAAAAAGGAAAAGGAAAACAAATTGTTGTAGACGACAATGAGCCAAAAATTAGACGAAAATGTGAAACAATAGATAAAAAATAGCATTTTACACGCACCGGTGATAACACGCACTACGCTGCAAACCAATACCGGAATGGCAGCCGTACGGAGTATGATGGCCACCACGGCTACCACAAGTGATGCTAACATGTTAAAAATCGATTTCAAGAAGATCTGTCGCATCTGTGGAAATTCTGACGAAACACTCACGTCGGTGCATTCGCGGTACCAGAACGACCTACGGGGCAAGATCGCAAAGTATCTCGGAGTAGATGTGGCGGAAAATGATGCGCTCCCGACGAAAATATGCTTTTGCTGCAAGGACATCATCACCAAGTGGCACGATCTGTTCGAGAAGTGCCGTGTGATGGAAGAGCGTTTTGCTTGCATGGTAAAATCGCGCCAAGAGCAGCTGGAAGCAGAATCATTGGTGAATGGTAGTGTACATAAGTTGAAAGATAAAAGCGGCAAGCAATCGCAGCAGGCTAATACAACTTGTGAAACAGAAAGTGATGCCAACGCTATCGAGCCCAACACTTCCAACACACCACAACCTGATCAGGAATCAAAGAAAAGGTATGAAACATGTCCGTACGTAGGAATCATGAAATCTGCTTCCAGATTTGCATCCTATTCAGCTGACGTATTTCTTATTTTACTTTTTATTTTAGACAAAAAATATCTCCAAAAGGTGGGACTATTGTATGCACTTTTTGTATATCGAACGAAAACTCCACTACCGCTAGCACATTATTCGAATCTCAAACCGCTCTTGTGGATCACATGAAAGATCAACATTGGGGTCAAATCTTTCACTGTGAGCAATGTGATAACTATCTCGATCGAGCCGTTTTAATCGAACACATGACGATGCATGCCTTAAGCTTGCTGCAACCCGCTTCGGCTACCGAGGGTACGGAACAGGAACCGGAAAGTATGGAGTCTGGATCCGGCGTGGGAGAAGAAGAACCGGAGGGAGAGCTGGAGGAGGCTGAAGGAAGCCAGCAGACGACGGAACTGAAATCTGGCGAAGGCAGCACGAACAAAGAAAACGACGAGAAAGATTTGCCCGCTGGACCAGAAGGACTGAAAGCCGTTGAGGGACGCAAACTGTACTGCTACATATGCGAAAAAACGCTCGGTAATCGTAGCGCTTACTCGTATCACGTCAATCAAATGCACTTGAACATCAAAAAGTTCGATTGTACTTTCTGCGAGAAGAAGTTTGGTAACCGTCGGCTGCTAAACAATCATATTGCGAATTTGCACTCGCGCGAACGTAACTTCGGTTGCACCGTGTGCGATAAGCGCTTCAAAACGAATGTCGCACTGTATAATCATATGCGCGTGCACGACGATAAGTTGCAGTTCAGCTGTCGGTTTTGTGACAAAAAGTTTCGCTTCCGGAATCACCTCGTCAGCCACGAGCTGGTCCATCTGGACGAGCGAAACTTCTCCTGCAATCAGTGCGAGAAAAAGTTCAACACGAACGAATGTCTGCAGAAACACAAGCTGACGCACGTAACGACGGAACCGTACCAGTGTCCGCTATGTGGCTTCAGCACGAAGCAAAAACGCTATCTGGTGCTACACGCAAAGCGCATTCACATGGTACGATAGAATTCGTGCGGTCAAAAGCAGAGAGACGCACAGAAAACACTCCCTAGGAATGGAGGCATCGGCGTGCGGATGTTCCCCGGGGCACGAAAAGACTCGTAACCCTCCTGGTACGATACTCAGACGTATTAATACTCATTATTCCAATGGTAAGTAATAAGTGAAACATAATTTATTTAGTTTTAGAACCCATTTGACAGCAAAACCTAGCACTACACGACGAGTGAGTGTGTTTTGTGTAGGAAAGCAGACATTTAGTACGGTGTAAAAGACAACAACAAAAAACAAAAAACAAAGAGGACAAGTGATCGGAAAGAATGATCGTTCGAACGGTCAATTCGAGTTCGTTCAGCGAAATTGATAAACACATTCTCTTAGCTACCGGTGTACCTGAAAACGAAGAAGAAAGGAATAAACAAACAACTCACATTAGTCATCATTTTAGTGGAAATCGGAAGAATTGATTTGCATGTCACGAAACAAGACAAAAAAAAACCCTAACACGTAGTAGTCAAAAGCAAAACAAACTCAACTTCGGAACGAACAAACTATCTAGCGTATGCGTAGATCATGTAATAGAATATCGTGTTGCCAGTCGTTAAATTATCCACAAGAACAAAAAAGGAAGTCATCAAGTCATCAGGAAGGAAGTCATCAATATTTCATTAATAGTGCTTCAACTTCTCCTTAATCTTTGCGCGCCCAAAATCATGCAGCCTCTAGTGCGTGCGTTGTTCATTTTCGTGTCATGTTTAAGCGGCATTCGGTTTTTGTTTGTTTGTAATAAGCCATCACAGACGTACGGCGTACTGTTACTGTGAATCTAGTGCAAAGTGCCAGAGATTGCTCTCATTTGTTTGCGATTTAGTTATTTTTTAAAATAGCCTACACGTTTCTATCCAATGAAAACTACCACCAGTATTTATTGGAATAATCGCCTGCGGAATGCGCCGAGTTGGTTAGGTTAGTTTTACGAGCGTTAATGTTGCGTTTAGCATTATTTATTAACTTATTTATTTATTCCCTGTAATCTATGCGTAGTGAATCGTTATTGTTAATCTGTAAGAACGCGTATTTATTAATCGAGCCAATAAATTAAGTAGCCCGTGCTAAGTTATTCTCTGTCGTAGCGCAAAGTTTGGAGATTCATTTATTCATTACCATCTGGGCGAAGTACGGACGGTTGAGAAACAGGTGTGCAGCGAATTGGAAGGTTTGGATTAGTAGTATATATTACTAAAGATTGTCCATTTCATACTCATTTAATTCATTGCTATACTTCGCTTTCACACTATCATCGATATTTAGCTCCTATTTTATATGAATTTAATTGCCGTTATATTGTCATCAATTTATTTATTTATTTTTATAGAATACAATATTCGCTTACAGATAACAAATAGTTTTATATTAACAGGATAAAAGTTTCTCATCTTCATATCATTCACGTCTTTTCGGTTTCTTCTACTTGTTGAATTGAATAATTTTTGTTTATATTTTCAATTTAATTTCAATCATCCTCTGTTTCTGGAGCAAGCCTTTAAAAGTAAGATTCTGTTTTGCTGGCTCGTGTAGCACATGTGCTGTAGTTCGTTTGAAATTTCAACCCACATACGTAATATACATTGTTACCGACAACATAAACACCTAAGTTTCGAACCGATATCATATTCTAATTACTTTTTATTGTATGCACTACATCGGTCAAAAGTGAGGCAATTAGAAAGAAATAAAAATAGAACGGTTTTAAAACTAAATTTAACTACTTAAAGCTACTTATAGTTATTAAACTTATCTTACATGGTTATTGATTTATTGCCGTTTGAACACAACTTGGTAAACTGCTAAAGAAAAATCCTATAGAAAGCTTTGTTTTTGTTGAGCACAATTAAAATAAGTGTGAATATTTCTTTCGATTGGTATGTTTGAGGATTTAAATTGATGAAATTAAAGCAGCTTCCACAAGAAATGCTTCAAATGTGTATATAAACTTGATGATTCGATTATTGAGCGTTGCCGACCACTGACAAATATTACATACATAGCAACCTTGATCTGGTCGATTGTCAAAATAATCACCGGTTTGTTTACAAGTTTTTGCGCCGTTCGCTGGCACGTTTTTGGTCGGAGACTTGAATCGTGTGAAGGAGTGCAAAAGTGGAAAATCTGTGCAGAAATTGTGTATACTGCGGAAAATCTGTATCTCCACCATGGATTATGAAACATTCGTGACTGCCCACAAGCCTCAGCTGCAATCGTCCGGCGTACCGGACTGCTTCTGGCCGGAACTGTATCGCAAGCTGACCGATCAGGTGTTCGATGCCGGGCTTTCCTTCTCACTGCTCGCCGTGGACTACGATGATGTGCCGCGGGTGGCTGAAGATCCCGTCTGGACGCTGCAGGTAACGAAGGAGGGAGGTCTAAAGGCAAACGACCCAACGGAGATCTACCTGATCGATCACGCCTGGACGTTTCGAACGGACAACGCACGGCAGCTGCTAAACGCTCACCCGGAGCTGGTGAGCCGGTTGGCAGTGATGATGGGTTTGCAGCAGGATGACGATGTACCACCGAATGCGTACATCCCACGGATCCTGCAGGACATGTGGCGCTGGTGCAATATGTATTCGCTGAACGTGGAAGGGCTGTCGGTGGAAAACCGGATGCCAATTTGGTACGTGATGGATGAGGTGGGTAGTGCAATTCTGCATGGTGACAACCCGAACTGCCGCGTCGTCCCGTTCATGCACATCCCGGAAGGGGTGACGTACAGCTTGCTCTTCCCGACGGAGGACATCGATGAGGGAGACAATCTGTATCGCGACTTCGTCGAAAGCGTACCGGTCGGCTCGCGGGAGCGGGATGCGCTGCTTCTGCCTTGGCGGTACAATTCATTCGTGCGAGAAGATTTCAGTCTATCGGAACCTTCAAAAGAATACTTTTTAGCGGGCCACATTGAAGAATCGCTGCCCGATCCGGATGTGCCGCCACCACTGATTGATGGGAACCGTCCGCTGAGGGTGTACTCGCAGTACGAGCTCGTCAACCAGTACCTGACCGATGCGGCGTATGAAATCGTGACCGATCCTGCCGAAGCGGATATCCTGTGGATGACGAGCCATTTCAAAGAGTACCGCGAGCTGAGTGAAAACAACCCCAACCAGTTCATCAACCAGTTTCCGTTCGAGAACGTGATGACGATAAAGGATTTGCTGAGCATCGTGTGTCGCAGGATGGCAAAGGAAGTTCCAGCGACCGGCGAGGACGGTCAGATCTCGCTTGCACCAAACCCCCGCTGGCTTCCGGTGACGTATAATCTCAAGACGGAATTGGTACCGTTCGTGAGCTACTACCAACATCGGGCTCAGCGCGGTATGGACAATCACTGGATCGTGAAACCTTGGAATCTGGCCCGAACACTGGACACGCACATTACGGACAACCTCACGCAAATAATGCGTCTACAGCAGACCGGGCCGAAGATCGCGCAAAAGTACATTGAACATCCCGTCCTGTTCGAACGCGCGGAGTTAGAAGCGAGCGTCAAATTCGACGTACGCTACGTGCTGCTGCTGAAAGGAGTCGACGAGCTGTGCGCGTATGTGTACACGAACTTTTTCCTCCGCTTCGCCAACAAACCCTTCCAGATGGATGACTTTGACGATTACGAGAAACACTTCACCGTCATGAACTATGGCCAGTTTCAGCTGCGGCACATGAAGTGCGACGAGTTTGTGCAGTGCTGGGGTGAACAGTACCCAAAACACGCCTGGGACACCATCGAAACGGACATCTGCGAGATGCTGAGAGAGATGTTGCAGGGCGCCACGAAGGTTGGCCCACCGTGCGGGATCGGTGCGTGCGGTCAGTCGCGTGGTCTGTACGCGGTCGATCTAATGCTCGAGTGGACGGATGAAGGCACCCGCATACAGCCGAAGCTGTTGGAGGTTAATTTTACGCCCGACTGTAAGCGGGCCTGCGAGTACTATCCCGACTTCTACAACGACGTGTTCAATCTGCTGTTTCTCGATCAGGAAAATTTGGACGTGTTCCGGAGGATTGTGTAAGGCGAATGGCGAAGAGTGGCGTAGAAGAAGGCGAAACAATAAAGCTGCAAATGTTTAAACGTATGCTACACGAACGAAATCACCATGACAATGGGATGTTCGGGAGAGAAAGAAAGCAACTACACTTTGGTAACATTACAATTTTATTTCTGATGATGTTTTTTTTTTACTTATTTATTTTGCATTCTCGTTTTTCATCGAACATCGTTCCTAAAGTCCAACTAGTTTACCAACTTTCCCTCTCTCTCTCCCTCTCTCTCTCTCTCTCTCTCTACCTCCCTCACACGCACACACAAATACACAGATGATAGGTTTTTCGCTTGAATCAATCTTCATTTTACATTTGAGCATTTACCTAGCGAGCGCGCGCACAGTATTACAACACTTTGCACTTGGTGTGTGTTTTTAATTTCAGTAGAGTTTTCGTTTCGTTTCCATTCGTTTTTTCTAATTTGTTTGAGAGCTGTGGTTCTGACGGTTTTGCTTTTAGTATGTTATCGACGTTCTGGTGCGTTCTGCCAATTTATTGTTCCAATATTTGTGCATTTGGTTGCCGAGCATAGCGTTATTTTTGCTACAGTGCTTCAAACACTAACTCGGTGACACAAACATTTCAAGTGAGGTACTGATGTATCACTCGAAGAAGGATATGGAAACGCAAAACTCATAATTATAAATTACCATATCGCGATAATGACCATATCGCGAAAACAAAACGTTCATAAAACATTAAATGCTGTGATCATTTTAGGTGTCCAAATTTGTGCTTGGTGCACTGTATGCATGCTTTCAGCTGCTCCGTTTCGATTTCCTCATCGCCAACTATAATTCCACAATGCGGGTCAACTAAATGCGAGACATGTGCCTGCCTGTCATAGTTTCACTTTTTTATCGTCCTTTTTTTAGTGTGTGTGTGTGTGGTGTGAGCGAGTAACGCCCGTTCTGTTAGTAAGTTTAAAACACTTAGACACACTGCGTCGCGCAGTGAGGGCAAGTCTTAAATGCGTATATAGTGAATCACATTGACAGTATTTGTTTGTTTGCATTAGAGTTTTGTTTCATTCGGTTGTAACTGCATGCTCTTCCTGGCTACACATTCGTCATCAATTTATGCTAAATAACCGTCATCCGCATGCCGTCCGGAACACGGCACACGCAAACGTGAGCGTAATAGGCGTCGTAATATTGAGTTTATCGGTTTATTCGGGTTTTGTTACTGTTTTCTCAAAAGTTTTCTGTGTCACCTTATCGTATTTACCGCCACGGTTAGACAAAAATTGTACACATTACAATAACGGTGCAAACGCTGGATTGCACATGTTCGAGAGTCTTCCGTTTTTGTCGCTCTTGTGCGCCGTTCAAGATATGCTAACACCCTGCTTGCTGGCTGTTTTTTTGTTACGCATTTTCCAGCATCTATCGGAGTTTATTCGAGCCAAAGGAAAAGAGAGAAGAGAAAGAGACAGAAAGAGAGAGAGAGATGTGCACTAAAAAAAGTGTAATATAAATAACGCCTTAAAGGATGTATCGTACGCGCAAATAACATAGTATGCAATGATTTACACTGTCATTTATTACGCTCTGTACCCAACAGTATAGCCTCTGCTCGAACGTTCTTTGTGTAATAATATTAATTAATGAATCATCTGTAAATATTTAGATGCAACTAACACAATAAATACTTCTAACCACCGAATCATGTAAAGCAATAAATATATATGTTTTCTCAAATACGCGACGGATTGGCCGCCGTTGGCTACATTTGGTTGGCTGCGATGTTTTCCTCCCTTTCCTCGCATAGTCGGGGGTAAAACACCTCTGTTCGCTCCATTTCCATTAATGTGCAGCGAGTGCACGCATTCGCTTTCCGTTTAGAATACTTTCTACGTTATCTTAAAATACGATGCGCTTTCTTACAACATACAAACAACGACGCATTACCGCTACTACATTACTCCACTTATATCGAGTAAATGTTCTTTCCACTCCAATCACTGGATAAACCATCAACGTTTGTTTTTCGTTTTTTACTCTTTTTGCTTCTTTAATCCTTCAGCGCGTATCAAATGCTTTTCCGCGTTTTTTGCTTTCTCACTCTCCCGCACATGTTCTTGGCTCTCGCATGCTAAATCACTTGCACAATGATGGGAAGGAGGAGAACCACAAAAAGGCGATCGGATTGGTAACGATCTTTTATACAATCACCTCTCACTACGGCCTCATTGCGGCCGCATCATCAAAGACAACAAGCTCGCAGGAAATGCGAGAAAGCATTTACAATTTCCTATTCTTCAAGCCTATCTAAATTTAAAACCGTTTTTGTTTTGTTTTTGTTCATCTAGTTGGCGGTGCGCGAGCGAGTCGCTTGCTCCTTCCAACCTTCCAGCAAAGTCGTGCGGATGGGAGAAGCGCTAGTTTGAGTAAAGGGGGTGGGGAAGAAGGGGATGGTCACATTTAAGGGGAAGGGATAAAGGATGGTTTATTTAAAACACAGCAACAAGCCACACATATATTTTCCCACTCGCCTCTCTTTTAATGCCTAGAGCACAATCGCAACGGATTGGCGGATCATTTTTATTGTTGTTTTTTTTTAATTTTTCTATATGTGTGTGTATATATATATATATATATTAATAAAAAATCAAACGAATATTACATATTCATTTCTGCTCGTCAACATTAATTACGCTCAATATTGTCTTCTTTCTACGGGGTTTTGTCGCATATGCTTGTGTTTTTGGTACATTTATCGTGTGTTTGCAACGCGGCGCTTTACTATGCTCCACTTGTTCTTTACTACAAGTACAAAACATACAGACACGACCGTGCCGCTAGGGAACCTCGTTTTCGATCGAAGCTCGAAGGCGAAGAAACCGTAGTAGAGAGGATTCGCGCGGGTGGGTGCATTCATCGGGGAGGGGGTGCCCCGAACGAAGAAATTTTGTTCGTGCTTTTTTTTGCCACCCCCAAATATGTTACCCTTTTTGATTTTCCATTCGTAGAAAGAGAGAAGATTGACAATGATCGATTTAAAAATTGGTGCAAAGGGTGTATGTGTGTGTGTGTGGATGAGAGTTAATGTTCCTTTTTTTCTGTACGCCGCATTGATTACGGTTCTGCGTTCCGTTTTCAGGCATATTTTTCACAACATTTTTAATATTTCCTCCGGCTTTTATACTCCATAATTGAGCAAAGTATATTAAAAATCAAATCTTGCGATTGTGGGTTGGTTTATCAGTTGATAAACTAAAAAAGTGTTAATTTTTTTTCCTTAAAATAAACCGCTGATAGGAAATCGAAAGCTCAAAATGAATGAAAGTTGGAAAAGGTTTTACGGTTCGCTGTTTTCGTTCGTGATCGTGAGGGTTCGATATGGTTCACGTAAATTCATCAGTGTCCATGCAAGTAGCAAATATGTTTGGGTCAGATCTTATTTCCAGTATTAACGATTACTGATGCCGTAAATAATGCCTTTGGTCCAACCATGAATAAAACGCTCATAAAACATGTGGTGAAATCCATAAATGCTAGAATAACCATCTTCAATCTTGCTACCTTTTATTGAGAACAATTTGAAGATAATACAACCACACATCACAGTAGGCATAGGTGAAATCTATCGATGCCCCTTTCAGTAGTGTGAGGCCATCTCTTGCACAATATTTTAAACAATGTTTTTAACCAATCAGCTAGTGCGCCGATATAAAATATTAAGCCTAACCAGAAGGTAATGAACTAAACATTGAAAAAAAAAATATAGTTCAGTCCAGTTTTAAAGCCTAACAAATACTTTCAACAATTGTTTATCCGAATGAATAATGTGCTTTTCCAGTTGAGTTTAGAACCTGACCTAATGCAATGATGGGACGAGTGTGCCTGCTGGCTGTGATTACTCAACCACCCCTTTTTCTTGGTCATTCTCGTGGTGTCCTCTATGCCTTTACTGTGGACCGAAACCTGCACAAGGTTCATCATCCTCACAAGACTAAACAAACACAACGATTGTTTTTCTGGTGGTGCAACATGGTTCAACGAAATCTAAACATCGTTCGCACTCCCCAGACGAACCAACGACAATGAAGGTAGGTAGCACCGGAAATATTTAATCACCGGATTTGTGTTGTCGGGTTTTGTTGCATGTTTACTTGCTTGCTTTACAAACCCTTTGCGGATTTCTCACTAATCAGTAATCAGATGCAGTGGCACCAGTGCCGGCATTCCGGAACTTTCCGCTTCGATAGAACGCACAATTGTAAACCGTACCGGAACAGAATGCTTGTGTTTCGATAAGCTTCTACCGCTTCTGTACATAACAAACACACACACCCACACACACACACACACACACACACATGCGTGCACAGAACACACAACCACCGTTTGGAAGGTGCTGTAACTATTAACAGCAAGATGGTAAGTGACAGAGAGAACGACAGAGTGAGAGTTGAGTAGAGAGAAAGATACGTAAACATTTCCAGTAGGAAAAACGGAAGCATCCTTCACTCCTCGCTCGTTCGCAAGTGAACGCTGCTGTGGAATCGTGTCCTGCACCGTACGTCTTGGCAGAGATTGTGCAGATTTACTTACGTAAGCCGCCCACTGCCCGTGCGTCGTGTGTCGTCGCGTTCCTTTGACCTGCAATCCCGTTCGATCAACCGCTGCCATTCGCTTCACTATCAATTCGCTTCGTTAATCCTCCGTAAATCCTGCCAGCTACCGTGTCACGTATTGATTCCGAGTTGGCCCGGCTGCCGTCACACTCTGCCATGGCTGAGCTGGTCGAAGTCTTCAGGGTACACCATTCCAAGGAAACGGGGCAGCGTCGGTCCATAAATCCGGTTTTTGGTTATTATTTACGGGATAAACTTTTCGTCGAAGTTTTCTCGATGTGAATCAGTATGCTGTTCGTCGTGCCGAACGTGGAGACGCGGATGTCAAACTTGCCGTCCATGCCGAGGCTGCTCGTCATCAGGCGCGCATTCTCGATCGTCGAGTCGGATAGTCTGAAAAAGAGACCGAGCGAGAGTTGAGGAAGACGATAAGAGCGCCATTTGAAATTGAAAAGCGTGAAAAGAAATAAAACAAAAAAAAACGCACAAACTTTTGCTGACACGATTGTGCCTAAGATAATAGTGCGAAAATAACCGGACCAATGTTGGATATCTGAGAACGTGGAGATTTTCGCGAAAGTTCATCCTGAAACACTCTACCGGGCATTTTTTTGTCGCTGTCTACTGTCCTTAATTCATGAAGAGCTCCACTTATGTGGCGATAGCGCATGCTGCGTTAAAAAAAACATTTATTACCGAATGCAAAGCATGTCAACTAAATGTAAAAAGAGCTGTGTAGCTGTCGTTCTCCTTCATTCAGCTTCCACACAGTTTTCGAACGGCTAGCATACCAGGAGGCGGTGAGATAAAGTGTTACACACACACACATACACATTCATACCGGTCATACATATCGGAAAACGCATGGCACACTAAGAGGGTACTTAAAGTGTCAAAGCTATGAGTGGGTTTCGAATGTCAAATAGATACGGTGAAGGTTATTATCTGCCGCTGACATATGAGTTCTTTTGAGCCCATTCTCTTCCGTTCGTTTCTCCTGCCAGAAGATATTCTTCTCGAGCACTCGGATTACACGGTGCACACACGGGAAGAAAACCGCCCCATGAAATTCTCAGTGCTAGTGGACGCGATTGACAAATTTCCCATTCCGAAGCGATGCCCCCTTACCTTACGTCGATCTCCATACCACGCATATCGCCGCAGTAGTTGCCGAGCGTCGTTATCTGGTCCTCGTTTAGCCCGTGCAGTGTAATGCCGAGCCATCGCAGGTGCGGCAGGTTGGCGAGGAAGGCGTGCTGGAACTGTGGTTCGATCCGCTGTTTCTTCGGCCGATCCATCACGACGATGCTGTCGAGCTTGACGTGGCTGAGCGGGCTGGACTTGAGCAGCTTGGCGATGGACTTGAGTGTCCGCACCGCCTCGTCTAGGTGGATGATCCAGTTACACATTTTCAACGTATTGAGATGGCTGCAGAAGACAGGTTTCGCAAGGGAAGAAGAGCAAACGTGTCGTTAATTATGCATGAATTGGATGACATTTTACTGTAGTCGGTTGCAATTTCGGGACACAGCTTGACGCAGCTCGTTTAGTGTGGTGCAATAATTTATGCATTTTTCGACCGATTACCGAAGACAAATCCTCAAACGTTGCTTTTCATCTTCTCATTGGAAATTAAATGTATAATTTAATAGCAATCGGTGATTAAATTTCATCTTGAGTCCTTTTACTCACCAGAGTGTTTTGAGTTCAGGAGATTGCTTGAGCATATTTTAAAGCAAAATTCTAAGAAAGTATGCTAGAAATCTCAAAAGTTACGGGTTTCGTTAGATTCAACCAACATACAGTGGAAGATAAATTGAATTAGTCTGCTACTAGACAGAGGTTTAATGAAAGTTCTTGTAACAAAACTAATTATTTCTAATTATTTCGGTTGCTCCAGCATCTCAATTCTAAGTTGACTATTCAAAAAATAATAGCTGATACTTGTTTATGTATGTTCTCTATTTTGTGTATTCAAAATGGATGCACTACAAAACGGAATATCTAGAAAGATTTTTGCAAAACTATTCTTTACGACGTTCGGTGTATCGGTGTGGACGTTATTCGCAATTAGTAGAACACAGTGTACTCAATTATAATCAATTCGATCCCTACTCTGCCGGTCGCCTACTTTGATCCTGTTGGTTATTGTTTTTTTTGGTGTTTTGAAATTTTCTTCTAGCTCATTTAGATAAATTAAAAACATATTCTATAAATGCTGTTCGATATACATCTCAACCGTGAACAGACTGATAGATCTTGCGTAAACGCGTACATCGCTAATCATAATATTATTTTTTTTATTGTAAACACATCCAATCTCTGTTTGTAAACTACGTCATCCACATCCTACAATGATGCCGTGATTGGCTTGGACAACATGCGTCATTACCTTCGTCAGTGTTCATGTCTTGTCGTCCTTTTTTACCTTTCTAACTTCACGTCAATAAACGTTTTTTTTATGAAAAAAAAACATTACCAAAATGATAGCTAAGGGTGAACATCATAAAACCCAAAGTGAGATATTTTAGCATTGAAGGAACCCCTTCATTCTTTCCATATTTTTGTTTACATATTGTGTTTTTTGCTGTACCTTTTCAATCCTCAGCACCGTCAGTGGCTTATGAAGAAAACATGAACCTCCAAAAAAAAAAAAACAAACGCTCACCTAAAATGATTGTTGAGCGTGTTGAAGAAACCTACGATGTCCTTATCGGAAAGGATGAGCGGTGTGGTGGTCGTGCTGGCGAAGCCCGTCCTCGGCGGTGCCGAAAGATCCAGTTCCCGCAGGTTGACAAATCCCACCAGATACGGCAGCATGTGCGGTCCCTTCATCGACAGATGGTCGGAGAAGATGATCTGTGGGTGGGTGTAGGAAAACGCGCCATAAGGTAAGTGATGTGGTTTGTGAACGTGCAAGAAGCCGCACGGTGGTGCGATCGTTACCTGCGCACCGGCCAGCTTCAAGTTGACGACGGAGCGACACTCGTACGCACCGGACTGCACCGGTACGTCACTCTTGAACATGGACATGTTGAGCCGACAGTTGTTGAGACCGAGCTCGCGCACCGAGGTGAGCGAAAGGAAGCCCCGGACCGAGGCCAGCGTACCGACGTTCTCTATCCTGAAGCTCCACCCGTCCAGACTGAGCAGCCGCAGCGTGATACAGCTGCCCAAGGCACGTGCAGACATCCCGACCGCCGCATCCTCCAGCGCGATCCGGGGCGACCCGAGGCTCATCATCTGCAGGCACGGTGACTCGCTGGCTCCGAGCACGGTCGGCAGGATTTCGCTCAACCGCGACGCACCCTCCAGCTTGATCGAGTGTAGCGTGGTCGAAACGCGCACCGTCTCGCCGAGACACATCGAGTCCTCGAGCGACAGTTGCGCCTTGCTCAGGTCCAGCCCGTGCAGCCGGGAGTAGGTGTCCCGTGCGGCCAGCAACAGTTCGTGCAGTGTGCCGGAGTTGTGTGGACCACCGTCACAGGCCGGCGTGGGGTACCAGGTGCGCGATATGACCGAATCCGTGCTCCGCTTGTCCGGCGGACCGTCCATCGGTTGGCGGGGCAGTGTGGCCGATCGGCCCGCGTTGCTGGTGGAACTGAGCACACCGCGCGGTAGCGAGGAGAAGATGCCGGCCGGATACGAGCGAGGCGAGGGTGCTCCGGTGAGCGAGGACTGTTTGATGAGCCCCGAGTTGCCGCTACTGCTGCCCGAACCCGAACCCATGCTAACGCCGCTCGACGATGGCGGATCGTCCCGGGCACCCCAGCTCGAGGGAAGCCCAAGGTAGGAGAGTGGACGCACGGTGAGCAGCGCTGCCAGCGCTCCCACCGCACCCCGCTCGCAGCGCAGATGGGGCAGGGAAAGGCGCGTGACGTGCGGACACTTCTCGAGCGTGGAACAGATCTGCACCAGCTGCGAGGTGCACAGCCCGAGATCGAGCGAAAGATTGCAGAGCCGGGGTTGGCGGGGAATCGTACGGCAGAGCGCCGTGACGACCGACTGCAGCTTCAGGATGGGAGGATCCTCCTCCAGCAGCGTGAGGATGAGCTCGAAACTCTCGAGCCGCGGTTTCAGCAGCGCTTTCGAGATGCAACTGGCGAGATAGTTAATGTCCGAATCGCGCACCTCGTTCTCGATCAGCGAGGTGATGCGCAGCGTGGTGACGCTTTCGTTCTTGGACAGCGCATCGAGAAAGATGTCCATCACGTTGCGCGATTCGAGCAGGAGGTTCTTCTCCATCTGGTACACCAGCTCCAGGTTCTTGAGCGTGCAGGTCGGGCTCTTGAACGCCAGCCCCCAGCCTTGCAGTTCGGCGAGCGTCGACTTGATCGACACCCAGATCGGTTTCGCTTCGAGCGGTGGTACGGGAGGTGATTTCGAGATACCGAGCATCTCGCAGAGCGCCGTCAGATTGGCCTCCGTTTCGCCGCCCGCCAGCGCGAGCGAGAAGATCGTCTGCGGGCTGAGCCAGAGCGGTGTCAGCTTCGACAGCAGCAGATGCGCTCGGGCACCGAGCAGTGCCATCGCGAAGTTGAGCACCTTCAGTATCTCCGGCTCGACCTCGTCGCCGACGGCCAGACCGGCTATTTCGGCCGCTAGCAGGCCCGGTCGGTTCGCGAGCGATACGAGGTAGTTCGCCGCCAGAAACTCGGCCAAACCGGGACAGATGATCGTGTAGTAGTGCTCGGACTTTCGCTTCGCCGTGCGTCCGAACAGCTGCGCCCGGTCCAGGCAGCCGGCGATGTTCGTGTCCGGCGAGGAGCAGTACATCTTCAGCTCGGCCGACGTCACCGTGGACCGTTTCGTTTTCAGGCAGAACAGTGCCAACCGGCCCAGCTCGGTCAGCTGGGTGTGG
Source organism: Anopheles farauti (assembly GCA_000473445.2). NCBI lineage: Eukaryota > Metazoa > Arthropoda > Insecta > Diptera > Culicidae > Anopheles > Anopheles farauti. The sequence goes on from KI915049.1 coordinate 2,715,311, forward strand.
GACGAGTTGGCCGCGACGCAGTTGAAGACGGACGCGATCACGTCCAGCTCGTCGGTCGGCAGTTGGCCGCCGGATGATTCGTAGATGGCCGCGATCGCCAAACAGCCGAGTGTGGTTCGTGCGATGTTTCGTAGCTGCCGGCACGACTGTACCGTGTCGATGAGCCGGGTCGGTGCGCCCCACTGCCCACCGCCCAGCAGGGACACGGAACGTCCCCACACGAGACCCTCGAACGTGATATGTCGCTGCATCAGCGGGAGCAGCTCGGTGCAGGACGCCGTCACGCTGATCAGTATGATGCGCGCCTCCGGAAACAGACGACCCTCGAGCAGATCGATCACGTCCCTCGGCATGGTCGATTTGCTCTTGCGCGTCTTGCACTGCACATCGTACCCGTCGAGCACGATCAGCAGCTTGCCCTTGAGCGCTTCGAGCGAGTTCCACGCAGCGCTGAACCCACCGAACCCACTCGCGAACGGGTTGGGTGGTCCGCGGGGAAGCAACTCCTTGCTGATGTAGTTCGCGATCGTACCGCGCAGTTCGGCCAGCGGCAGGAACAGGGCGAGCGCAACCGGTTGTCCTCGCGGTGGCCACGGTGGTTCGCGGCTCCAACCGTGCAGGATGCGCAGGGCCAGCGCACTACGCGTCACCCACGGCGGACACTCGATGAGGACGCGTCGCGGTGCCTCCAGGAACGGGCCATCCTTCGTCTGGACGGGCGTGAGGATCTGGTCGACCCCGATCGTTTCGTTCAGACCGTGCGAATGGATGTGCAGACGCAGTTCGGGCTCGAGCCGGGCCGGGCAGAGTACCCCGGGTGCGACCGGATGTACCCAGCTCGGCAGAACCGGCTCCTTTAGCGCTAGTTCCGTGTAGAGCGTACGGAGATAGTTCGCCAGCCGGGCCTGTGGATCACCCCGGCGCCCGTCCGGACCACACGCGGGCGGTCCCGGTGGAGAGGGACACTCGAGCGAAACGTACGAACCGGACAGCTCATAGTCGGACCGGTAGGCGGGTGTAGCGGGCGTGGCGGGTGTCACCGGGTGTTGGGTTACCGGCGGTTGCTTCACCTGCTGCGGCTGTGTCGGGGGCTGCTGATGTGACGATGACTGCGATGACTTGGTCGGATAGCACTGGGGAGGAGTGTGTGAAAAAGAAAACAAGAGAGCAAGATGAGACTCTGTCCGTTGGTTCGAGGGATCTTTTAGGGGGGACAGTCCGATGAGCTCGCGGGATGGGTCGGTATGATTTTGGCATCGAACATGGGCAACATCCTCGTTCATTGGAAGAATGATTACATTTTCATCTCGGTGGAATCAATTTAAATAATGACGCCGGTGTCTAGGCGGTCCTGTAGGCGGACCACAAAAGCACAACCTCTTGGCAAAGGCACAAACCCCGAGTGCAATACACGAAATTCCGCTCGCACCATGCACGGAACGGAACTTGCTAGCAGGTTTGTAGTGGTTTTGAGCGCCGAAACTTTCACTTACATCGGATAATTTATTCCGAAAGTTTGACGAAACGCGTTTCCGCACACTATCACGCGAAGCTCGTGCCCACCCTCGTTCCGAGGTTTTCCCCTGAAAATGATCTTTTTTTTCACCCCGTTGTATCTTCCGAATGAAAACAGAAACACTGTGGTACGGTGTGTCGATAGCGCGACGAAGGATTGACTGATGCCGGCTCGTGTCTCGGGCCAGGGAGGGGAATTGAAAAGTTTCCACCTGTTATTGCGTTCGTTCTCCGGTTTGGGATGGTTGTTCTCGCAAGCGGAACATTTGCAAACACTGCTCATCCGATAGGGATAAAGTTTCGTGCGAGTGGGTTTTAGTTTTATCTGCGCTTGGGGTTATTGTTTTTTTTTTGTTTTGCTCATCGTTATTGTTGTATGCACCGTTGGCGTGTGGGAAGTGTGTTCCAGCAGTGCTTACAGCAAATTGTTTGGATGGAAACATAACATTACTGTCATTATTGTCGACACTCTGTACGTGTGTGCACATTTTTCTTTTTCGTATGCAGTCTTAGTGGATTGCCTTTTTAATATAGACAGGGATTATTTGTATCGGAAAGGTACATAACTTTCCTGGAATTAGTTTTCCGAACACACCTCCCTGAGCCGCTGTTGTAGGTTGCATTTTATGCATTACTAATTCGAAGCAAATTTTATGATCTCCTGGCTAAAAGTCAGCTATTAGAGCCAAACTTTTATCTCAATAATTAGCATTTAATGGAATGAGCTTTAGCTTCTAATTGCAAAAAAGAAAAAAGCAAAATTGGGCCTATCTTTGTAATACACGCCCTTTGAGGCATTATTTTTTTGAACATCCTGTACTGTAAACTTTTGAATTTGAAATTCGCTTATACGTGTGGATTTAGGTAAATTGTATAATTGCTTTCGAATACCGTCTTACCATGGGCACGAAAAAATAGAGGGCTTATTATGTGACTAAAAACTTTGATGATTCGTTCCGTGAAAAATATTTGTCGCATACTATCGTACAACCCGTCGGTGAAATGATCGCGCTGAACGTCCATCAGATCGTACTAGGTGTGTTTCGTTTGAATTGTGAACGCTGTCGCATAGGAGAATGGCGTGTTTTTATTATACATACACTAATTTCTGTATTACTTTACGCCTCGTCATTTCTCAACAAGAGCACAACAATAAGGTTGTGAAGATCTGGTTTTGCTGCAGCTATACTCTGTTCTGCTGGCCCCATTAGTCAAATGACTAGCCAGTATAACGCACCAGGAGTGTGGATACGAACATGACCGCAAGTCAGCTTAGGGCAAATGTCAGGTCTAGTGTTTGTTAGTTTCCCGTTTTATGTTGGCTAGCTTCTTGTGCGATACCTTTCTTACGTTGCTCGACTTTTTTTGTTCATAATTTTGGGCCAGTCGAATGAAACACTGAATTACTCATTAAAGGAAGATTTACGTGGATTAAAGTGTGTTTAAAAACAAAAAAATATTCAGCCTACGGTTCAACCAACATTACTTTTTGGTCGATATTTGGTTACAAAATATACAACTTCTTCTATCATGCTTGCACACTTTCGCTCGTTATTCTGACAGTAAAAATGTTGGCAGGTGTTGAAAAATAAGCAAACAGTATATAAAAATCGATTAATGGTTTTTACATTTTTGAACTGTTTTTGAACACTTTTTGAAATTTAAAATTTCATTTTAAAGAAAGCCGAAATCCTGGTACATAGAAATCTTGTATGCAAATGACGTCTTAAACGTGAAAAGTAGGCTGCTCCATAGCTTGAAGGCCAACATAAAATTGCAAAATGTACTATTTTTAATTATTTTTTTTTCAATCACCGAAAGTAAGAACGAACTGAAACAAACAGTGTTACAGTGTTACTTTTTGGTACAGTTTTAGGTGAAAACATTCACAGTACAAAAACGAGAACATTTATAAAAACCATGATAGTTTTGTTCTATCGCTTTTCTATTGTATAAATCCTATTTAATATTTTTTCAAGCAAAATTAAAATTACACAAGTAGACAACTTTAAATAGTATTTACTTGTAAAATAACCAAGCTCCTATTCCGTGACATTCAATAAACAGTTTTTTCATTTAAAACCGCAAATTTCTCATAAAGCATACTTTCACAAAATTCTAAACGCCCCTCTATGACGCCTATCACCGTTTGTTTAGATGAAGGACCATCTTCTGTAAATTATAAGACTCGCCTTTGTTGCTTCTACACAATACATTAAAAACATTTATAAATATCCAGGGGACAAGGGTGAAGTAAGTTAAAATTGCCACTAGATATTGGAATTGCATAAAAATAATCAAACTATTCGGGCCACATTATAGTGCAGCTGTTCTTTAACCTGTAGAGGAATACGAAACGTAGAGGAATACGTGTCAAAATCTGGCTGATAGGAATTAGTCGCAGCATCGGCCGTTCACGGAAGATGCTCACAAAATTTTTAGTGTTGTCACGCTCTATTGCGTCGTGTGCTAGTTTCACTATTGTGCTCGAGTAAGTTGGCTCTGTCAGCGAAATAACGTCAGATAATATATAGACAACCGAAAGAGGTGTTGAATTGCATCGCATCGTTACGGACTGTTTTTGAACACTTCCACACAGCATGCCATGGATTGTCGATTCGCAAGTGAGCGTATATCATTGGTAAGTTTGTGGACTTTTGAAGTTTCAATGAGACTTTTCAAGTTTTTAACGCTTCCAACGGTGAAACCAGATACAGGTCAGCTAAAAACCCTTATCTCAAAGATAGATTGGCTCTAGTGGTCCCAAAAAAATGTCCCAAAATAGTTGCTAGATGCGTTAGTGAAGGGTGGCAGAGGAGTGATATGTAATTGTTACATACTTTGATCGACCCGTCTCGATGACACGATGTATTTTCGGCATCAAATTACCGAATCTGATATGCATTGGATGAATTGCACGATATATTGTGCATAATATTGCCATTCTGCTCACGCTTAAATGGCTCTATTGCGCTGTCAAAGTTTTGCGTAGAGACAAAGGAGGAAAACCAAGCAACCATGTTTCCTCCTCACCTGCACCCGATATCCACAAACGCATTATGCACACACATTCACACACTGGCATTCCGATGGACTGGTTGAGATATTAATTTGCACTCATCACAGTTATCGTTATGACGACCCGGAGGAAACGAATGATATCATCCCCAGGGGCCACCCAGCGAGCTCTTAGCATCCCCATGGATGAAGTGGTGCAAGTTTGTTCGCAAACTAACATCATCCACTGACAACCAGCCTGCGGACAAGTGCAAATGCAAAACCAGCCAGCGCCTACATCACGTGTTTCGGTCCATTGTGTTTTGGTGTTTGCTGGCCCACCCATCAAAACTTACTCTAGTAAATATCTCCGCAACGGAATGTCTCCGGCGCTCCGGTTTTGTAGCCGAAAGTTTTGAATTGCCCAAAAGTAAGCAAAACCGGGGTAATTCACGAAACTACTTACGAACCCTGCAGGATAGTAGGGTGCGAGTGGTGGGATGCAAGGAAATACTCATTAGCAGGTCACAGCTTCATGCACATTTTTGGGGAGGCTTGAGTGTGTGTGTGTGTGTGCGTGGGATGCAACGCACCGGTTGAACTCACTTGGCACTTGGCGTGTTGGGGCTGAAACTTCTTTTCGAAACTTCTTTGCAACATTAACAACAACAACTTTTCCCCTGTTGCTGGTGGCGTGCGAGGCACAGTCCTCGCAAAGTCGGTTCGTACCTCATCCAGCCTGCTGACACATATCGGCACGATCTATTCGCAACTATTCCGTTGTGCGGGCCCGGCTGGGACACGGGCTGGGCCGTGTGAAAGCTCGTTACCAAGTCGCTAGTGGCTACAGAAGAAACTACCATTTCCTACTGCTGCTGTTGTTGTTGTTGTTGTGTTCTTATCTCTACGGCAGTTTGGATGTGTGCGGGAACCCCACGGGACGACCGCTTTTCGCTCGGGACCTTCTTCTAGCCGTGGTGTGTATGCCAACGACAGCTTGCCACAGTCTCGGGTAAAGGCGTCAGTCAGCTCAGCTTTTATGCACGGAGTATGCCGAAAGTTGGCCAATCTCAAGCATCGCACAACGTGCAAGGTGGTGGTAGTGGTGGCGGTGGTAGTGGCTTTTTGGCATGCGGAAGTTATTTTCTTGTCGACCTACCCCGCCCAATGGCCGGAGAAGAGTAAGTTTTCATCACCATCTTTGCACGCTGGTATCCTAAGCTTCCCGGCGGGTTGTTTTATCTATCCCGGTATTCTTCCGGTAGCATTTGTCCTCATGAAACATGCACCCTTCTTCCTCCCGCCCGCCCCCTTGCGCATTGAGATCGCACGTTACGCGCTTTACACTTCACTACGCCCAATCTGCTCAACGGTGGCGTTTATCACCCCTGGAGCCTGGTGTTGATGATTGCCCGCAAGCTGCTCGTTTTGTCGCAGCCTGCTTATGATGAGCTATGGTGAGTATTTTTTTTGTAACCCTACTACCTTCGGTGCCTGCCGTGTGATGATTTTTTATCATCCCGAATCGCATCATCACATTCCACTGTGGTGCCTGCCTACTACGACTGGGCGCTGCTCGGCAACCTGTCTCGGTGTAGCAAAACACCTGTCAGAACTGTCAAAACATGCGAAACAGGAACAAACGCCGCATTTGTCACGATCGTCGAACGAAATTTCCGAGAGGTTTTCTGGTTTTCGTTTTTTATTTCCGGTTTGCTCATCAGCAAGTCTCGTGAGACTAGAGTGAAAAAAAAACTTAAAAGAGGGACTTTTTTATAATACCTCCCCCGGGCCAGGGAATGCCGGTACTGTGCGTTTACATTGGTTAATGGAAGAGTACAACCGTACCCAGGTTGATATCGCTCCGGGCTATTTTATTTACTGGTACCGCTCATCGGTGTGTGATAAAATTTCTCACTTCTGCTACATCGTCTGCTTTTCCCTCACGCAGTGCGCATTGTGATTATCCTGATTATCCTTGCAGCCTTTCTTTTTTTACTAGCACGCTGAGCCAAATGATGCAAATCCTGGCGCACATTAAAACCCTGATAGCGAGTGGAGATAAAAGTTTTATCCGGTGTGTTTTTTCCTCGGTGCTTGCGTTTTTGTGTACATTTTGGTTTTGTTTACATGCGACGCTCGCCTTCGGGAATGGTTTCGGTATATGCATCACGTTTCGGTTTGCATTTATTGGGATTACATCGGGCACTCTCCGGTCGGGTTTTCGGTGCGATGTTTGAGAGTTTGCTTAAAAGTCGTGACATTTATGAGACATTACGAAAAATAACACAAAGTGATGATGCAATAGCACACCGAAAAGTACAAATAAACGTGCACGAAGGACGAAGAATTTAATCATGATAATCTTCAAAGACGTATGAAATGCTAAACACGCTGCTTATCCATCCCCACAAGAGAGCTAATGTGTGCTTTTGATGAGTGCGCTGCGTCCGTGAACAGTTTCGTTCGATGTTGTCGTATGCAAACCAAACATTTGCATGGTGCCGTGTTAGCCACAAGAACACATGCCTGCCTGCTTTCCGAGGCTTTTCCGGGACGCCTTTCTCGATTGAATCATTTGTAACATTTGCTCTACGCATCATATCTTGCCTATCTTCGACAAAACGCCCAACGTGGTGATGGAGGTGACGGTAGCAAGTCACATTAGTCCAAGCAAGCTGAGGTCGGGATCGTGCAACTACTCATTTCAATAAATTGAGCCATGATGTGTAACCCATCCCTTTACGACCAGCCCCCGTCTACTTTGTGGGTGCGTGTGTGTGTTTGCTTTTGTAACTAATCCCGAGTTGAGATGGTTGAGCAATTTTGTTTATGTTTAGAATTCATTTCGTAGCCACCCTTTCCTCTCCCAGTTTCCACCAGTCATCGTGCGCTCGTAAGAAGATATTTCTTACGCATTTTCTGGGGAAGTTTTTCACAAAACGAGACGAAACGGTAATATTTCCCAAGGGTAGTGGAGGCTTTTCATAATCGATGCAAATATGACTGCTGCATACACACACACACACACACACACACACACACACACACATACACACACACACCCAAGGCACGCCAATTGGACGGTTCCCAAAGGGCCGACAAGTCTTGTTTACAACCGGTTTTTGTCCGTTTCAAGGTTTTTGGTTTCTTTTTGCGCCCTTCCACTGGCCGACATGTCGTCGTCGAAATACGAGCGTAAACATCTGTCCCTGGGAGGGATTCTGCACCCTGCACCAAGTTCTTGCCACACCGAAGAACCTGAAACTCGCAAGACGAACACGCTTCGATTAGATGGAACAGTTTGTTATGTTGTGTATGTGTGTTAAGTTGACGATTTTCCTCCCAGCCGCGCTGGGACCGAAAACGGTTGCAATAGTCTCCGGTTCCGTTTAGTACAATCTAGAGTTTTGCGCTCTCCTGCCACTTGTTCACCACCTTTCTTCCCACCACGGAACCGCGCGGATCCCAAAGCGGATTACTGCAAATTGAGCAAGAAGAAAATTGGCATGATTTGATTACAAATACGCGCGACCGTTTTGCCGGCAATGGTTTTTGAGCGATCTTCTGCCGGAGCTCCGAAACGACGGCTGGCTGTGGTTTGAAAACGGCGCAACGGGACGACGGGTGGCAAGCACCGAAAGGAAAAGGAATCGTCCTTCCTAGCCCATTTGTGGTGGCATACGATTGTCCGTTCTGTCTCTCGGTATCTAAATGTTTTTGAACGTTGTTTAGTGCGCTCTATCAGGCTGTTACGTTTTGTGGATGGATAACAAATTCATCGATAGCAGCCATGATCTTGTATTCATTGCAATGTAGTTGTGCTTTGGTATTTATCGTTGAATTGTTAGAATTAATGCGTTTCTACGGTTTTACAATAATATTGGTGTGGTATTCTAATGTCATTTTTCAGGAATCTTTTTCGGTTATTTTCCTTTGTTCATGTTTTTGCTTATTTTACGAACTCTTTCCTTTTTCATCAAAATAGAAATAAAAAAGGAAAATTTTATATCCACATAGGATGATTTTTTTACCCAAATATAAAATGCACACAGAACTGATAAACTTATTATGTAAAACGTTTGTTTATTTATCACAGATAAGCAGATAGACATACGCATTTTACGCAACCTGCACCGAGAGAAAGAGAGCGGACGGACTTGATAGATGATCCTGACAAAGTATTGGAAAAGCTCATCGTCAACCGTCTCAGAGGTCACATCGAACAAAACGACTGTCCTTCGGAGTGGCCATTCGCCATCGGAAGAGGTCGTTCAACGACAGACGCGATTCTTTGCACCATCAGTTTGCCCAATCCAGCTCGCAAGTGTCTCAAATACCACCCCAAAGGCTTCAGCAATCGACCAAACATATGTTCGACGAGATGCTTCGTTTGCCGTTTCCTATCGGCGAAACTGCATTGGGATTCACCGATGATCCACGACACCGGCACAACGAATTTGCAGCAGCTTTCCAGCGGCATCCCATGATTCCGTGATTACCCACTCGTTGTCATAACACTGAGTGCTATTATAAAACGGCGAAAGCGCTCGAAAGAGTGATCCAACACTTGTTGCATAGACGTATCCGTCAGATCTTCCCAGTAGTGAAGTTCTGGACATCACGTAGATTAGTAGAACTGGACTTCTGCACAATACAGCTGCTCACAGGACATGGTTTCTTTCTAAACCACCTGGAGTGGATGAAGCTTATCCAAGAGGCTGACTACCGAGAGTATCCTGAGCTGTGAGAGACACCGGTGCATGTTCTCCTCCTCGATTGTTCGCGTTTCATCGACGTGCGACGAGACATGGTTTGAAACACTGAGGAAGATCGTTTTTTTATTTGGTGTGCAATATTGTTGAAGGCATTAGGCTTCAACCGAACCTTGATCTTGAACCTTGATCTTCATCCGTCTGCAACAAAGATACATCCACACACCGGAAGTGTGTAATTAATGGCAATTCCATTTTCATACTGTAGTGATGCTGCTTGCTCCACCATAGAAGGGCCTGTCGTTAATACAGGAGATAGCTTACTATTGATAGATTCCCTTCTACATTACCGCTTAAGAACAGTGCGGTACTATGACGAATGGTCCATGTAATCGTCTATACCATTGTTTTCTAAAGTAATATCCTCGTTGGGAATGTTTGGTGATGTTCGAGGAGAATTTAGTCAGTCTAGAATCCAACCGATGGTCCCATGGAACTCTATGAAAATCCTTCTTGAAAATCTTGAGTGAGCAAAACGTTCAAAATTTCCATAACATACCGCATACTTTACACATAAATTTACACATAAAACCGCCGTTCTGCCCGAGTTCCCGAGGAACATGTGCGCTCTTCCGATGAGCATTTGTTCTTGGGGAAGTAGTCATTAAAATTTTATGCGACCGGAGTGATATCGCTTGTGGAGCGTTTTCCCCCCCCAAAAAACCAGGTCATTAACCATTTATTAACAGTTTCAATTGTTGCTCTCTAAAAAGCACCTTAATATGGCGGAGTAGGAGAAGTAGAGAGAGGCGAAGTGAGCGAGAGAAGATGGGAGCAAACTCTGCTCGTAATCGGTTATTGTAGCTCAATAAACGGACTTCCTGATTCCGGCATCCCGCACCCAACAACCCCCCCCCCCCCCCATTCCACCACCGGCATTCGACCTCCGACCGTTTCGGAATGTGTTCAACAAGCACCTTTCTGCACGAACCCCCTCGCCGTTCGGGGCGAGTGCTTAAAAATGGTCAATTATCATAAATTTGGAGATTATGAATGAAATGGTTCGGAAATTCAGTTATTTTAGAGCCTCTCGCCCGCGCGTGGCCGTCGGTCGTTCGGTCGTTCGGTCTGTCGGGACGTATTCAAGTGGATGTGAAATGACATAATCTGATATCTGAAAAGCTCGGTGCTCGGTTCGGTGGTGGTTGTCTAAATAACGTTCACACGCATACGCCAGTTCGGTAGCGTTTTCAGCAAGTGCGAGCTTTAACAATGGCCACCAACCAGAGCGCGATATCTCTAGAGATGGAAGTGGAAGCGGTAAGCCGTTCCGGAAGGCCCTTTAGCGGGTGGTGATGTTGTCATTCGAGTCCGAAGCCCGCGCCACCAGCGTCCCAAACTGTCGGCCTTCGGCGTGTGCGCATGGATAATGACACCAAGTCCGCCGCTCAGCGCACCGGCGGAAGCGAACGAGAGGAAATGGATCATTACAGGAATGTCCTCGGAAAGAGATTACGCTACGCTCATCGTCAAGCTCGTGGCACGACGGAAGAGGATGGCCCACTCGGGACATAAATAAATACTTGAAGCAATACGGCCACTGTGCAATAGCGGCCGTGAAGGACGACGGTGGCGACGATGACGACGATGACGACGATGACGACGAAGCGCAGCGCGACAAGCAGGACAAAAGAAGGATGGAGGCAATCAAAATAGATGGGGATTGGGATCACAACTAAACGGCTGGCGAGATAAGAGCCGCTTCGGGCGATGGTGAGCCGGTTGAGCCGAGTGAAATCAAGAAATCAAATCACTGGCCCCGGGTTTAGAAGTCAAACCTGATCGGCCCGGTGCGGCACCGCTCCATGCCGCTTTTTTGGTTATACACATTTTAAAGGTTATACACGCACCGGGCTTCGTTCGAGTGCGAAGAAGAAGCGAAAGAAGCCGGGAGAACACAGATCGGACGGAATAATTATCATCAACGTATCGCCCCCGCAAAAGGATCAGTTCATTATGATTATCCCATCGGCGGTCATCGGTTCCGACGCGCCACTCCGTCCGTTTATTTAGCATAAAATTTTTATCAACCCAACTGGTCTGGGATTTTGCGGGATGGATGCCACCCCGTACCCCGTACCTTCCCGGTGGCTCAGTGTTTATGCGGTTGGGAACCGAAAAATGCTCGGAATCGTGAGGCAGAGAAGGAGAGGCAATACTGAGCAATCAGGATTGTTCAGGTGTTGGCTCGCTGGGAAGGTAGAACGAGTCAACCGATGGGACCTTTTTTCCTGCTGGTCTAAGCAGTTGAAATGTAATAGGATTTTACCGTTAACACACTGCTTACAAACGGGAAGGAAGCAGCGGGACTGGGGTTGCAAAAAAAAAAGAAAAGAAAACAACCCAAAGCGAAAGTAATAAAGACACGGGGACCCGAAACGATCACCACCCGAAGCGCCGGCGCCGTTTGGGGGGAAAGCGGGATGCGCTGCGGACGGGATGGTTGCGTTTACGTTTATGTAAAAGATATCCTTCGGAACGGACGAGTGATATCATGAAATTATGATCAGTACGGTGTCCGCGTGACCGGGCAACCGGCCTCGGGACCCTCGGAGCTCTTTATGCACACCAAAGCAGAAGTGAAAATAATCACGCACCAATCGCACAGGGACAGGGTTTTTGGGGGGAAAGCGACCGTTTGGGGTTCCGTAAATAGATCCACAAGCTGAGCGGTGTGCGCGCGGTCGGGTGGTCAAAAAATGAACAACCCTCGGCAGAATGGACGCAGCGTGCGGCCATCGATGCTGTTGTTATTATTAGCGATGGGTCGGGATGTGTGGAGTGGGGGAGGGAGGGGGGGGGGGTGTGGGTGGCTGGTTTGGTTTCGAGCAAAATACCGCTGTCGATAACGCTAATGTGCCTGGAAGGGAATTTTCCATCAGGGTGGGATGTGGGCTCAAATCAAAGGCACACGCGCACCGTCGGCGTCGGTGGACAGGGTGTCACGATGGAATGCGTGGGTTTCGGGTGAGTTGGGTGAGGACGATCGAATTTGCATCCATGCAGCATAAATTTCACTGGTTAGTAAACGATAAATTATCGAACCATTGGACCACCGCCTGCCTTGTTAAAAGATCCCTGCTGCAACGCTGGCAGACGCATAATGAACATAGCGGCTCTCTCTCTCTCTTTATCTCATTCAATCTCCCCCTGCTCTCTCGCTCACACTCTTGCTTCCTAATTGCTGATGATGGATTTATTGAGTTTAATGTAAAATTGTGCCGATAAAGCTTGAATGCCGTGTGAATGTCCTACTTCATTATTACAAACAAATAAAATTCACCATATGGTGGTGTTCAATTAATGTTCAAAGGTAAGTTTAAATAACCATGAAAGCTTTTAAAGATTAAAACAATAATCTAACTGTGATAAATTACGATTTTACGATGTTGTATAGTATAGTTGCATGATGTGATGTCAATTTAGTGGTCGAGTGCAAACTGAAGGTCCTTTTAATGTTCGAGCACATCAAAAGATGGAGTAAAATATACAGCTTATCGAATAAAACATAACAATAAGATAATTATCTCAAATTACAAACGAATTATATCGCAAAACTATTTGTTAAGTCATCACATGTGATAGCATCAAATTTGTATCGTGTAAGAGACGCTGGCGCAGAAAAATTTAACAAATCGTAAAAAGTTTTGCGTGATTAGCTTTTTTGTTTCTGCATTCCTGTTTCCATAGTGTTCGCGTAAAGAATGAAGAAAGTTTACACGCTTCTTGTGTACGTACAATGGTTTACAAGGTAAATTTTCGATTACATTGTGCTTTCATGATTCTATGGGACTCTCAAAGGCAAAGGTTTCCATGGAAACGGAGAGTTAGAAACCGTAGAATCCACGAAAGGAAACCAAACCGTTGCCAATCCAATGGGAAATAAAGTTTGAAGTAAGTGAAAACATAATTTCATTACTGCAAACAAGAACGTAAGGGGGGCAATGTACTGCAAAACCCCTGCGTTATCTCGCACACAACACGAAGCAGCAGGGTGCGCTACCCCCATATGGATGACCTATTTCCACGACCGACGAACCGACCGACCACCTCAACCGTAAATATAACAATTCCGAGAGCAGGTAACAAAAAATAAAATCACCCTAGCAACAGGGACGGGTGTGGTGAAAAGTTTTGCGATGTGTTTGTGCGAGTAAATCGAATTGAAAAGTTCAACGCCCTGCTGCTGCCGCGAATGCAACGCGTGTTCCCCTTACGGCCGGGCGGGCGACCGGAAACCGGAACATATTAAACGCAGGAAACACGCAGCGCCAATGGAGGCAACGGAGAGGCTGTGTTGTGTTTTCCGTTCCGTGTCACCCCCTGGTCCTTCTTCTCCACCGGCAGCAGGAAGCACTCGTAGGTGCGAGTTCACGACCTACCTTACCCCGAGAGCGAGATGCATTTGCCATTGTGTGACAGAGAGAAAGTGTGTTAGAGAGAGATATAGAGAGAGAGAGATGGTCGAAATGTCGAAAGGATCCGAAAGGCCAGCGGGGAACGAAACGCTGTCAGGAGATACACACATGCCGTTCGCCTTCCGGTTGGTTTGGTGAATTCTCAGCACGTGCAGCATCATCACCACACCACGACGGTACATGACACAACATCTCGTTCGATTTCCGGCTCCGGCTCCGGAGCAGAGCAGAGGGCTTGCCGACTAGCAGAACGCGATTGCGAACGTGCATTGTAGCGTACATGAAATTGGAACCAAGAACAAGACGGCTCTGGCTGCCATTTACAAACCTTGGGTGGCCTTTGACGCGCCACCCCTTCGACTAGTGCCGGGCGCTTATCTCTCACCAAACACCCTCATCCGTGGGCCCGGATTTTCGTTTCGTTCAAATGAGATTCGCACGTGAACGGGTAACAAGTGCCGCAAACACTGGCATAATGTGTTACCATTGGAAGTCGTTGCTTACACATGGTGTCGTACGTGTCGTGGTGTGTGCGCTTGTGTGTGTGGATGTGTGTGTGTGGGTTTATGTGAAGAAACAAACGATTAACTCCAAAAGTCATTACCGGTTGAGCGTTCGTGACGCCTACTGCCGGGAAACAACGTTCTGGAGCTGGATAAGAAGATGACGGTTTTCCTTCATTTCGTTCTAGTGCGTACCGCCATCAAGAATCATATTTTATCCACAGACACACACACACACACACACACGAGGTCACGATAACGGAAAGCGAGTAGTGGGAGAAAAGCCCCCCCCGGAGTGAATAGTGTTCCCAAAGGGATTACCGAGAGCGCCCTGACGGATGATGGGTTTGCTTTTCGCGTTTTTTATTATTCACATCACTTGCAGCCACTGACACCTGATTCGCTTTCACGCATGGTTCGGTTTCTAGCTAGCTAGCGACAGTAGGCTATGGAGCAGCGTGCAGTAATCTTTGACGTGGGACTATACTCTTCACACACACACACACGGACGCCCATTCACTGGTATAAAGGAGGTCTAATAATTATCCCTTCCTTCGGTAAAACAGGAAGTCAAAATGAAGGTTACGCTTTTTTTTACACCAAACCGTAGCGAGAGCTGAATCTGTCAGGAAGATATTTTCACGCCATATATTCTCTTTATCTCAATGCATTGCTAGCGCGAACCGACACAAAAGGCACGGCGAAGGGAGGGCACCGAAAATCCCGTAAGAATAGTCTCCACTCCCCCCTCCCCTCGTCCCCCTCCTGCATCTGCCATGCACAGGTGAGACAGTAGCATTTTTGGGCTTGTAATCTATTTCATGGCTTGACACCAGCACCGGTTAAGCATTCCAATCACGTACACAATTTTTTAGTTCCCTCACGCATTAGCGCCAGCATGCAATTCGGTTCGGAGGGTGGGATGGTGTTTTTTTCTTTCTTTCTTTCTTCCTTCAGTTACTTCACGCTCTTATCCGACAATCCAACCGGAATATGCTCATGCGCTAATGCTGGAAACATACTGACGGGCTCGGAGCGTGGGGAGCGAAGCAAAAAAAAAACAACATCAAAATCCGCTCTCGGGGTTTTTCGGGGGTGATCTATAACCTTCACAAACGGTGCGCGGTACACTGTTCCCACACCAGAAGCCGAATATATGACAGCCATAAGATAATGCCATTCTGGACAGACACATTTCGGTGGGTTACGCCGTAACGGATGGATTACCGTGCCAAAGGATACCGTACCGCCGGTGGTCCGTGGTGTCCGGAACCGTCGCTACTGTCCAGCGTTTGACCCGGGACGTCGCTCGTCTTGTAACACTTTCGCTCCGAACGCGTGATCTTCTTACCGAGGACGGTGGGTGAATGTGAAAGCTTGGAAGGATTGTGTGTGTGTGTGTTTTTTTTTATTCGCTGCGGAATTGCTGGTTGGGTACGGCGGTGCTGGTTTGCACGGTTGCGTGCAAAAGGTTGCGCCCCGGAAGTGATGGCAATATTTTTACAAAGGTGCAGAAAACGAGCTACTTTATTTTAATGAAGCGATAAAAGCGATACTTTTTTATGCTTTTTTGCAGTCAAACCCACCGGTTCGGTAGGACAAAGTTGAGTCGATTCTTTTGAAACAGGTCGTTATTAGAGTGTAAAAATATAAATGCCAAAGTGATAAGAGCTTGTTATCGAACAGCGAAATGCTTCGTTACCGGTGTTGAAAAATATCTTGCAATTTTGTAACTAGTTTTTGTGCGTTGTGGCCTAATTATGATTGCGGTGAACGTTGCGCGAGAAAAATGGTTCAAAATAGTGATTTAAAAAATCATTTGATTTAATTTCATTTTAATAAGCCCTAAAATTAAAATGAGTAGCAAAGTTTAAAAAAATAAAATAAAAAAATTAGTCCAATTTTGACAACTATTCAATGTTATAAATGGTTTTTGATACTCAACTAGTTCAACAAGAGCTTTCGTTATAGCTTGGATAGTTGTAAGAAAAATATTCGATAGTTTCCAAATATTATGTTATTTTGTTCGTCGAAACTTTTAGACAGGTCAGTCAGGCAATGTTTAAATCTGTCGACTTGTTCACGTTGAAGGGCAAATGTTAACAGCAATTCATCCGTAACTAATTCCAAACAAGTCGATAGTTGTAATTTTGAGTTTGCATCGTATCGAACCCTCCTGTGATATGATTTTCAACAAACAATATCACCTTTGGTTTCCCAGGCAACATGGTCTTTGGATGTATTTTAAGGATAAAAAGTTAATCAATACAAACATCACGGTCAACACTGGAGGTCTCATGGCCTACAAGCCGTAATAAAAAACTTAAATACATTGTTTATTGAGTGTAAAACAACATAACTTGAATGCTTTATGCAAAGTGCGTGAAGGTAACATGGAGGTAGCAGTCTGTTCATTTGTAAACAATTTCGGATTTGAAAGTAATAAAATCGGCTTACAAAACGGTGGAATTGCAAGAGGGCTATTTCGCCCTCTATCTTAAATCTTTCTTGCCATTTACGCTTAATTTTAGCTGCAAAACATGGTAACATCAGTTGACCTTCACTGTTCTCTATTAACATTCAAAAGATGATTAAAGCTATTATTTTAAAAATTTTATTCCACGATATTCTAGACTTTATTAGACAAAACCTTATAAAAAACCAAAACGTTCATTAGTGAGCAGAATGATAGAATAAGTTATACTGTTCTCGTATAACAGTATACAGTTGTTATACTGTATACTGTTTCTACAATGCCAATATTGACGCATGTGTTCGATATATGAATCTGAACAGTCTACTATGTTAAGCCGTTAATTTGAATCCGATTCGCCCCGCTATTGTTTGTAATGGATTCTATTAAAGTGTGAAATGTGTGTCGTCTCGATAAAAGTGTTCTAGTTGAATGCAGGCAACACATAAAAAACGTTCTACTGTAGAAAAATGTTCAATTGTGCTGGATAAATACTGTCTGTGATAATTTCCCTCACAGCACAAAATTGACAAAAAATACAACCGAAATAGCAGCAGGATAAACGCCGATAATAGCTGTGTTGCTCGAGGATTACGGTTTATCGATACCGCATTCAAGTTAGGCAACGTCATACTTATCCGTTCCGCTTCGTGAAATGAAAATGTATCGCAAAGATTTACTGACCGTTCTTTCATGCTTAGCCATAGCGAAGCCGAAGCTCTCCGGAGCTCCCGTATCAACCCTTTTATCGTAATGCACTCGAACGCCAGAAACCCGGGGCGGGCCGATAAAGCAAGGGAGAGCGAGAGAGAGACCGAATAAAATACCCAATACTCCCTCGGGCGCACCAGGCAGGGGTCGAGATGATTGTATCTTTCAACAGCCACGCTTGCTGCAGGCAACCCTACCGGGGCAACCTCCGGAACCGCTTCCGGAATCCGAAAACATGTTGCGTGTCAATGTCAAGTAGGTAATTTTGCGAGCGTGCCGTACGCTGTACAGTCCGCCCTGGACGAGGGCGGCGGGCGGTTCCGACACGCGGACGTCAAGATGGCAAAACATGGGTTTTCTGTTGCGCCGTCGAAGTTAGTTCGCCTGATAAGCGCACATTAACGGAGCAATGAAGTGGCTTGCTTTTCTGGGTCCGGCACCCTGGGAGGGAAAGTCCAGGGGTTTGGTCCTTCGGTAAGACCGACGTGGGTGATGCTGCTGCTGATCTTGTGTGTGTGTGTGTGTGTGTGTATGTGCGTGTGTGTTTTTTTCCCCTTTCCACTTACTTCTTCTGCTTCTATTTCCTACCGGAGGCATATGTGCCGATAGAGAGTAAGAAGCGTTGCGCATGTAGGTGGTTGAATAAAAGCCCGGTAAAGTGGTTTTCCAAAGCCCATTTTGCGACGGTGGTGTTGTTGTTGGTGGTGGCGGTGGGTGGGCACCCACCACCGGTGGCATATGTGAATCGAGTTTCGTTGTTAAGCAAGAAATGGTTATTTATTGGCCTATGGAGATATCGACGCTTGGAATTGCAATCCAGGGGCTCGGAATATCCCCTCGCTTTCCTGCCCATCTCGTTCGTTCGTACCGTATTCATCCCCGTTCTCTCCCTCAATTCAACGCCCCTCCGGTCACACTTACCCATTGGTCAGTGGTGGTAGCCTGCGGATGGTGATGATTGGCCCAGTAGCCCTCGCCGGCATCAGCCCACTGAGACTCGAGCGGCAGTTCCGGTTCCGGTGGCCATAGCGCTGGTTTCGGTGGGCGTGGGGAGGCAGTGTCCCCCCGTGGGCACCACAACACCGACTGTGGGCAACCTATGTTGATGATTTTCAGCAACCAAGCCGCCGATAGCCTGTACAGACACAGGATTGTATCGGTGAAGCGAACGATCGACAACTGGGCGAGGCGTGCGGTGGCGTAACAAGATGCGACCGCCGCCACCGAGACCCTCTTCAAACGGCGATTATCGGCGGGTGAGCGGAGTGGTTAAATTTTGTTTGTTTTTTTTTTTGGATTCGATGAAACTGGGATCCGACAGGCAGAGTGAGTGAGTGGGAGAGCGAGCGATAGAGAGAAAGAGAAACCGCACAACCACTCGTCGGCACGGGGCGCGTAAATCCTCGTATGCTTTTTTATCTTTGTTTTCCTTTTCGTATGCTTTCGTTTTCTATGACATCGTCGTTGAACGCTGTGGTGGCGCATGGAGTGACCACCGTTTACGCCGCTGAGCCATCGAGCGGCCGTAGCAGCGTTAGTTTTTGTTTTCACTGTAATCCCTGCACGAACCTCACCGATTGACACCACATTTAATCACTGCCTGAAGCACTGTGGTGAAGGTTGCGATGGTGCTGCGAACACTTGAGTTGGAAGAGCCAGAAGCTAATCAATTTGTTCGGCGCCTTTTCGCACAATCTTTCACCGCACCGGGAGATGATGATAATGGACCGGATAAATATATGCGCACCCCAAAACCGTCACGATGGTTGATTAATTAGCCCCAATTTTCAAAATTTGAAAACATAACAAAAAAACAATAAAAACGCGCTAAAAGCAAACCAAATCAGCTCAAAACACCGGTTTGGGCAGGGGGGGAGGGGGGACGCTAAAACAAATGAAGTGTTAGGAAACGTCTGTTTCCCGGCGCTTTATCACACCGACCGACAAAAAAAACACAACTACACACAACAAAATCAAGGATAAATGTCGTTTTTTTTTTGCTTCTTCGCACTTTGTAACTTAACCCACTGATGGCGAAAAAAGAGAAAAAAAGCGAACAAAAAAACTGCTCCAAGGAAATCGATGAAATGCCAGACAACCGTTACGGTGGCGCTGCTGTAACGGGCATCCGTTTCGTTCTCGGAAGGAAGCTGTGGAAATTATTTCCATCACCGCGTACCGGCGCACGCATCATGGACGCTTCACGCTTGACGTGACAGGCAAAGCGTGTGGTGTGCGCTGAGCTTTTCCCTGTTTCCAGCACGATTCACCACAATTCCGCCCGAACAAGCAGCCGTCCGATGAGGCAAAACAATGATAGTTGCTGCAGTGGTACAGCACAAAATGGACCCGACTGCCAGCCCGTTCCCTCGTGAGCGACCGGGCGTCTCCATCGAGTGAACCGAGTGTGTGTGTGTGTGAGTGTGAGAGTCTCGGGCCGGTTTTGCAAAAACCGTTACCATGGACACCAAGGCGGTAACCATGTCGGTGTCGGTGGAAGAAACATCGGCGAGCGATGAAAGTATTCGCACAGCATTTCAGCTTCATTTAATTTTATCTTTCTACCGCATCCATTCGACTTCATTTTCCTTCCAGCACTCGACACCGAAAGCCGCCGTTCGACGCCGTTCGATGAGTCAGAGTTTTTGCTAAGTAAACGTAAAAACCGAAACGTGAAGGTAAGGAGAAGTTTGCTCTTGATGGTTTACAAGTTTTCTTTCTCTCTCTCCCTCTTTTTCGCTGTCCCAAGAGTTAACACCCAAGCGTCAGTCACACGACCCAGCATATAGGCGTTGAGCCAAAGCGTATCGAACCGTAAACCTACATGGCGGTGGCCTGTCACGGTGGATTCAGCGGGAAATTTATGTTATTGAAATAAGAAACCAATTTCAGGATTAAACCTCTCAACCTCTCGTGCGACCTGCAGCGGTTACGATGCGCCAAACGCGAGCAAACCATCTTTGTATGCTGGCAGGATAAAAGTGTGTGTGTGTGTGTGTAAGTGTGCGTTGGGTACTGTTCCTATCATTCGTGTGGGCTTTCATTACCGGAACCGAATGTAGTAGAGCCAGAGAACGGAGCGTAGAAAACCAAACATCGGCATATTATCGAACAGAATGTTTCTTCGCTTGCCATTTGCTCTGTTTCATTGAAATTATCCGCTGGATGATAGTGTGTGTGTGTGTATGTGTGTGTGTGCGTGCGTTTTTGCTGAAGTTTGTCCCATTGTCCATTCAGCTTCCTGGTAAAAAGGCATTAAAAATACGTCGAGCACGGTTTCCACGAATGGAGGAACAGCGTATACCGTGTCCTTGAACAACTTCTCGACCGTCGTCGAGTTCAAACAATTCTACACGATCGACGCTTGCAAACGGAAACTTTACCCGACGCTTGGGGTGGGGGGGGGGGGCTGGTGGGGGAGCGTTGGGTGTGTGATTTCCGATCCTCGGCCCGCAAGGAAAGCTTTCAAACCGGCGTTGGTTGGCAGACAGTGGTTGGAGTGTTGCCCCGGGCGTTGAAACGGTCGTTCGGAAAACGATGGAACCTTGCGTAATGAAAATTTATGTACGACTTTATTTGAATTCCTGGTGTTCCCCGGCCGGTTTGCGGTGCTCATTTCGCTCCGTGTTGTTGATTGAATTGGGTGCACTTGAATTGATTTATCTGTTGGGAATCAATTCATGAAATAAGCAACGCAAGGGGGGATTGCATGCGAGCCAACACGGGATTTTGGCGTTTGTTCTTTGTGTTCCCTTGTGCGGAGTAAGTTCTAGGACGTAGCAAATGCGCAATTCATACATCATTCGATTATCCGGTGCCAATTTTATGCGATTAGGTGACGTTGAAATACGTTACCAATAATGTGTTCGATAAATAAACTATTACATGCTTAAAGGAAGCATATTTCTTCTGCGGTGAGCTTCGTTTGTCAGCGTTTGATACTAACAGACCTTTTCGAACCTGCAAGGTCCTGTTTTCAATCAATTTTAAACAAATTTAGTATAATATTATGTGTTTTAATAAATCATTAAAAAGTAGATCTATAAATAATTTCATACAGAACTTTAAAAATAATAAAGATTGCATGAAGAATTCCTCTTCATTCTAAATATTGCAGAAATATGGTAATTTAATGACAATATTAATATTCTTCTTATACAGTTTGTAACATAACTATACGATACTATACCACCCGTTTGTTGGAAGTAAAACGAAAAGTTGATGAAATAGCCATAAGCGATGTTGAGTAAAGATGAAACTTGTAATAAAATACATATTTCTATAAGTTTTGTAATTTTTTAAAACTATCGTCAATATTTTTTTAACAATGATCAAAATCGCTCCCTGTAACACAATTATACGACCACCTACGAATGTTTGCGTTTTTAGAATGAAATAATCTGTTTAAAATTCGTTTAAAAATGTCGGTAGTTTTGAGCGTACAAAACCAGTATGCAGACATTTTTCAACGATTTTTAAAAAGTTCAATGAAACCATGCTCTCAGTTTGGAAGTTCTAATTTGGTTATTTAGGGTATTTTGATTTTTAGTAATTTTTGGGTAGCACTTATTTAGTTCATTGTTTTTTTGTTATTATTGCGTAGATAAAATAACCTTTTCCGAACAAGTACATATTATTTTGTTTTAGTACTTACAGAATGTTCAACACAATTAAGAAAGTATATTGAAATGGAGCAAATTCCGATGCAAATATCTTTAAAATTCTATCAAAAATCGTTAATCTTTTGAAATAAAGATCCCTTTTGTTTTACAAACATTTGGGACGTTAGAGAATCAAGGAAAAATATTTTAAAAATCATCCCCTGATCTTAGACACTCACACAGATATTCTTATACCTTTTTTCACAAATGTTTATCCATCCTTATGCAAGTTAACATGCATCAGGAAGTTTATATGGTTGTTATTATCAAATCGAAACTACGTTCACTTCCAACGTGTCGTTTCATCGCTTCCTTAATCACAATCTAAAAGTGTTTTAAAAATAGAGAGAAAAGAGAGAGAGAAAGAGAGAGAGAGAGAAGGCAAAAGGGAAGAGGGAATACAAAAAAGTAGCCTGTTGAAAAAAAGCCATCACAATGTTTTTCGAAACCAATAATTGTCTTATGATTTTCTTCGCTCATTTCAATTGCTTTTTAAAATTCCAAATACACAACGCACGTCTGAGCAAAATATTTGCTGAAAAAAAAACTCTTCGTAGAAAAACATGTTATTTAAATTGTAACATGCAAACAAAAAAAACTTTTTTAAAATTGTCTCATCAAAAGCTACGATCAACGGTGGGAAATCCGCAAGGCCTCGGATCACCAAATACACATTGTGGCACGCACGCAGTGCCGGGCGAATCTGGCCGCTTCACTTCCAACAACTACCGAAAAGATTGCTGCACAGTTGCTGCCAGCAATTCCATTCCCATTTCACCAGACGTAATGGTATGCCTGCGTCCCAATTTTTACGGATGTCGCCAGCTTTGCGAACCGTGTATTGCGTCACAGTTTTGCGTACGCTCACGCAATCCCGCACACCATCTTCCGTGCGGACGATAAAACGCTAGATAAACGCTCTCGCCGACCCCGATTCGGTGGCGACGGAAAGGGGTTTGTTGTTTGAAAGTTGACGGTACAACACAGAGGGCAAAGCGTTTTACGAAATAAAATAAAATGATCACCGAGCACCGGGAGCCGGGAAGATCAACAAACGGCCAGTGAAGGAATTGAAATAATGTTAAATGAACAGACACATACACACAGCGGGGGTGTGACGGAAAACACTTTCACCACAACGCAAGCGTCACGAGAAAGCATCCGAAAAAGAGTGCCTCTCCCTGGCAGGCAAAGCACAAGCGGGCAACTTTGTGCCGAGTGTTTTGCTTCACAATACTTTACTTTGAGGCACAGGACAAAGGCGCGTAATTGAATTTTATGGTGGTGGTGGTGGTGGTGGTGGTAGGAGGAGGAGGAGGTAGAGATGGTGCTGGTGTTTATGGTTTTCGATATGGAATGATTTTCAACTTTTATCACCACATTAGCAAAACGTCATTAAACCTCGTCGGTTGTAGTGTTGCAGTGCTCTTGCTCGGTATGTTTGCCGTGGCTGTCTGTTCGACGGGAGTGGGAAAGCGAGCATATTTTAGATTTCACTGTTTTGCTATGCCTGCTCCACTGCTCGGCTGGCCTGATTGTTGATTCAAACGAAGCAACAATTTCTCCTTTCCGCCTGCTTTGGGTTGTGGAGTGTTTGTTTGTTGAAGAATGTTTTGGTGTGCTATGAAAAACCAAACCTTTGCAGGCGAATGGCAAGTAATGGGAGAGCGAGAGAGAGAGAGAGAGAGAGCGAGCTGGCTGTTTGCCACGTTGCATCGAGCACTACGCGCGAGGAAGAGCACAACGTCCTTGCTTGATTCCTGCTCGTTTGGGAGGAGCACACGAATAATTATTCGATACAATATTTAATTAATGCCAACAAGCCCATACCCAACACGCTCGTATCGTATTTGTTATTTACCGAATTTGGTGCAAATACTAATCGAAAAGCTTTTGCTCACCACCACAAACCATCCTACTACGGTGGCAGCAGCTAGAAAACGATGATATACAATCACAAAGGGAACGAAAGTAGTCGGGCGGTCCGGAAACCACCTTCAATTTATTATCAAAATAACTTTCACCAAATCCCAGCCCACGATCCCAGGCCACAGTCTTTTGCTCCTCAATTTCCGGAGATTGTTCCTCGCCGGCTCGAGCTGCATCGTTTCTTACGGGGGGGAGGGGGAGAAAAAATAAAAAAAAGATAAATCGAATGCAACCCAAACGGCTGTCGGATGGGTTGAGCAGGCAGAATCCTGCTAATTACCAGAAGCCGGAAAACCCTCGGTGGTGTCGTGGTGGCAGCTGTCGGTTTGGTGTTGCATCTGTCTCACTTCCCGTGTTTGAACGAGCATGGTGAACGTGAGCACGCTCTTGCACAGCGTGAAGAGTGAGAGAGTGAGAGAGAGAAGAAAGAAAAAACGCTACATAATGCTGCATAATCTAAGCATAGCGCGCTGGGTTTTTTTTTTCGTGGCACATTGTATAAGAAATTTGTCTTGCTTGTGGCTGCAGCGGAAGTGGAAGCAGCAGCAGCAGAGAAAAGCGGCACATGCAATCTACCTTCTGCGAGTAGCAGCCGACTAAAGTATAATCAGTAAACGAATGCATGCGTGCCGTAGCATAAACGGCATCCTCCGATTGCTTCCGGTTCCGGGAGGCAGCGCCGGCAGGCAGCAGCAGGACGCTGAACGCCACCGACCAATCTTGAATTCCGCTCCACCAGCGCCCGGACCGGTACGTGACCCGGACGGAAGCGAAGTGCGAGCTACCCAGCTGTGATGGAAATTTGCAGATAAGAGAAAAGTAACATAATTTCCCCAAACAAATGGCATAAAAACGGGGAGGGCACTTCAACTGGCACTAATAGGGTTGTTGCTCGTGGCAGCAGCAGCAGCAGCGGTGTCCGTTGTCATTAATCAAATTTACGGTGGCCCCGGCCAGGGGAAGATTTACTGCAAACCTCGCCAGCCAGTTCGGGTTTCACCTGGGGCCGACGTTTGGACTTTGCCTAGCGTGCGTCGCTTTTGTGAGTGTGTGTGTTTTTCTGTTGTTGTTGCCGGTGTTCAAAGATGTTATCCCTAATAAGATGGCAGAAGGAACAATGGGATTTGGCTTGTTGTCTACCTGCCAGGTGTCTTGTACCTGCGGCGGTGAGTTGGTTTACTTTTGCACGGGTGTTGCTTTGCGTGTTTTTGCGTATTCGTTCCTTTCTTCTTCCAAACATCTTTTGGGAATGAGAAATGGAATGTTTCGAAGGACCTCTTCCGGGTATAGCGCTATCAATGCGTGCGCCGTGGCGGGTTTCTACAGGAATATATTATGCATAATCGTAATCGTAGTTTTGCGTAAAAATAGCATACTGACTACAATATACGCGTTCAACAAATTGTTGTTGATGTTTGAATAGTGATTTCAAAATCGATTTTTAATTTGGCGAGACCGAAAGAGCACGTCAGGGTAGGGCAGGACCATTAGGCATGATTGGATTGGGCTTTACGATTAAAGGGCGTTAAACATGATTAGCTAACGATCGGTTAAATGAACATTTAATCAAAATCGCGCAGCAAATTGCAAGTAAATAATCGATCCTTTTGACCCTAAGTATGAGTGTTACAGTCGACACACGTTGAGAGCAAATTGTTCTACATTCCATCAGTAATACGTAATCAACATCAACTTATTACAAAAATGTTTTGCCAAACAATAAAATAATACTATATTCGCATTTTTTAGACCGCTTAAGATGGTATATATGTATAGTTTGCTTATGATGTGAAATTAAGGGAATTTGACGAAACTATTACGTCATGAATGTTTTCAAAAATGTATTTTCTATACTTTTTCAAATGCTTTAACATACAGAACATTCGTTTTGTTAGTGATTAAAAGTTGTTTATAATGCAAAAATTAGAATGATTTAATGCTGCGACAACACTTCTAAAACACAATATTGTAATAACATGAGAATCTTTCTAAAGAAACCAACATGTTTCTCGAATAAGATAAATTCATCCAACCATAATAAACCATAGCAAATAAATAAATTGCATATTTTAAAATATTCACCAGATGTGCTAAGCATATTCACTGCAAAGCCATTTCGACTAGGACGCACAATATAATTCAACCTAAAAGCTCTTTAAATTTGAAACACACACACCTGATTGCCGTTCCTATGACAACCACTAAATTCATAACTTTGATTTTAATTGCAAACACGGTAGTAACTCAAAACCTGCCCTGCTGCTCCTGCTGGGGAGTTGGACGATTGTGTTTTTGTGTGTCGTAGCTGCCGCCACCGAGAGTTAGAAACTTAAATCCCACGAATTATATATAAACCGTCGCCTAGTTGCCGGACCGCTTTACTCCCGCCAAGCGTTTCGCCGTGACGCCGTTTTTTGTGACTTGTTTGCTTGGAGGTGGGAAACAATTTGACAAATACGCCCGCGTTTGTTCATTACAGTTCCCAAATCCTTTGCGCCGCGGGGATGGCCACAAGCGAGCCCCAGCTGGCGACATTTTTCTGCGTGCAATAAACGGCAAGCGTTTGTGCAATGTGAAGGCAGCACGGGGTAGACGGTGGTGAGGAGGAGTATAAGGACTAACCAAAAAAAAAACAACCTCTTCATAATATCATTACCATCCTAAGCAGTGCCGCCAGTAGCTCTATTATTATTCATCACTGTAACCAAATTACACCAGGATGGACGCTGACGGAAGGACTTTTTTGTTGTTGTGTGTGTGTGTGTGTGTGTGTGTGTGTGTGTTTTTTTTGTTGCCACTAGCCACAAGGAAGCACACAACGTCCACCCACAAAGCTGGCCACCACGCGTTTCGCCGTGGGCTGTGGATGGATTTCGTTAGCCGCAAATTAATACCAGCGGTGTGTCATTTATCTTTCACATCCTTCCCCAACACAGCCCCGCTCGAACGATCGTCGAGGACCCTTAAGGAGCGCCGTGGTACTTGTGTGAAGGCAACCATGGTTTCGAGCGTTTGTACCATTTCTTTAAACATCGACCCACCACCACCACCCACCGGCCGTCGTTCCGTGGTCACGTTTGTCGCCTGTGTCGTTCGTGTGGCTTCCAACGAAAACTATCATCACGATCATCAGCCTTACGTCCCTTAACCGTCGACCATATCCGGTCCACGCAGCGCAGCAGGAATCAGATTTCAAGGCTTATCAGCAAATGGCGTAGTAGCCAGTTAGCTTGGCAGCTCCCCAAGATTGGAGCTATTCGCGAAGGGCTGTGCAAAAGCGTGTCTCTCGGCGCTGTGATGCGGTACAATAAAAGCATGACCAGTTCGAGATATCGAGATCCCTTTTTTCCGAGCCGTAAGCTCGGCCGGCACCGAGCGAACCTGAGCACCGGCGGTCAACAGTCACAGACCGGCCGGATAGCCGGGGAAAGTTAGAATAAATAAATTAAAAACGATAAAAATAAATTGGAATGTTATCGACAGTAGTAGTTCCCTTCGGTCCGAAAGTGCTTCTCCACACCCGTTTCCGCCTCTCGGAACCGGCTTGTCCGGTGGCTGTGGCAAACTTTCGCACCGGAACGAAACCGGACGGCAGGAAATTCGCGAGAAACGGAAGTGTGTGCCCGTTTCGAGCGGAGCGTGTCTGTGAATGTGGCTCTGGTCGCAGCAGAAGCAGCAGCAGCAACAGCAGCACAACAGCAGATACCAACCTCGCGAGGGAAATATAGACAGTGAGAAGTTAGATTGGATGGAGTGTGAGTGAAAAATAATTTCCACCGGTTAACACGACGAACGCTGCCGTTGAAGGCTGCACCGTCAACCGGGGTTGGGGACCGGGGATGGTTCGTACGCGTTCGTACAAGTCCGTTGGTTTCCTTCCATTCCTCATAGCTTTCATAGTGGAGACTATTTTAACTTCCGCTTTCGGCTTCGATCTCGGGAGACGGGAGAAATCTGATCGTAAAAGCAATTCTCGCACGAACAAAAGGACACATCCCCGGTCTTATGGAGAAACACCCGGGCAGTTAAAAAAAAGGGTGAAAACTACCGATCAACAAGAGCAGGGGGGGGGGGGAATAGTTCAATTGCAACTACTGTCCGCAGCAGCTGTTTGCGGCAGGAAAAACGTTTACTACTTGCACCCTCGCTCATTCCATTTGTGCCCTCTTTTTAATGTTTTTCTTGCTACTCTGCTGCCGCATTGCCAGCAGCAGCAACACACATCCGCTTTCGGGACACATCCGGGGTAAAAATCCGGGCATTCAATATATGCGCTTTGAAAATATTGTACATTCCATTCCGAACCGAACGTCGGCGATATGGCGAAAAGAAACGCCACAGTTAGCACATGAACGACAGGTGCAACTCTCGGTCCGCCGCTCTCCGGGAGGCCGCATCAGCTGGGGAACAATTTCGGGCCTTCTGGCAGGATCGGGGTGCGCAAACCGACCCGGGCACCCGACGAAAAGGTGTGTGGAGTGTCGCATAAAATGTCACATCCCTTCCGTGCTTTTGGAAAACCGAGGAACCAAGCGCAAAGGTGAACGGCAAGGCAAGCTTTATCGTACGTGCGACAGAATTCGGACCGTTGGGTTGGCAAAGCCGAAGGGGAAACGCTTCATACACGAGCGATGATACTCCATTTTCACTCCCAATCCTTTTGTGTTGCCATGGGAGATTACGGCGAGTTATTAAATTTACGGCATACGATATTTAACAACATCGTTTCTTTTTTTTTGCTGCTGACGTTGTTTGCCATCAGGTATTCATTGAAGTTTAAACTGTTTGTGATTGCCTCGGAAGGGATGGTATGGTTCGTATGGGTTCTCGAAGGTTTTTTTTTAAATATTTTAAGCAACTTTGATCGATAGCTTTTGTGCGGAAAAAAATCCGGAGAATGGAATGCTTCATCCTACCGTTGAAAGCTGTAGGCTTCCCAATGGGGCTGTTGTGAACTGTTAAAATACCGTTTTTAACAGCAATTATGAAACTTTGATCGTGTTGTTTTTTTTTCGTCACAAGCAAAATAGTCGGTGCTTTTTTATGCTTACGTACATATGAGGAAATAAACACTTCTTTTCATTAATTAAACATTCCTGAGGTTTGGTTTAATAAAAAACGTCTGCCGACTAAGAGTTTTGTGTTCATTTTTGGTGGTTTTTATGCTTCTGGAATTGTATATTTCTTAATCAATGGTAGAGGGTTTTGATTATTTCGCTAATAAAGATTGTCGAATGGAAATATCACGCAATTATACAAAGCTACTGTTCAGATTTTCACCGTGTCTTTTTAAACCATTTTTGATAGAACGTGTTTCTTACATTTGTATATACATTCCGGAACATGTTATCAGTGTTTGTTCAAACGATTGTTTGTTTACGTTTTGGCTCCAATTATTAGGCTAGATAGATCGATCCAATCCAATCGATAAATAGGACCCTGCGTACAACGTTTTATAACTCATATTATAATAAATAAAATTCTCATATTATAATAAAAATTGATGTTTTCTGTCTTATTTAACATTAACACATATTTGAACACAGTTGATAAGCATTTATCACCATTTAGACGAAATTTCCAAATTTATGACGTCATGACCAAAACAACCGGTGCACAAACCGAGTGATTGGTTACTACAAAATAAAAAATCCTAGCCTAGTCACGTTTGAGCTTATATAGCTATTATAAATTATTTTTCTCAAACATCAACCTCAGGATGGTATTGAATCCACGTATAATACATTCTACGAAAATTGGTTCCCCGTTTTTACCGTTGCTTTTAGCGCTAAACTCATTTCCTCATCGACATTTTAACGATACTTTTCTCAGAGAAAAGCTTTCCCATGGTTTGTAAAAAAAAACATGCTTCCAAAACTCCAAGAAACCCATTGCCGGTCTCGCAATCGAATAAAGCATTGAAAGTGTCCTAAAACCTTCTAAGATGCAACATTTCTTCGAACATTCGTCTGCTCTACCTTTCTAAAAAATTGGTCCACTTTTGCCTCATTGCTCTATTGCTTCGGTGAACAATCGCACCAGAGTCCAAGGCATTTCCCACACGAGCGTAGCAGCTGCATTTTGGGGACGCGTTTTGAAGACGGTGGCGTGCGGCTGTTGCATAATTTATGGCCACTCGTGTTTTTCGCACCAGCGGCACCGAAGGTTCAAAGTTGGCCCATTTTGGCTGCCGGATGTTTGTTTCATAGATTGTGCGAGTGTGCTCCATTGTTTCTCCCTTCCGCCATCTTCCCGCTCTGTTTTGTGCACCGCCTTATGTATACCACTTTCTTTTTTTATATCTATCTGCTTTTATTCGGAAATGAAACGCTCTCTTCTATTTGCTTGCACACACACTGGTGTGTGTGTGAGAGAGAGAGTGTTTGTGCGTTTCTTTTTACCCTTGTTTCCGAAACCTGTCTCACATTAAAGGATGTTTGTCGTTCTTGTCGAGACTTCATTTTGCTGCACCATTCAGCGACATCTTAGTGGCGGATTGCGATGGCCGGTTCTAGCATTAGCGCCGTTCGATGCTATCCTTGCGTATGTGGTGACCAACGGAACCATTTCCTTTGTCTGCAAGTCGGCAAGGATCGTTCGCCGGTGTCCATGCCGTTGGCATTGTGCTCGGTGGTGGATTGGGCTGTGGGCCACTCATTTGGAACTTTTTCTCGTTTTTATTACGGCTCCATTTGGGGTGAGATGCGTTTCATTTCCGTTTTTATTTACCTCAACGACACCGTAGTCCGTGCCAACGACACACGGTGGACCGACCGACCCACTTGTCCTTGTCGAGCGTTTGTTCCCGACCCGACCCGACCCGACGGTACCCGAAACCGAGCACTCATTCGATAAATACACGAAATTTATTACCAAACCAAACAATAACCCCAAACCCGTGCGGAGAGAATTCCAATCGATGACCGTGCGGCCGCCATGTGATGAGAGCACCAGTGGCACACCAGGTCCCCAAAGTCTAGAGACTGCTCCTCCACCGCTTTCGTACTGGAGCACAAATTAGGATGGTTCTGCGGGTCTGTGTGCAAGTGTGTGTGTGCGTTTGTGTGTGAGTGTGTGTAGCTTCATCTGTGATCTCTCGTTTGCGCTGGGGATCAAGGGCGTCACATCCTCACAAAGGGATATATCGCAATAACCCAGCCGATGGGCTTTTACGGGCAAAGCTAAACGAATAATTAGATAATTGAAATCAAACAAAGCTTTCACCGATCAAAACACTCACGGGTAAGGCTTTCGAGGCTAATATAGAGCGATCGGATGGATACGTCCTAGCCGGGTGGACGGCACACGGTACGTAGTTTTCGGCGAATAATTAATGTCGAATAATTTTGGTTCGTCTGTTTACGATAGCCGTGTGTCCGTGGTACGTGTGACTTACTGTTCCGGCTCTTTGGGAAGGGGGCCACAGCGCACTCCGTGTCCGTACTTCTCGGCTCGATTGATTGTTCATTAACTCACGCGAGCATAATTAAATCGCCAGCTTTGTCGCGGATGATGGCAAACACTGCAATCAATCTCTTTTTTATATAAAACAATCCTATCTAGATTGCAGTAATTCGTTTGATTTAATTTCAATTTGACAAAATAATGCCGATTGTTTGTCGCTTGCAGTTTGATATACAACTTATGGCAATTTTTTTCTTAATTTAACCTTATTTATTGAAAATCAAAACCCGCGACAAACGGATTGTTGTGCCCATCATCGCCGCGTGTGTTTATTTCTATTTCGAGTCTGTTGAAACATCTGTTTGCAAATCACCTGCAAACCCGTGGTGGTAGACTGTCGCTGGAAAAGTTTTCCATCAAAAACTCGGATTTTTCTCGAACCCGGGGACGTAGAGGCACGGTTTCCAGAAGCGCCATTTTCATGCAGCGCTACCCACGCATAACAATCGCATCACAAGTATGATTTCAGGAATTGCTTTCGTTTT
Organism: Anopheles farauti; assembly: GCA_000473445.2. Classification (NCBI taxonomy): domain Eukaryota; kingdom Metazoa; phylum Arthropoda; class Insecta; order Diptera; family Culicidae; genus Anopheles; species Anopheles farauti. The sequence goes on from KI915049.1 coordinate 2,747,242, forward strand.
TTTCCGATCTGGTATCGTGCCGGTTGCTAAAAATAATCGCAAATGAAACCCTCGCAATGGGCGGTTTGTTGTGCCCTTTTTTAGGTTTAGATACTTAAACTTGATATGTATTTTGTTTTACATAGAAATAAAGCAACACGAGCAGGAGTAATGTATGAGAGTTTGAGGTGAAGTTTTTTCTCCGAAATAGAAATGCAGAAAACGTGTGCCATGTGTTTCCGTTTTTCCCCGTTTTTCCCCTGAAAAAAGGCACGATTCTACTGCTACCGAGAACCCATGATGGATGTTTTTCTCCACACCGTGTAATCACTGCTCCGCGCGTGCGATTGATTTCGCAAAAACTACCCCTCACCAGGGGGTTTATTCGCTATTGTTTGCGAAACTTGCATTGTTGTGTGCGAATCGGGGGTTTTTTTTTCTCTCTATTCTCGCTAAGTCCTGCAATATTTTCACAGCATCCTTCGAGCATTACCGGTAGAAGACAGCGGAAACTGATCGCAGCGAGGGCGAGTGATGATGGTACATTCGATTGAAATTCAAACAATCGCTCCCGACGGCCGTCTGCAGACCATCCCAACCGAAAGCCAAACAAACCGTTCGCAATATCAATTTTTGATCAATGCTTCCGAGCATATTCGTGCGAACGATGCGGAGTTACTTTGCAATCATACGAGATAGCTATCGACGCTTTTACCACGATGCTTACGAGCCCGCATCCGTACTGGGCCATTCGGGAACTCACTGTGCAACTCTTTGCCCTGCATCGATCCAGCGGCTCGGTGGTTACCTTGGGAAAGTAAGTTACAACGAAATGATTTCAAAGCAGGGAGTTGTGCGATGACCGGTGTAACTGAACGAAAAGAAGGCTCGTTAAAAGATGTGTTTTCAGCTTGGCATTCGTTTATACTTTCCTTGCCCGTATGCTAGGCTTCCGTCGTATGTGGTTATGCAAAACTTGCCCTGCATCTTAACTCTCGAATGCAGGTGAGTGAGCAGATGAAATATATTTGTGAATTTTTTTTTTTTCTCTCCTGTGGTCTTAGGTGCATGCAAGTGAAGCGCCAAATATTCTTTTTGCTTTTCCCAGAAACAGTGTTCGATTCGCTACAGATACTGAATTCGTTAGTTATGCATATGCAAGATTGTTTTTCAATGTGCAACATCTGTATGTTCTGTTCGATTTACACACGCTGTTGGTTTGATTATTACAATTGCGATAAAAAATTTGGTCCGGTGAGAAAGCGAAATGGAGACACTCGTGTGCAAATTTGTTTCGGTATGTTTTAGTGAAATGTTTCAGATTAAAGTGAAATGTTTCAAATTCAGATTAAACAACAAAGTTTCGATAGCGCAACTCAAAATGGTGTCTGTTTTCTTATGGGAATTAATAACATAGCTTCGAAACAAACCCTAGTTTTGGTAATTGTTTTTTAATGTTTACATTTTTGCAAAATATGTACCACATTAGAACTTTAAAGAACCATCGCACAAATGTAAACCAACATGTTTGACAGTTCGTGAGCAATCAAGGTTTAGACAGCATGGGTGAAAATTTAAGATACCAAACAAAACCAAGTTGGTTGGTTCGATGCTCAATTTGTCAATGTTTGCTCGACAATATTTGCGATGCATAAGTTAAATGATGTTTCACGATTTTTATCCAAACCAATGAACAAATCCAAATCCAAATGAACACGAAACAATACTATTTTAACAGCCCGTCTTGGACGCCTTACTACTCCTTAGTATTATGAAAAAACATTTCCTAAACAAATAAACGCTCTCTGTCCCTACCTCAAGTGCTACTAGCACAGGGGGCATCATTGTTATTCGCAGCAGTATTTTTACCTCTTCCCTCGGGTTCTTACGGGGAGAAAAAAACATTTCCATCTTAATCTAACATTTTCACACTTGCTCATGCACGCGTTTGTTGCAAAAGCCTTCGATATCCAACACCAGTCGGCGTTCTGTTGAAGTTTCCCACCCGAACGTTGTGGGAGAGGTGTAGCACCATTTATGCTGCCTCCAAAATCCATTTTCACCACCAGCGCGTGGTTGCACCGTCGCTCCGCAAGCAAGTGGGAATCATATACAGAAAAGAAAATGAAGCCGTAGTCCGTTTCGCAAGTGGAAAAGAAGAACGACGGCCCAACGGAGTGTACCGAATGACGTGCGAAACGCTGTTGCTCGTACGTTTAATAAGTACATATTTGCATAAAACGTTACCACGCTGGAATTGGTGCTCGGTGGCTCGGTAGGGTATGTGGCTGTGTGGTATGAAGCACATAATGAACATCGCACGACTGTCTGTGGGTGATGAATATTTGCCTACCTTTAGCACCACGCTCACGCTAATATCTTTGATGTTTAAGAAATCGCAAAAAATTTAATTTTTTCCCCCAAAATGTTCGTCAGTAAGATAAAGCTTATATAAAGTTGCTACATAAGCGACAACTTCGGAGACAATGGTCGTACCCGGTGATGTTTGAATTATTTTCGTTCGTATTATGAAAATAATGCACGAAATTTGTTCCCAGCTGCGAGTAAGGGCAAGTTTTGAAAACACTTCTTAGCCATTGGCAAACCGTTCGGGACGACCGAGCTGCCGAGTTTGGCGCAATGGGAAAAGTATGCTCCACGGGCGAACGTGACTGTCTATGTAGCGCGAACGGTCTTGCTACATCTACCACTTTATCATATTATATTCACGGCGTTTGGAATTTAATTTAATTTGCACATACAACGCAGCTCGTCTATTCGGGGTTTAATTTTCCTCAATTTACGTGTTTTTCTTCTTTTTTTTCGGTTTTCGCATGTTCTATCGTCCTCCATCCATCCAGGTTTCCTGGTACGTATTAAAAGTTATGATGCTGCGAAGGGGTCGCGGGCGGTGGAGGGGGGGGGGGGAGAGACAGTGCGAGGGAGGTTGACAAATTAATAAAGCGACACCCCAGCGCGATCGGAAAACCGAAAAAGTGAGTTGGGCGTACTGGTTTAGCAGCAGCGCGGCAGGTGATATGTCGTATTAATTTTGTGTTAAGCACGGTACGTAATGGGCGGCACCACTTGATTTGACTTTCATGATAATGTGCTCGAAATTACACCAAATAAGTACGATTTATGACAAGCGCTTGACAGGCGAAACCCAAGGTGGCTTGTTCATGTTTCTATCTGCCTTTTTTGCTGAGTGTTGAACGTAGCAATCTCGCTCATTCATTAAGCTCGCTTCCGTAGAAACGAATGAACGGAAGGATTGAAGTTCATTCGGATTTGCCTATACGGTAGCTTATTTGCTTACAGTTTTTTTTGGTTCGCATCACCAGTAAACGCTTTTTGTATCATTTTACGATCCTGTCATGTGTCAGTCTCCAACATAGGTTACCAAGCGCCAAGAGCGTTTGCAGTTGAAAAATACTTTCGCGCAATGTTCACTCGAGCGCTTGAACGATCTTGATCGATCCACTCCGCAACGAGCTATTCGTATTTCCATCGGCAGTTTGGGGTGGTATTTGTCAACAGGTATTAGTAGCCTAAGGGAGGGGAAACACAATACCAATGCCTGCTTCACTCCAAATCGGTGTGTGGATTGATTGGCTGTATTGATCGCTTCGGTTGGGAAAGACAAACGATACTTGCATTCATCTTTCGGGGCTCGAGGAACGAGGTAAAATGTACACGTGATATATTTCATCCTATTTATTACGTTCATGGTACGATTGCGATGTATAGAGTGTTCTACGAATTCAAAGCTTTTTAATCACAACATGAGTTTCCATCATGGTTTGATGCTAGTAAATATAGCTTATAAACACTCCGTCGATGTGGAATGCTCGATGAAATCATAAGCAAATAAATCAATCAAATTAAAACGGGTTTATATGCTCATAATACTCATCCACTTATCTTTACTGCATCGCCAGGCCATTGGACATCGTTAAGGCCATGTCAAACATGCGCTTGTGTTGGCGAATTACGTAAAAAATCATCGTTGAATTGTCCATTGCTCGTACCGTGGCACCACTTTTGATCCCGTAATTAAATGCACGAAAATGGTCGAACCAATTCGGCCGCAAAATGACGCACGGATCGGTACACACTTGGAATCTTTTAAGCGCAGCATACACTCATTAGTGGACCATTATCGAACATGCATGGACAAGTGAACAATGGGACAACGACAACTGTTGACACTTTTCGTGCTGTGGTGTGCAGCGTTAACGTATTTGTTTGGTTGTCGTATGTGTTTTGGTTGTCGCCATCGAACAGTGGGGATCAGGGGACAAGAGGCTTATCGCAACGAACGTTGCTTGCACGTAGTTTACAGCATCGCTTTTCATACTAACCGATGAAACCCTATGATTTGCTTTATTTGTAGAGATCCTTTAATCGAATATCGCTTACTATAATTGAAGCACATCAAATTGAAAGCAAACTGTAAGAAAGGTAGCCATCCAGGCAACAGGTGTGTGATGAGTTCAACATGTTTAGAAACGAGTGATATGGATGCTAAAACGCTTGGTTGAAGCATTTGCCACCGCTTCCTAGCAAACGATAAAGGAATTATGAAGTTTTATTGCTCTCCAACCGGTTCGTTTTACGAGCCTCTGGGGAAATCGGGCTAACGGTAACCTTGCCGATGTAATCCATTAACAATGATCGTGTGGTTTGACTTGATTTTGTCCGAAACGCACACACATTTTTCATTAAACCCACATAACAAGGTAACGGTGTGATGTTTACATGATTGTAGGCCATGTTGAGAATGTGTGGGTGTGCGTGTTTGTGTGAGAAAGAGATAATGTAAAGTAATTTGTTCCAACAGGGGTTGAGATTTTTAAAACGACCAGGCGCCTCCATCGTGTGAGCTGTAAGCGACACCGGAGGACGATCGCCATTTGCACTCTAAATTAATTGTTTTGCGCTTTTCGTTTAGGAGCATAAATTTCCAAAACAAAACAAAAATACTGCACTTAAGCGCAACATCAGCTAGAAGAAACCCAATTCACTCAGCGCGGAAACGGTGCGAGCATCATTATTACATACGTAGCAGGCCACAAGCAGTCAGCACTTTCCCTCGAAAGCTTCCGTGCAAACCATGGCAACATGGTACATCGCATAAACCGTGCCATTGGTAAAGCTTTTCCCTGGTATCCAGGCGTGCGCTCGGTTCGATAGAGCGAATTTGACTCCGATCCGAGGATATGATAATTGGATTTACCGAAACTGCACCGACCCGTAACGCTTGGCAACCGGAAAAAAAAAACGAAGTGAACGAATGTGCATCCGGTGAGGTCGATTCGTAACGAAGCAATCGATGTGTCCGATGATGGTTGCGAACTGGTTGCGATGGGCACGGGTGTTGTTTTAAAAATTCTTGGTCTCACCGTTTGACGTGCCCATTTGGTTTTGCATTAATTAAAACAGGCAACCTGATCCCTCCCTCGGGATTCCATAGACCATATATATATATATATATATGTGTGTGTATTTGCAATCACGGGTGCCGGGGTTTTTCCATTGGTATTCGTTTTGATGCGAAGGATTTCCATTCGATAATTGATAAAAAATATTCAATTGGATCGTTAAATGTAAAACTCAAATTTTTTAAACCTAATTATTTGGTAGCTAAAAAAAATAAGATACTTGTAAATTGAACCAATTGCAACATAAACCTCGTTTACAAATGACAGGTTCCTGGAGCAGCGCATTTATCCGGTTATGCTCAACATACGAAATCACTGTTTGCTTCGAGATAAAAAAGGGCTTGTTTTTCTTCCCCTTTCAGCCCTGGTTACACTGAAAAGCACTTCACCACTACGATTGACTGATTAATCGCTTTACGTGTACGTTGCTTCGTTTTGATTTTCTATGTTTTCCCGGATCTTCCGGAATTCACGTTCACCACGCAAAACATATCGCACCACCGTGTTTTAACATCATCTTCAGTTGCAGATTGACGACTGTCAATCTCTGTCTGGTCTAAGTTTGCTATACTTTTTTTTTTGTTGTTTCACTTTTCCACAAAAAGGTAGGACAGATTTCAATCACGTTTACACGCCCAACCCAAGATCGGGCCCCGGTGATACCTCCGTTGCACAATCACACTTTTGCGAATTCACAAATGGTAAGATGAAGCGCTTGACGGAACCTCCTGTCTCAAGACAAATGTACACCACACCGGAGGGAACACGTTTATTCAATTATCAATATTGCAAGCCATTTTACCGGAACACCACTATCGAAACGGTTGAAGCGTACCATATGAAACCACCCAAAACCGGCAGAGTAGGCAGCTCTTTACAAGATCCTTTACGGCACGGAACACCCCGAGGAGTTACTCGAACACCAAAGCCACGAGCTCAGCAGACACTGATTGTTGAGGACTTCCGAATTCGTAACCATACCGGGATCGGTTCAAATTGCGTGAGTACTTAACCTATTCCCCCATCCGAGTGAACGCTAAGACCGCTTCATCTCCTAAACTCGAGAACTCCCGCCGAGAGTGAGAACGCTGATAACAGTGAGTGATTCGGGGAAAATCCTTTTCTTCCTTATCTGTTTACATGGTGAGCACTACCATTTATGTGTGCGTGTGTGTGTGTGTTCGTTCGTGTCCAAGAGGCTTTCTGTCAACTGAGTTCACACACAGGATGGCGTCTAAATTTCTCAAAACAAAGCAGGCCGCATCCTGGGGAGAAAGTGTTCGTCCTAACCATTCTCACTTTCATTTACGCCCTATTCTCACGCTCACGATGAACGTTACACACACACAGGCGTGCATTCGCTCACTCTCTCTCTCTCTCTCTCTTTCTCTATCTCACACACTCGCTCAGCACAGCATCCCGCACACTCGGATTCGTGCTCAATCTCTTCACAGCACTTTCAACAGAGTTGAATAAACATACATTCAAGGATTCACACACGAAGTACGCCCCAGAATTCCGACGATCCGGACCACACCGAACGGACCGAAATGGTGGCACACCCTAAACGAACCACAGACAACGCGATACTGAGTAGGGCTCCACCTTGGATAGTGATGTTTTATAATCACGCACATTCGGCGCTCAAACGATCTGGCTTCTCTTGTGAGCGGTGTCGCCGTGTTCCGTGAGTTACCAGCAAAGGCGAGCCTTTTTTGAATGCAACCAGTACGATTGTATCTGGATGGGAAGGAGTTGATGATTGGTTGTACGTAAAAGCGATGTAACTTTACAAGAGGAATGCATAATCAGAAGAAAATTAAACTTCTTCCGGCACTTGCCGCACAGAACGGTGTACATTAAAACGCTAAAGCTGCTCTTGCATAATTTACCAGCTCAAAACATTATACTCCTTGGAAAAGCTTTGCAGTGCCTTATATGTCATGCTGAAGAGTAATTAAAGTCAACTCCCAATTTCCCTAACCGACATGAAACGGTACGCTTTGCTAGACTCTGATCAAATTATGCACTATGGTCAACTCTCCTTGTAGGGCGTTGACTTCTCGTGTCCAGTTAACATGCTGGGACCGTGAGTTGCGTTAAGGCAACACACTTCCCGACCATCGGACCATCTAACGAAACATAGCGTCTACAGTGTACACCCGCTAGAGGGATGAACCGATGAACCTAAAGGACCGACCGTGCTCCATCAGCGCGCCTTCAGTAGGCGCTGACTGAGAGTGTCGCTCACTTCGCAACGCGGGGATGTCTCTTTTGCTCTCTCCTGCGATTACTCCGTGTTGTGGTTGTATGCAGGCAAAAGCGGAGCTCGCAGCATCTAAAGATAGATTCGATGAGTTGGTGTCCTTTTTTTACATGCCACTCCGTTCGTTCCTTCTCCTACCGTTGCTTCCTGCCCGAGATCGGTTCGGTAGGACCGATAGTCGACAAAACGGAAAATTACCCTATTTTCACGTCCTTTCATAGCGCATACACACACACGCGCGCGGCAACGAATACAACAAGAGGGAATGGAATCATCGCAACGATGTCCCGTGATACCCGTGAGTAGCCTGAAGTTAACTCAGTGTATTGAACTACCAAGCTGTTACTGGGTTTCGTTCTTCCCTTGTTTTAAAGGTTTTTTTTCGTCAACGCTTGGTCGCTTTTCCCATCCTTACACCGCACCTTTTTTGATTTGTTATCTCGGGAACGGTAAACCTTTACGTATTGGGTGAGGTTATTGCGCCACGTGGTGGCATGTGACGAGCACGAGCGTCTGTCCCGCCGCGGGTCTGTGCTTGCTGTGGGAAACAGCTGGAACCAAGCACAGCACGTTCTCGGGGTTGAGATCGAAAAGTTATTCCTGTGCCATGGCTGCCTTTGTGCGGTGTAGCTACTAGGGGTTTTCCGTCCAGACGGGATGTCCCGGTTTTCTCTTGTGAGGACCTTCGTCCAACTACACTCGATGGGACACCCCTTTTCCTACACATTTCCTCTCTCATGTGATGCTGCTACGCTACAGTGTGGCAAAGAATGTATTTATTCCCAACAGGCATTCATACCGCCGAGCAGGGGCGGACGGAGCGAGCACCAGGGACAGAAAAGACTTTGTTTGCACAACTTTCATGTCCCCGCATCGGTTGCGTAACGAACATTCTTGAGAGTGCATTAAAGAAAGCTGGTCGGTGCGTTACCACACTCCCAGAGTCTGCAACTTGCTAGTGCCGCATCGGACATCAAGCGCCTCGGAAGGCCCCGCGGAAGGCCCACGAACCGTAGCGTGTTTGCCCGAGGACGAGCAGCAAGGACGAAACCACAAACGATGCACAGCTTTGCGGTACGAATGCGACCGAGATCATTTACCACCATTGGCCAGCCCGGTTAGACCGCGCTGTTACGCCACTGAACCACTTCCAACCGCTTTCCAGCCGAGCTGAAAAAGCGAACGAACGAGCGAGCATCAAACAACTTCCACCCCAACCAGCCGAGCTTGCATCGCGCATGGGAAGCTAACGATAAAAGTAAACGATCGCGAGACAGAACGACCCGATACACTACCCACCAACGTGTGCAGTCAAACCGCTTGCGTCTTATTTTCAGGGCCGTTTGTACTTTGCGGTGAAGCTGGTACGCGACGCGTAAATGTCCTCCATGCTTCGCAGCTTCACGCATACGCACACAGTTTCACTCTTGATGTGAGGTGGCGTATTAAACATAATGCGCTTTTATTGCAATCCAAGGAGCATAAGAGAGAGAGAGAGAGAGAGAGAGAGAAAGAGAGTGAGACAGAAAGAGAGAAGCGAGCAAACGAATTCGATAAAATGGTGGAAGGATTTTTTCATTTTTGTTTACCACATGGCGGCACTCTGTAGCAGGCGCGCATTAATGGGCAATGACCGGTAACGCATGAAAAATATCGTCTCTAAATAGAGTGAGAAAGAGAGACAAGAGAAAGCCTTACCAGCAGACGATAAAGGAACGGAATGTTAGCTTTTGAGAACGTGATTATATTTTCACGAAAACAAGATTTATAAGAAGGTTGTGGTTGTACTAAATCCCTAATATTTTCGAGTGGCTTATAGTTTTTTTTTTTCATAATTCCACGCCGTTCACGCCGTAACACAAATCCTTGTAGGTTGATGTGTTATTTCACACAATCGTATTTTGCGTTGATCAATGATTAATATGAAGTTTGAACCAATTTCGTATAATATTTTTAATAGCCCATGCGTATAGTATTTTTAATAGCCCATCACACAAAATATAATAATTAAGTTGAAATTCATTAAATGCTTTTTTTCTGCGATAAGTTATTTTTTAAATTTGTAGTTACAACAAATTGCACGATTCAAAACAAGATTTACAAAGTCCAGAGAGGCGCTATTCAACATTGGATCAGAAATCAAAAAAAGGTCAAAAAATTAAAAAAAAAATAAAATATTGAATAAATAAGTATAAATACGAAAATTCATTATTTTGTTCAATGCTTTCATACTATTAATAGCTTAGTCAACATGGAAAAAATTGCACTGCAACATCACTAAACAGTTCCTCACATAAAACCATGTTGTCAAGCAAATTTTTTGGTATCGAAACAAACTATTCAAAATAACAGACTAAATAAAATCATAAAAATGTTGGTGTGATTTCAGATCAAATAGAAATAAAATCAAAAGAACCTTACTTATGCGTAGTGAGGTTATTCCTCTCAAATCTAATCTAATTAACACTTTGTCAAAAGAAATAAAACAATAAAATGGATAAGTTGAAATGATTCTGTCAGAAAACTTCAAATCAGAAAGGATTTTCCGAAGGGACACATTTCGGATGCCAAAAGGTTGGAAGAACAGGAAATATTTCGCCTTAACAATTTCGGGTACGAAACCGATGAAAAAATTTGCACCACTGAGTTGGATTTGCAGTAGAGCTGCCCAATAAAACAGTATTGTAAGCCACATGACTGTACACATGTAGATAGAACACATATTTGTGAATTTTCCATTGCTAAGAAAACATATCAAAAGTTGGTCCTTAAAGTCATATTTCTGCACAGGGTTTATTGCTATTCATTGATTCATTTTGAAATTGGTATTGCTGTTTGGTAATATCTTTTGGTGAATACCTGTTTTCACGCTGGACACAAGCTGTACACGTTTTCGAACACGTCCGACGCTCCTTGCGTTCGACCCAATAAAAGGGACATTGATATTTCTAACGTTAGAAGGGGCAGGTCGGATGGGCGAGGGCAAGGCGCGATGTGATGCTGGAATTTGTGCACGTGTTGAAACTGTTGATTGCATTAATTTCCTCCATCACTGGAAGGATAGCGAAGCAGCGAAATCGATCCAGCGCAAGTTTTCCCCGTAATGGGGCGTCAAAAAAAAAGGCTATCCTACACGATGAAAGTGTTTAAATTTTATTTCGCACAAAAAATACCCTCTCAACCGATTGGCACCAAGGCAAGCGTGTTTACAGTGAGCCACCGTGCCAGCGAGTGGCAACTTGTTGCACGTCTATTGCAGAAAGGCACCAATTTCAAGATTAGCAGTTGTAATGTAAGCGCATTTCAGCAAACGATAAATGAAGCTCGTTTCCGATACATTTGTCCGATTTTCACAACAAAACTAGGGGTGCTGGTTGTTTGTATAAAAAAAAATGTAACACATTCCCGGGGAATAAAAACAACCATTCGACCGAGACCGGAATGTTGCTGAGTAATGAACACGAATTTGTAGTTCCAATCGGTAATTCGTCAGCCCGATGTTGCGAGTATGAGCGCCTCTCCCCACGGGAGGAAACAAACTTTTTTAGAGAGGATATTGCTAATCCCGTCGATACTGTCGGTTTAAATGTCCTGGATAAGAGCGGCGAAAGAAAAACAAAAAACAACGAGCCGAAATAAAACCAACGCGATGACTTTTAGATAGGTGTGCAACAGGAGCAAGAAAAATAACCGAAAATGGAAAGCAAACCAAACAAATTGATGGACATTTCCATCGTAAAATGAAATTGGGAAAAAGTTTTCCCGTAAACTGTTGGATGCTTTTATGTTTTGTGACTGGCAAGAATTAGCGCAAACTGGTCCTTTTGAACTGCTGTCAAGTTTAGGTGAAATTTTGCCATTTCGATTGAATTCAAATGGCTACACAGATATTTTAATGGGTATTAGAAATTCATTTCAAGCTTAATATTAAATTTTTCTTCAACTTTTTTTTTCCATCCAAAGGTATAAAAATGTGCAATTCTGGCGGCAGGTCGTGTACATTTCATATTCGGAAATGAAATATTCACGAGCCAACGAGCGAGCCAGAACCGAGCGATAAATTTAGGGTTAACCATAACCGGGAACGAATAGTTAGCTCGTCCATAAGCTCCTTCCTTAAATCACTTTCATTCGAAGCGTAAATACACCACGAAATGGGAGCTTGAATTACATCTGCCACAGCCTTACACACCCTTCTAACCACACTTACACCTTGTTGCTACCAGTGTGCGGTGCGTTGAGTTGAGCGTCACAGGAAAATCATAAATTAAATTACATCCACCGACGAAATGTCGATGGCTTGCACCACGTGAACTAACGAATGAGGGCGAACGAGCGAGCGAGAGGGCAGGGCAGGGCGAGAGATAGGGCGCACGAGCACGGGCAAAGGCAGCTGAACCTGAAAGACAAAGATCAGCATCGTTGCACGCGCCCAAGGTGTCAAGCTAGTGGAATAATCGATTTAAAACTTTCTTAATCTGCTCCCGGCCCTTGCCGTACCCGTGTACGAGAGCTTGCCTGGGTGGTGGTGGAGGTGGTGGCAGAAAGCTTCCATTTCATTCCATGATTGGAAACCGCTCGGTAGCGAAGCATGCGGTGGAGAAATGTTTCGTTATGATAAAAACAACGTCTTGGGCTAGCAACACCACCACCGGTGGCCCGAATTCCGAAATGAAAATAATCTCGAGCACACCGAGCCTTGCGACTGAAGGACACATCGTCATCGTGCTGTTGGTTTCTTCAATTGCATTCGATCGAACTGCGATCTGCTTAATTAAATCGTTTTCACATGGTCTCGCGAAACTACGCCAGGAACGGCGAGCGGTAAACCCCTGGCACGAACCTGCAATTACGAAGTGGTGCTGAATTTCCATTCTTCTGTTAAAACAAACCCCCTTTTGTTTAGGGGCAGCAGTGCTTTTACAAGCGTTTGTATCGTCCAAACGACAGGGAACAAAGAAAGATTCAAATTAGCTGAAAGGAGGTGAAAGTTGAGCAAGTGCAGAAGAAACCGGCTCTCGTAAGTGCCCCAAAAACCGTGAACGGTCTTCGGAAAGAACTACACATCGCAACGACTATGATGATGTGGGTTTCATCGGAGAGGGGGGAAGGGGGGGAGGGGAGGAGGAAACCATTCAATTATCAACTCTTACCGTACTTTTCCTCCCCTGGTGTAACCTATTTTCGGAGAGGAGGAAAAAAAACTGTCAATGTCATCGCGTAACAGGCGTTACGAACACTGCTTCTCCAGTGGGAAAAGGAATTTCGCAACAAGGGTTTTTAATAAAAAAAATCCCTATAATTAAAACCGATCCCTAGCACGGACGTGCTCGAGCGGAACCCTTGCGTTATCCGCTTAAGCTGTGTCTGGAATGCGAAAGATTCAACGGAGAGATGGAAAAAGAAAAAAAGAAATGGAGCGTGCTGGGTGCAATGGATGCGTTCTAAGCGATTTTTCTTCCCCCGGCAGCATCCATCACCTGGCGCAGAAAGGACTTCAAACGGTGTCAAGTGCAAATAAATCAACGTAAATGCAAACACCTTAACGCTTGACTCGCGCCAACCGTACACGATGCTGTGCGATACTGTCGGGCTACGCGGTGCCCGTAGTCGCTTGCAAAACAACAAAACAAAAAAAACACACAACACCGGACAAATAAGCCAAGGGAAGGTGCAACACCTTCGACTTAAGTTTAATGACTTTCGCCGGGAAGGGCAAGTTGGCGCAGTCGAGAACACAGTTTGGCTGCACTTTACATGTTGTGATCCAGCGTATACCATCCAGTGCCACCGTCATCCACCGAGCGTTCACTGTAACGGCCCATCGTGGGTGCATAATCAGTGAGCAGAGTTAAATTAGTTTCAACGCACGGCGTTAGGACTGGGTGGGGAACCGGGTCGGGTGGGCTCCGATGAAAAGTTAGTGTTAAATAAAGAACACCGAGCAATTTTATCGTCCGTTCGGTGCTGAAAAGAACTTTAACACGTCAGAACTAGTTCGCTTCTTGAGCGAGGGAAAGGAATGGAAAAGCTTCTTAAGCCAGTTTTTCTTTTTTTTCCGGGCTATTGTGAACGAAATGCAGCTCGAAGAGGGTGTTTTGATAGCGAAAGAAAACTCTTCCGGGAACGAACACAAAACTTGTGCATGTAAAGTAAACCAGTTCAACTCGCTACGCAAATAGTACAAAGATAATCGCTTATAGCTTTTTTTTGTTTTGTTCTTATCACTACTTGTGATTTTATTATGATAGGTAGAAAAAACTTGAAAAACTTGAAAGCTTAAGATCATTTTGAATAGAGTTCTCTGGTCACCAAAGAAAAGCAATTTAGAATTTCACAATTTTCGGATTAAAAACCCTCATTAAATGCAGCAGTTATAGAATCCTTGTTGTTCAATATCAGTAAATTGTCCAATTTAAACCATTAGAGCCGAATGGTTTTATGCCATTTGCATGAATACATTTCCTTGTAAATCAACGAAAAAAAAAACAAAAAAAAAAAACAGAAACGTTTGTTGGAAAGTTAAAAAACTGTACAAAAATACTGTTCCAAGTTTTCCTTTTATCCAGAAATTTGTTTTTCCAGAAATCATTAATAAAAAAACCCTTCACGGTAACAAATCAGTTGAAAAAATGCGGACACATTAACCTCGCCATTGAAATTAAGCACTTCCTTGCCCAGAATCCACCCAACCGATTTTGCAGGTGCCATATGGAGTTCCTTTTTCATCCTCTATGGGGTCCTTCTAATTATCCCGTTCCGAAACGCAACCGTTCACCTCGATAACCACGGACCCACGCGAACAGCAACGTCATGTAAAACACGACCCACATAAAAAGGCATCGCAACACAACCGAAATCATTAAGTATCATCGTAAAGCGTTGCCGCCTCAAAAGTGGAGCCCGGTGGCCAAAAGTGAACCCTCTCTCGACAATCTCGCAATTTGCGCTCGTAAATACTTTTACGATTGTATCTGCTTTTCTTAACGATTATGCGTGCCGCACCAGCAGAGTTCATCAAGCGCGCCGCGACCAGAAACCCGACCGGGGTGGGCTTTATGCAATTAGAATTAAATTTTAAAATGCCCCCGGTGCGCTCCCCCGGTAGTCAGTACGCCGGTGGCAGTAAAGCGAACGGAGGGAACATATTTTTAGCACTGCTCTGTCTGTCAATACTCGTAAAGGCAAAGCTTTGTTTGACCGTAAGGGGAGGAAAATGAATGAATGGTGATGATAAACCATGCTTCCCGTGAGCCGTTGCTCTCCGGTACACGTTTTTCGGTTATATAGGAATTTGGTTTTGGAAAGCCTTTTAAAATTATGGTTCGAGTCACTTACATTTCTACATTTCTGCGTGATTAGTATGGACTGGAAAAGATTTGAATGAGAATTGAGGGAAAGTTTGTTTTTTGTTGGTGCTAGTGTTGGAGGGGAACAGAGTTTGTGGTATTAAATATATTTATTTTTATCTAGAAATAATTTGATCTAAATTATTCGATACAAACATGATTGATAAGGGTCATGGGTATAAATGATGATACTGCCAATTTAATTGACCAGTGAATAAATGCATACAGTTGCAAACAAAATATGTATACAACTTACAATAACCGGATGATATTGACTGAAAATATATGCAATGGTGAAAAGAATTTCATTCTAAACATTTCCAAAGCATTTAACATGAAGTCACTCTTCACTCTGGCATTCAGTCATCTCCACTTCAGTGACAGTTTCGAAAGCTTGCTCATCTTTTCTCGTTTGATGCCGTGAGTTAAATCGTGATCCATTTATCTCGAACAAAAAAAACGTTCGTTTACCCTACCCCTACCCCGTATAGCCGCAGCACTGGCCGCACGTTTTACTTGTGCTAAAAATATGCTGTGAAAGGATAACTCGTTCACCCGAAAACGGATGCATTCCAGCAATGCATTAACCGTGGCGTATTCTAATCTAAAATTTAACACATGTCATAGCAACAGATTTTCGACTCCACCAAAACGGGTCGCAATGAAGAGATGGATCCGGACGAAGCTACGGATAAACCTTCATGCTCGGTTTCACACCGTACTTCGAATGACGATGGCTTCAAAACGGTCCTTGGGGACTCTTTCTTTTAATTCGAAACAGCACATCCCTTCGCACCGGTTCAACCGGTATCCTTTACTCCGTACCTTGCGCTCGGTTTTGGCATCAATATGCTCGTTTTGGTGTGGTTGTGGCTTTCGGTCACCTATTCGAACACGTCCAAATGCACGTGCTATGGCTATGGTTCCGATCTGTCCTGGCTATCACTGACACAGAGCACATTATTCACATGCACACACCCATACACTCACACATCCACGCTCCATGTACGGCAAAAGCCAAAGGTCTTTCCACACTTCACCGGCCAGGGCGGACACAGCTGTTGCTGTCGGTCCTTTGGCTGGTCAACGGCCCCCTTTAGGAAAGCCGAGCACGGGACGCTCTCGGTTGATGCTTTTGCTTCCCATTTCGCTCCTCGTTTGCAGTTGCTGCTTCATTTTCGACTTTTCATTCATTCCCCATGGGCTCCTGCGATTGAACCCGACTCTCCATTTACTTTAACCCCCATTTGCGGGACCGGACTCCATTTCAATTTGTATATAGTAAGTGCATGAAGGAAAGTTGGCACACACACACAAAAAAAAACCGTTTTCCTTCTCCAGATGCCCCTGTTAGACGGTGATGCTTCGAATGGGTGCTGGGCCGAGTGGAAACTTATTTTTCCGTGACGCTAGAGTAGCTAGCGAAAGATGCTTCTTCCTCCTGCAGGTGGTCATGGAAACCTGATTTCTTGGGCAGTGGTAAGATGTTTTCAATGTGGGCCATCTTTTGACCCTATCGTTTTGTGGTCCCTCAAAGACACCCTGCCATACGTGGGAAGCTCTGTGAACTAGTCCGGAAACTGTAAAGCATCGTGTACGGCATGCTTGGCAGCATGATATCAAATTTGCCAATTTCATCATTCCCCCATTCGCGCGGGGGTTCATGATCCACAGAATTAGGTCGGGCCGAGGAGCGGGTCTGGTCCCGTACGCTGTCGGAAAACACCGTATGGCAGACGTATCGAATGCAATATGCTGTACGATGGAGAGTGTTTGGGAAGGTCCTACCAATTGACGGTGTTAGTCCACGTTTAGTCATACACTAAGTCGTACATATCACGATCGTGCATGAAACTTGTTGATTTTGCATGCTTGTATGATTTATTGGATAAATAATGTCATGATTTCAGACAAACCTTAAAACGTTGAATCATGCAAAGGAAAAAAAAAACGATTGTATCAAACAAAAAAAGGTTTTACTAGTAGCAATTGCAACTTGTAATATTAATTTTTCAATATAACTCTTACGTGCTGCTTGGAAGAAAGCTCGATGATTCTTATTCTTTGCGCAATGATAATCCGAAACAGAGGATTTACATTAATATTACGATAGTTTCGTTTTCATTAAATATCTTTTCATGAGACATCTACAAAATAATATTCAATGGTTTAGGGCAACTCTTGAACTGCTGTAAAAGCTGTGGAACTATGTTATGAACTAACCATACTAGGTGGCATAAAATAGTCCAGTAAACCGTTAACACAATAGGCAAACATTTTGAGCGATATTATATTCCATATTTAAAATAAAATAATTTTATGTAAAAGTCAGTATTATCGGAAAAATGATGTACAATTGCAAATGTCATCTTTCCCCAAACTGGCATATGATTCACATATATTATGTATCACAGTTATGTTTACTCAAATAGCTTTAATCTTTCCCTTAAAATCCGGTTCAAAGCAATTGGTTTTTATCACCAATAATTTACATTTCAATTCTGAGCAGCTAAGTATAGCTCCAGCTATACCAGGAAGGTATGTTTCGCGTACCTTTTTGATCGATAATGACAGTAATCGATTTAATGTGCAATAAAAGTGGGCTTGGATTTTTATGCAACAGCATGAGCTGCAATCGATAAAAATGCAATCAAGCTGCGAAAGGTATAATTACTCGAAAAGAGCCAACGGGATGACACGATACGAAATGCTCGTTGCCATGAGACCGCCCGCGTGAGAAACCGCTTTCGTCATGTCCCGTCCCGAGCGCCGCACAGTTCAGGCTCAAGAGTTTGCACTGAAGCATAATGAATATTGAATTCATCACGACGTTTGCATACCGAAAGCGAAAAACACCGGCTGCGATGGTGGCTGATGGCGGGAGAATAGGAAAACCCGCACACCAGTACCATTTCCGTCTTCTTACGAGCAGGAAAACTGTCATCGTCACCAAAGCAAAGCTTTCACGTTCGTCCAGTTCGCGTTGGCGTTTGTATTAGAAAAGTAGATGCGAAACGTGGACTTACCCGCGTCAGGGAGCTCTTTTTCTCCGGCTGCATCCGTTGCCCTTGACCGAAGCCATCGTCATCGTCGTCGTCGTCGCCGCCGCCGCCGCCGCCGCCGCCATCGTTCGATTCGATCAACTGTGTACGCGGTAGTGGTCGCCTATCACTGCTGCCTGGCGAGAGCGGTAGTTTGTACTGAAACACTTCATTCTCTTCGATGCCGTAAAGCGTTGGCCCGGGACGGTTTGTGTGTGGGGACGAGTTTGTGGGGTGCGCGATGATCCGCGTTCTTGCCGTTGGCGTGGGAGCTTCGGGGACACTCTCCGCCAGCAGCTCGTCATTGTTTGTGCGTCCTGTCGTTGACGTGTGCTGATTGGTGGATGCTGGAAAGTTCTCATAAATATTGCGCTGCTCACGCTGTTCGTGATGGACGCCGCTGTTCTGATGCTGATGGGGGTAGTGGTATGGTGGGGGTGGCGGTGGTGGAAACCATTGTGGCACAAGCTGGTGCGGATTGCGCCGCCGACAGTAGGGTGAAAATCGGTCCCGATCGTCGGTGGATTCGAGTGCTAATGAGCCACCAAGGACGGCCAACGAGGAACTGTCATCGAGACTGCCGAGTGAATCGTCCTGCATGAGGGCTGGTGCGATGGCTTTACGTGTTCCTGCCTGCTGCAGGTCCGAGTTGGAGTGCAATCTGGTGGTCGCACCACGACTACTTGCCCCCAGCGACTGCAATTGACCACGCAGTCCAAAGTTGACACTGGATGATGATGCCGATTTGGTGACCGCATTCGGATGCTGTCGCCAGCGCGTTTCCTGGTCCCAACTGTGCTGCCCTGGATGCTGCTGTAAACCATCCGTGGGTATCGATGGTGGCAAACGACGTGGTCGTGGCACGGGCGACGGAAATTTACGATCTCCAAGTGCAGCGATCCCCGTTCCATGTGGTAATTGTTTGCTCTCTGCACCCAACTTCATTGATAAACGTTCATCGGCGCTCGTGATATCTGGGTTTGAAGCACGCGGTGCCAGTGTCGGTGTTAAACGGGTCGCGGTTCGACGGGTTGCATCGTTTGGTGCCCGATTTCCTATGGCCCGACGACGCTCAAACGGACTGGACGGTTTTTTCGTCGGAGCTGTCTTGATGTAGTACCAATCGCTTAACTTTCGCTGCTTAATTATATCGTCATCTTCCTCTTCGGTGGCCTGCACCGGTTGACTTTGTTCTTGCAGCTGGTGAATTTGGCTGGGCTTGACGAATCTCTGTGCAGTCAGATTTTCACTGCTCGCTACACCTCCGTGCTGCTGGTACTGGGCTCTATCGAACGAAGCACTGTATGGAACCGAACATTCCACATCGCCGGAAAGGGCCTCGACAGGAACGTCTGCCAAAGGGACGTTGGTACCGGTAGAGGTTGCATTCCGGATATTCCGTTGCGCGTGCAACGAGTCCGATATAATAAGCGTTTTGAGTGCGTAGTTCAGCTCTTCCAGCGACTCGTAAAACCCAGACTGCCGACCTCCTTCTTCGCCATTATCTACGGATAGAAAAGATAGACGAAAGAATGAGCCAAAAGGGGAAGTATTTTAATGCTCTTGGTATTTCCATCGGTATATTTTTTTGTTTTTGTTTTTGTAGACCACTTTTGATCCTTCCATGTTCAAGCCTTTCAAGCTTCTAGGAAGCATCAGAATGAAAGAATGAAGAAAACTGGCTTATAAGATAGTAGTAATAAAGTCTGTTAATGCAATAAAATGAAATTGGTCAAGCATTCTCGAATGCCATTCCAAATTCTTCGTCAGCAGTTTACATCGCAGCAACCAGAGCAAAATGGGTTGTTCGTAAAATGTGACAGCTAGAGTACAGAGTGGACGGTTGGACTTTGTTCATTGTTTCGTTATAATACACTGTTCCTTGTTTTTTTTCTTGTATACACAGTGACTGTGTTTAAAAAGTAAAGAATTGAAATTGAAAGAAATGTCATTACATTTTCCCACATACATATTCCGTTTGACGTGCGACAAACATCGCACCAATGGCAGTAAATCGAGTTCGGTGGAATTAATAAGTGTCAGTGTTTGTACGAGCATTGGGATTGAAACGATTATTTATCGCACCAACCACCGCTGTTCGCACAAAATCTGTCGGAAAATGACGATGGTAAGTCAAAATTCAAACGAAACTGTGCTAACCACACGTACGTCAACAAAAGCGCTGGTAGCAGGATATTCGGACTGAAACGTGCACATTAAATGTTGCGCACACCAATCTCGCATACGTAAATAATCGCTTACCCAAATATGATTTCGATTTTGGCGATGGTGGACAGGAGAACGTGCCCGTACTGACGCAGTCCAACAGTCCGTCGAGGCTCATGGCATCAGTTGAGGTGCTCAAACAGCTCGACGTTGTCCCGAATGCACCTCGCTGGTGGTCAAAGTGTTGATACTGCTCCTCGTGCTGCCGATGGTTCAACGCCGCCTGACGGTGATGCTCCTGTTGCTGACGTTGGTGCTGGTACGGCCCACCGGTAGCACTCGCTACTGCCGATGATTGATTCAGGAGATGCTGCAATGGAAATGGCACATAAATCCGCTTTTAATATTTATGGAAATGTACATTTTGTTTCTGCACGAACGCTGCCGTCTTCTGTTTGGCATTGCGCGATGCATTTTGGGTAGGGTTCACGAGAAATGTTTGCGCACTGTTTGCTTAGTGATCGCGATGCATTTTTGTCGGTATCACCCTCTCAACATTGCATCGTTCTAAATCGTTGATAGTGGACACGGCGCAGAGTGATAGTACACATTATTGACGCTTAAAATCCAATATGATTGGTTTCAATTGCCATAATATTGCCATAATGGCATGCAATGAGTTCCTCAAAATTATCTCTGTAGCATTTGTACTGCATGAGCAGGCATAGAATTATTCAATATATTTGACAATCAGTTATATTCTTTTTTGTTACAAATTTGCCACTCATATTTCACAATAATTGAACAGCCTACATTCCATTCGGCAAACGATCCCTTCTCCGCAGCGGTTCGCACAGGAATCAAGAAAGTGTTTCGCGAGCGGCACCAATAAATAAATGAGAAGCAATCACACGTTGTCTGATAGGTTTTTAACATTGCATGATCGGGTATCTCCACTCGGTGGTTGTGGTCGGTGCTGATTGTTTTGCTCGTTCGCAGATGGGATTGTTCATAAACGAAAGTTTTAATTATTTAGCAGCACGATTCGCCCGGCGGCAGGTGGATGAATAAAGCAAAGCGTTTTGCGAGCGAAAATCAACGTGATTAATTTGCTGATGTCCGTGCTAGTAGTAATTACTCAAGAAATTAAAGCACGAACTTCATTTTTACCTTCTCTAAGTTTTATTGGTTCCTTAGAAGAAGGAAAAACAGCAACATTGTACGAGAGCATCCGTTTGACCTGTGACCTAAGCGACTGCATATACGCAACGACATGCGATACAAGTGCTCCACTCCACGTCATCGGTGTTTTCCCTCGCCTCTAGCGACATCGATACCTATTGGTGACGGGTTTCGATTCAATTTCATCTACATTTCACCAGGCTAAGTGTCCGGACGGAACACGATCCACGCCACATCACAAGAAATAAAATGTATCACAAACAAGCCACTAGGCAAAAAGGCGCCCGAAAAAAGGACCTAAAAATAAAGAAAAAAAAAACTCTATCCGCTTCCGCGTTTGAGAAGCAACGAGACGCACCTGCTGGCGGTGGGGTGCCTTGTTGAAAACCTACCTGAAATGGAGCCGCTTCCGAATCGTAGCTTTCGTCGCTGCTCGAATAGCTCGAGGACGAGTAGCAGTGGCTTCGATCGTACCAGGCTTTTGGCTGCTGGCCAACCGCTTTCCCAAACAGTCCCACAGCGCCGTGTGCGTCGGTGGCGATAGACGATTCCGAACCGTGCACGCTGTTCACGGTGGAGGCGGCCACCGAGGTGGAGTGGTCGGGGCTGGCACACCGCCTATGCGGTAAGCGCGTCCGGCGTACGGGAATTCTCGAGCGAAACGATGCGGATTTCCTCAGCGAAGACATTTTTCATTTCGTTGGCGTTTTGCGGCCATCTATACCGTGTGCCTTGGTGGATCGTGTGACGGTGCGGTAAAGTGCCGCTGATGCTCCCTGCGGTCAAAGTCCTCGTCGTTGGATGCTGCCTAGCATCGGACAATGGCGACGAGCGACCGAACAAACTGGTGCAACTTTCGGCTCAGAAATGTTGTACACCAAGCAGGCGCAACGGCGGGGTGATGGTACGGTTGCCGAGGTGATAAAGAGAGCACTCTCGATTAGTTTCAGCTTTTTTCACACCATTTTTCGATTGGCCGCCAGCTAGCCAGCTCGATTCCGCCACCGATGGCAAACGTCGCGGATCTGAAACGCTTATCCTCGACCTGCTTCTGCTCCTGTCCTCGGGCACGTGCTATTGTGTTGATGAAAATGCTGTCGATGTGAGAAGTGTGAGAAGAAGAAGAAGAAGAGACCAATAGGAGGGGGTAAGTTGTTTGGAATAATACCGATACAGAAAATCGTGTTGGCACAGCGAAACACGCGCTAACAACTGCCACCGTTGCCACATTTTTAAACATAATCCAGATGCAAAAATAAATCATAATTGAATTCCGCAGCTTTCACTTCCCGCATCCGGCAACCGGCCCCTCCATCCTGTGGTTCCATTGTTTACGCGTGTAGCGATGAGTTTCGAGCAGGCAAACATGCTCATGCCTTGTGGCAGTGGCACACCGGGACCGCCGCTTAGGCCGCCGACACGGTTGGCCCTAGTTCGCATAATCCAACGATGTTACTTGCGTGAAATGCAGTACGTGTCGAAACGTGCCACCATGAATATTGATATACTCGCAGCGAACGCGTATTATCAACCGACGGCATCCTATTCGTTCGCTTCTATTCGGAATGCTTGCTTGACTAGCTTGCCAAATGCAAACGAGCCGATGAAGAGATGGTGATTTTTACCATTTCTTTTCCCGCCTTGCGGTTTGCGCCAGTCGTGGGATGGCGAAAATTATGTCATGCTTTTGGAAAACTTTGGCGCGCCGGGTTGTAAAAGTTGTCATGTGAACCGTAAAAGTGCGGGAAAGTGCGAGGCGAAAAAAATGCGTTAATAGAAATTCTTTCCCCACTGGCTTCCGGAGTCTAGGGGGACAAGTGCAGATGGGAACCAGTAATTGATTGTTGATAACCTTACAAATGCCCGCTATACACTACATTCTTCTAAAACTTGTGGAAATGTGGCAAATAACGTTAACGTCTCGAACCTGAAATCATCCACGTAAAGCTGGTGTGCACTTTTGCACTTGCAATTGCACTTTTTTTTTGTTACGCGTGTCCAAATTGCAATAAATTAATAACGCGTGTGCATTTGAATTGATGCAACTGATCAGTCGCTGAAAACAAAACCACGATTGTTATTTCGCACGTGGTTCATTAAAATGCACTTCACAATATTAACACCCTTTGCTTGCAGCGCATTTGCGGTTAAAAATGTTATGAACAACGATTGATCGATAATTGCACGGAATGCAATTTCACTACAAATGCTTTCTATTCGATGCCAGCGGTGGTCAATTATAAATAGTTCATATTTATTCAGAGCGTTTTACTAGCAGACCATATATATTAGGTTATCTTTTTTAGCTTCTGTTTAAGCGCAAACGCAATTTTTGAGCGAATCCAAAATGGAAACTTTTTTATGAAAGCGAAAGTTTTACTTTTTTTATTATGAACATAAACATTTTCAAAAACTGTCATATTTTAAGTTTATGAGAACCATGGTCTAAATGAATCACCTTGTCGGAAGGGGTTTGCTCGCCAAAAACGTCAGAGAATTGATGCATTTTAAACACTCAAATGAAAATTTTTCAAAATTGTAATGGAAAAATACCAAATAGCTGGGGAAAACTAGGATGCAGTTAGTGAAAATATGTTCATAATTTCGATAGAATTAGCGAACTATTTTTCGTTATAAATTGTAATTGTTGTATTGCAACATGATTTGTATTCCTCGACCTCTCGAGCAGCTAACTCGTCATCTTAGCGGGAAGTATGCCGATAAGCACTACCATCTCAAGCTTGGCCATAACTTCCATATCTTTCCAAAAAGATCAGTGTTGGGAGCAGTGTTTACATGATAACAAACTAAGAATAAGACAAAACGTTTTTTTTTTAATAAACATAGATAGGTTAAGACAGAGAAGTATGGTCAAAAATATCGTAAATATCGGTCAGTTCGCTAACACTGCTTTATTTTCGTCTATCACTCGAATATCTTACTCCTATTTCGTTGAACACGAATAGACTAACAGATTCAGTATTGCATTGCCAAGGGTATATTATTTGCAATTATTGAAATCACTCTGCTGTGGGATAAGTATGTCCTTCAATAGCCTCAATTTTTTGAATGTTTATAAGAACTATCAAACATGAATCAAGGATCCATCAAATGGAAAATTTGGCTAATGGCCATTAGTATTGTTACGGAAGGAAAACAGTACTTTCTATAGTAACATAAAACTAGGAACAATATCCCTAATAAGTAAGAAAAAACTAGGCACAAAATACTAATGTCTTTAACTGACAGCTGATGGGAAACCTGCCTCTAACTAACATATGCGTTCGATTTTTCTAAGTATTCCACGAACCATCGTAATACTCTGTCTAGTCAGCTAATTGAAAGTTGATCAAGCACTTGGGTGACGGCAAGCTCGTTTAGCTCGCTCTAGAAAGGATATCTGTACGATAGGTTACGCATCGATTTACATAACCTCCTCCTCCATCCATGTGCTTCACCATTTTCCTAAGCGCCAAGTGTGTTCAATCAATCAATCTAATGAAAACGAAACAATCAGGAACAACATTTTAATCGCTCGTGTTGCCCATGTCGCTTAGGATGCCGAGACTTAGTGTCACTTCCCGGCAGCGATGGGCCCAGCTCAGTGCTGCCTGGGATCCAGTTTCCCGGTTGATAATCAATTAGCTTTCAAGGGCAGTGATGCGTGACAAGCGACCGATCCGTCACGCTCCCCCTCCCCCCCTCCCCTTATCCCGTAAGCCTTTCCGTGCAAATGAATAAGTGTGCCGTTGTCGTTTGACTCACTCATCCGGGTATGTTCTTTTTTCCTTTTCTCATCTTCCAGCGGCTCGGCTTAATTGCTTGGTGCGGATCGGTATTACCACTAGCGCAGGTTTTCCCAGGCCCCTGCAGGCGATGTTGGGCGTGCCGAGATTTATTGCCTATAATTTGTGTGACAATCGCAGGGTAGCTCACAGCCACGCAGTCGCTAGCCGTAGACGAGCACGAACAAAACCCAAACCTTACATTTACTTCATTTGCTTTGTGTCGCTTGTTGTTGGATGGACACCGTACGAAAAGGGGGATGGGAAACAGTGCTTCAGTGCCATTTGAGCGATTAATTAAACGCAACCGAATAGTTTGCATGTAGACGCGGCGCGTAGATTATCTTTCATTTTGCTATATTTATTTGCCAACCGGACATATTTTTGAAGACATTTGCTGGAAGTTAATGGAGACGCACGGTGCTTTGTAGGTTTTAGTTACTTTAGTAAAACAATTGTTTTCTTTTTAAATGAATTTCTTAAGGAATCGTGGTTGCATTCTAGAAATCGACAGTCTTTTTCATAGAAAAACACGAATATAAAATGTCACAATGAGCAGATTTTAGAGGCGATAACGACTTTACCTCCGGAACAGCTTGACTATTTTCACATCCAGCTAATGAATTTAAATCATTGCCTCCAGTCCATGCTCGAATTTAAATTGCCTTCGGTTGGGAAACCAGTTTCCAACAGATTCGATCTATCTCCGATTCGTTTCCATGCCTTTCACGAGAGCAATAAAGTGCCGCACCCGGTGGGTGATCTTCAGGTCGATCGAACGCTCACGCGACTCAAGAGCAGGACTATCGCCGCACGTTGCTGACGGTCTCCGAACATCTCGTCGAACGGGAACAATTTGATCCTTCGCTTAAAACCAATTTTCCTTCTCAATGAATATGAATAAATCATTTCCTTCTTCTTCCTTTCCACGACGGCATGGTTCGACCCCACGGAGATGAGTTTCCACAATTCGCATCGATGCATATTTTTTGGTTTTATTCGTTCCTATACCACCCTCTCGCTCTCTCTCTCTCTCTATCGAGTTTTTATTGATCCTTCACCCGGAGAAGGAAATGACGTGTGACGAAGGAACATACACTGACCGGTGGCGAAGGAGGCCACGTTGCCTTCAATCTGCTGGAAAAACCGGGACCAACTGCATCACCACTTTACCGGTGTAACATTCCATTCCCGCTAGCTACTTCAGCTCTACCATTCTTTTTTGTTTATACGCCTTTCCATCTTTTTATTGCACTTCATTTTGCCATGGGTTTGCCAGGCCTGTCTGCTTCTTCGCGATTGGAGCAAGGATGGGCGTACAGCTTCCGGTTGATTATAATTTATGTTGGCCTCGGGCCTCGAATCCACCGCGTGAATGCTGGGATGAAATTGCGAAGCGGGAAAAATGCAAAACCACTTTTATTAGATTACAGTTTACGATGCAACGAGCGTGCATATAAATTAAGCGCTTTCCGGTAGAAACTGTTACACACGTAATGTGTTGCATGCACCATCGATGCGAAAGCAGTTTTACAGCAGTTCATGAAAGCGTCATATCGCAGTTCATATCAAATGTTTCATTGCATTATGGCATGATATACACATGATATCGCAACACTTAAAAAATGAAAAAATAATATTTCGAGTACTACAAAGTAAATGCAAATTGGTATGCATTGCAAATTTATCATGAAAAACAGTACTAAATGTACTGTTCAAACTATTCATAGCAGCCCTTTTTAGCAATAAATTTTGCCACTGAATTAAGTGCCGATTCTGAGTGTTAGTATACCTCGGATACAAGAACTCATGTAAAAAATGACACAAAGTTAACCCTACTAGAGTCAGCAACCAATAGAAAAGTTAGAAAAGTTGTAACTAATTTTATTTATTGAAGAAATCTTTAACAATACATATCATTTTTTTATTGTTTGCATGAAACAATCAATAATAAACTAACACTATCATCACGACGTATTATTTCTTTTTATAAAATCTACTAAACTATTCAATAAAAATTAAGTTTATATGGTTCTCAATCCCATTTAGTAAAAGTCGAAAATCTATAAACTTTCTGCTTGGAAAATTGTTCAAGTATTGGAATTGTTAAAATTGCACTCAAATATCAACAAGGTAACAAATTATTACACTTTTAGTTCACAAACTCGTTGTCTCTTTTCCTAACGAATGCCGTTAAGACTGGCATAACTATCGAGTTTAACGATTGGTTTTAAAGTTCTTCACCAACTGTAAACTGTGCACCACAGATGCGATATTTGAATGTCTTCATCGTGCGTCGCATAATTAGCAGTGATCGTTTACGTCCAAGCAAAGCGTATTCAAACCGTATGGTTTAAAGGGAAACTTTGGCAATCCACTCGCTAAATGGTTCGCACATCGGGCTCATTCAGCTCCGGCAATAAAACTGATCCTATCAAACCATCAAAACGTCCTGAAATATCTCCCAGCCAGAGCAGTCCACCTTCGAGGAAAGCCATCGAAACTATTCCGTGCGATACCCGGAGGGTCATTATGGGAGCGCTGTGCGGATGCTGATGAGGAAAATGATATCGCATGGAGTGCAAGAATGCTAAAGTCAGCTAATTACTTTGTCCATGCACAATGCCGCGACGTTAACGGACCGAGAGACGGTGAAGCTTCCAGTCAGCAAATAAAACGAAAGAGATGGCAAGGTGGCGGCGAGTTCATCCACCCTGGCATTGGTCGCCGCCAGCAAAATCAATTAGCATCATTATTTATGTAGGAAATGATTTCTCGTTAAGCTGTGTGCCTTATCATCACTCCATCGCCTAGGCGAGTGTGTGCACTAATGAATTTATGATGAATCAGCAGTACTATGTTGCGTTGCAGCCCTCGGTACCAAGTACATTCGGCATTCAGCACACTTGCAAATATTTACGATCATAAAGCTCGGAAGGCGTTGTAGGTGCTGAGATCGAAGAAATATTTCAAGCATATTTTCATTTTCGACTTGCGCTGTAGCTCAGTGTAGAGTTAGAGTCTAGAGTAAGGAATGGAATTGGAATTTATATACAATAGTTAGGCCATAAGTAATGTTTGATTGTATCAAAATCAACTATCATCTTTAATACACGTTTCGTTGAACTTATTTTGCTTAAACAATGGGACAAATGAAAAACTCATAATTATTATGTAACCAACGAAATCGTGAAAATGAGGGGAGAGAATTTAAATGTAACAATGATCTTGGAACGGGAAATATAGCACATATTATACAAAAGTTCATACCAATCTACAAGCTGATCAAATCGCAAATGCTAATAAAGCCAACATTTAAATTTTTTTTTTTTATAAAATCAAGAATAATGCAGTAATTTTCAAACTTTTAATAAGGTTATTTCATTATTTTCAGTGGCTAGATTTAGTATTTTCTGTGGCTTCACAGACTGATTTCTAATTTCTCAGCAATTTACCTCACTTTTTCTGGGCGTACTCGGTTAGTTCTCAATTTCAGTTGTGATATTTCTCACGATTTTCTTTATCCCTTTCGATATGATCTATTAGAGCCAAACTGAAAATACCAAATAGTAAAAGAATTAACTCTCAGTTTGTGGCTCAATTTAGTACTCGGTTAAACAACAATATTTATAATAATTAAATAAACAATATAAATACTAAATAACAATAATCTAAAACTAATAACAATAATTAAATACTTGGCAAACAAACGTTTGAGGATTATAAAACATCAAAAAACCATTGAGGGTTATATCAAATAATCTTCAATCTTTAAACTATAATCTTTAAAGAAAAATGTTACCTCCAATGAAATAGGATGAAAGCCATCCTATAGGTGAATTTGATCGCTCCGAAAAGATTTCAAAACTTTATTCGATTTATTCGGAAGTTAACTGCCTAACGCATGAAGTTCTTAAAAGATGAAACATAAACAAAAATATACTAAATATGAAAGATTTTTTTTTTAAAGAACAGGAATGATCAAATCATTAAATATGTAAAACTATATAGTCTTTCCTTAATTAACCATACATCATCAAAAAAAAAACATGAAACCTTAGATAATGTACCCATCATGGGATGATACCAATGGAAAGACTTGAGATTTCAATCATTTAAAAGCTTCTTCCACCAAATTAACACTTTTTTGACACGACCTGACACCAGGTAGAAGTAAAACGAGGATGCAAGGACCTGTCAACCGAATGGAAAAATCATCTTATGTCCCACTTTACGATATTCGTAGACATTATACATTATGATTAACGTCATCAAGCATGATGAAATTACTACCCAAGGTCAGTATTATTTGAGTTATATTAAAGAAAGCTCCAGTATTACTGGGACATTAGGTTACTTTTTTTCCCCATGCCCATTATGAAGCGAGCACAACGTTAACGATGATGCATGGTAAAGATGGCTTTTATCGGTATGATTTAAATGTGTACGTGCTGTGGGCGAGGAACCGGCGTGATCCAAGAGCAACCTTTTCCCGTTAAGTCCGGTCAGTTCGTAAAAGTTTGCACGAATCAAATGATGCCAGTCGATACTGCTGTGGGACATAAAAATACATTGCTTTGCGGGTTGTTTTTCCGGTGTCGCTATTGTTGTTTTGTCGCTGGTTTTATCACACCAACCGCAGCGAAATGGTGCTCGCAAGGTAGTGTTATTGTTATAAGTATGTTAGACTCGATTTTCGTCTTTGTTATGCAACCCAACACACCCGGTTGTCCGCTGTTCAAAAGACAAAGAACACTGTGCTAGGAAGGAGAACAAAAAATGGTCCACCACTCGCCCTTCAAATCGCGTCAAGATCGCTCAGTGACTGCGGAGAATCCGGGCCCCTTCAATAGTAGCCTTCTTCACGGTCCAAACCAGTTGATCACATTCGTTCCCAAAAAAAAGGAGTCCCCATGTAGAAGGAACGAATATTTTCGAATCAATTTGATGCTTAAGCTTCACAGGCACGTCTGGGCGATTTCGATTCCGGGTTCCGGGTGGGTTTTTGCGCACCGGAAAAGCTGACCCTCGCCTCGATCGCCACCACCACCGAGCCACCTTATTTATTGCACCGAGGGCATATTGAAACTTTCGTCCCGCTGCTCGGACGGGACGGGTGCGGTGGATTCGGTTGGGAAATAATTTACTTGACCATCCTATGGGTAGGTATGTGTGGTGCGACTTTAGCACAAGACACAAAGCTGCTGCAGCGGTTTGTGCTCGGTGTACAATTTTTCCCCCAAATTTCTCAGTAAGCGATCCCAGGCGAGTTTGCGGACGGACCGGTCGTTACTGGCACCATTACTTGGCCAACGTTAAATGACACGGCGACGGTCGGAATAGTTTTTGGTGAATAAATTTCAACACGCTACCATAGGTCGAAAACGTCCAGTAATACACCGTTTCACACACACACACACACATACGCTGGGTCTGTTTTTAACGATCGTCTGCGTCACCGTATCGGATGGCATGTGACCGAGGCATCCTCCCCTGGGACTTTTCAACGTTTCTAAGATATGCGTAAAGATGAAAGCGTAAGCCGTGGACAAGTCCCGTATTGCTAGCCGATGGTCGGTGCGTGTGGTTGATAAACGGTTATTACAGCTTCCATTAGTTTTCCAAATTTTCCTCCAGAGAAACGAACCGATAGTCGACCAACACACCAACGGTACGGATCGAACAAAGGAAGCTTTGTATAATTTTGGTACCTTGGACAAAGAATAAGTTGTATAATTTTGGTACCTTGGACAGCTCGACACAGAGGCTGTAAACACCGCTTAAAATGATCGTAATTGTAATATCCCTATGCTGGTGTGAGTTCTTGCACAGAAGGAAGCTAATATTACTGTTTGCTTTATTGCTTTTCGTTTATAATAGCTCCATTGCGTCGGAGAAAAATACAACATTCTCCACCTAAAACGCATCATAAAGCATCTTGAAATTAGACGTTTTATCTCCTATTTTTCCATTGTGACGTTCTCAACCTGAGTTTTGACATTTTTTTTACTACCATATCCTTTCGTATTAATTTTTGCAACATTATTATCTTCTTAAAACGAAAAGAATATCCTTCCCTCGTTCTATCGTTTCATAACTTCCCATGTAGACATGAAACCATGGCATTTGGGGTTATATACCATTGCACCTCGTCGGGAAATGATTATAAATTAACAGATTGTTCAGAGTAAAACATAATAAAGGGTAAAAAAATCTTACTGATTGATTCTCAATTCAGCTTGTGTCGGAAATGATTGTAAGTACTGACCATCGGAAAATTATAGAACGATGTGGTCGAATTTAACTGTATAACTACTAGAAGTGGCCTAAACTCAAGTTGACTCGAGATGACCATATTATTCTTTGGTTTGTATAAGGAAAAAAAACCTTTAAAGCAAAAATGGACCCAAAACCACTATTTTACTCTCTTTTAAAATAAAACAATCAATGCTGTGCTAGCTTTATGCTTAGCCTAAAGTACATGCTAAAACTATTTTTTTCTACCGTAATTTTTGTTTTTCAATGCTGTGAAATTCCATATTTAACGTTATTTTCATTCTATTATTTATTTATTTGAATTGGAACGAACGGCATAGCTGTATTGCTTTCTTATCTTCATTCTTTTTTTCTTTTTGTTTTTAATCTTATTTTCCATACGACAACGAGTAACGAACGTTCCATACGAACGAATAACTCAAAAACCCCAAAAATATTAAAAGCGTTAGTTTAGAACTTGTATTAAAAATAAAAATGCAACCTCATACACTTAAAATAAAGCTTTAACTAGTTTTTGTATGATAGTGAAAATGCGTTTTTCATCGATTCTAGAATATTAATTCAAATTCAATCGAACTAAATTGTGGGATCGAATCCACAAACTGTGATCTGAACGAAATGTCTACAATGTGCAGCAAGGCAAATACAAAAAATCCACCAACTAACGTATCATCAACGTTCGGAATTTGATTTGCACTTTAACTACATTTGAGCTACAATCGTAGTCAAAATCAATTAAGCAATCAGTTTCACTCGAATCGATTAAGGTAAAGGGTGCAATATCAAGCGCACGGGATGCATTCTTACCTATTGCTGTCCGTGGAAGAAACCCGATGAAGCCACAGCAAAAGTGTTAATTATCCTTCGTAAAGACCACTGGCCACAGTCCGCCCGACCTGTGCGTAAGAAACGGAGATGATAACGGTCACATTAGCTAAAATACACTTCCAGGTAAACACGCGCACACACACATACAATGACGAAGTGGCTGTTGACACCGTGAGACGCGGTGATAAATTCATTAGCCTTCTCACTGCGTATAGGATTCCCACCGTTGGCTGATATGTGCCTGCATTTCGCACGGGATGAAACCGGAAACGGTTTTAGCCTGCATAAATAACGATGCTAATTGATTTTCTTGCAAACCGTACGGCGAAGGTGGGCTCTTCCCACACCCCCCACAACCCCCCCCCCCCCTGCCCTGAATGTGGCTCCGTGGCACATGCCCATCTTGGGGATGCATAATTTATTCGACGAAATTAGCTAGCTACAGTACCGAGCGGTTGTGACGGTGGATAGTAGCGATGGACAGGAGCGTGCTAGCTGGTACTCCATCCTTTCGTGTTGGTTCTATGAAACGGTTGTGGGCGCGCGTGCTCGCTAGCGTACCCGATTACCAGCGAGACCTTCTGTCAAAAGGTGCGCTCCGTTGTTATGCTCCGTAATTAACCTCCGCCAATCTTCGGACTCATTTCGCTACAGGCAGTTTCTAATACGCTGCCCATGTTCGGACACCCATGTTACAGTTGGTTTGAAGGTAGTAAATGGTTCTATTATAAATTCTGTGTTACATATTCCCAAGTTATATTAATTAATTTGCTAAAAAATAAAGAATATTACTTAAGACCGAAGATAATTTAATTTTTTATAAATCTAATAAAACAACACATTTGCATTATCGAACGAGCTATTGCCGGATTTGATGCTTGTGATATGGCCACTTCTCGTGTAGGTGACACAATTAGTTTTAACCCTTAGCGAATGAAAATTTGGTCAACTCCTTGCTATGAAGCTGCTTGTCTCAATACTTTATTTTCTATACAATCAAAATAATCCATCATTCAATTATTATCAGGTTTATGTGATGCATTAGTTGTAGAGAATTTTGAAATACAATAAATCTTCCAAATAATTCAACATGATGCATAAAAGCACGTATTTAAAAATATATCTGATAGTCAAAGACTACCTGCATTTAGTTAGCATTGCTTTGTACTGCCTGATAAATCCTAGCAACAAAGTTTTTTTTTAGCTTTCAGTACAGTTTCCCGGAAAAAACATCCATATTTGCGCTCACATAGGCAAAATAACCATACTCAATTTTAAGAATGTTATCAGTTTTTGGTCAAACAAGTCAGAACCAATGATTCGTAATGATGTATCAGTTCATGTTGAAAAACATTGTTTGAACACAGTTGATAAAACACTCAAACGATTTATGTAAATTCATATAGATGGCTGCCAAACATGACGAAAGTTCGAACTTGTTAAAAAAAATGTTTAAAATATCATGTTATATGAAAAAAATAACATTGTGTTAACCAAAATAAAGATAGTAAGTCTGCAGAAAAGAATTGTTTTTGAGTAGAAATGAAAAAAATAATAGAAAACTCACTATTGTACACAGCACAAATAAGGTAATCTCCATCCTTTAGTGATGCTTGTTGCTGTTAACATTACAATTTAAACCACAATATGTAAACAGCAGCTAAAAACAACTCCTCACGTGCAAAAACCCATCGACCGCAGCAAAGACAAAGGACGCTGACGGCTACCGGAAAATTAACCAAAGTCGCAACGATAATCTGCTTGTGCCATCAGCTGCCATCCGAAATCAAAAAAAAATAGCACCCCAGTAAAGCTGTTACTAAACGTGCCTCTCGTTACGGACGGTAGCTCCCGGTGGTCGGTGATTGCGCTGGGAAACATCCTGATGGTTTCAAATCGATGACCTAGCCCGATGTGAAAATATCATTTCTAGTTAGTGTTTTCTTCTTCTTCTTCTTCTTCTTCTTCTTCTTTATTTTACACTCCCTCAGCACTGCACAGGGACAGGGCGTCGTACGCCGCTGAATGCTGGATACGTGATAATGGCAAAGTCTTAATTGAAAATCGTACGCCACTTCGCCGCCTCGTGACCCGACGTGACGGCCACCACCGTGCTTTCTTTGCTGCTGTCGTCACAACGACGATTAAGCTTCGCTCCGTGCGCTGGTGATTGCCCCCGTGAGCACAATTCCGGCGCAACAATGGCCACTTACACCGGGCGGGGCGGACCCGGGACAGGACCGAGGGTACGAGGTTTGTGGTGCAGAAACGCGCGCTGCCCGGCTGCCTGGCTGATATTAGCATTATTAGCATTATTAAAATAACTTTTATCGTTTGTCTTTCGTGGCTATTTTACGGTTCAAATGCGACCACTGCCCTTCGCTTTTGGGGCAGCCAGACGGTGGTGGTGAGAGCCGGTGACACTGCCTTCACTTTAACCAAACTGCGAAAGTTAATTTTCTGATTTCAAACAAAGCACTCACGGGGCGAATCGTTTACTCCGCGTGCGTCCACGTCAGGCAAGAAAATAAAAAAAAAAACAAAATGAATACGAACACAAATCCTTACACTCTTTCACCGGCTCGTTGCTCGTTGGAACAATGTGGAAAGAATTTGTTTTTTTGTGATTTTCGAACACAAAAATTATCATAGGCTCACCGGTGCAGGTGGCTGGTGAATAATAGGATAAATAAAGAAACGCCTGGAAACGCCGGTGGCCAACCGGAGTGGACCGAAGGATTGCGGAAGTTTTTAATTATCCGTCCGCTTTAATTAGCCTCAAGTTGGCCCAGTTGACCCGATGCTAAACGGAACATTTCTGATGCAATTCCATCGACCAGTGTGTAAGCTGCTCCATTTATTTTTTTTTTTTGCCGTATTGTTATAATAATGCATGAGGTGGTGCATTCTTCGGAACGTTCCATAACAACTTCATTCCATTGCATTCATCTGGGCAAACAATGGAAAATGCGCTTATTAGTGCAGCTGATGGAATGCAGCTTGTTCGGGTGCTGGAAACTATTACAATGCACGCACAAAACATTACAACGGGAGAGACTATATTATTTATTTGTTGGAGTTTTTTTCTCTTTTCGATCTGCTTTGCGATGGAAACGTTTTGCAAAAGCAAATTTGCAAATTAGCATTCCCCTTGTGCAAGGATTTATTTTTTATCGAGTAAAATAGTATGGTTTTGGAAGGGTTAGCAAATAGGACAAACAGCGTCCTTCATAACCTAAGCATAACTTTACTCTCATGTGTCGTGAGTTTCTACAGCCTCACTATCACTTTTAAATCATCAATACGGTAGGAAAAATGGTAGAAGATCGTTGGCGCAACCATGTTCTTTTAAACACCCACATCAAAATAATATGCTCATAGTAATGAAAATGTTGAGATCTGTTCTCGATCCTTGCAAATAAAGTATTAAAAGTAAGGCAATGATTTAATACACACTCGCAGTTAGAACAACATATTTCTGGTATTATGCACAAGTTCCTGTAGACTTCAAGCAAACATCTCGGTGATGACAACTTCCCACACTCTGGTCGAACAGGTTAAAAAACATAACAATTCAATCATCCGGAAGAACCTATATGACTTTGCTGATTTGTTGATTTGCTGATTTGTACACAAAGTAGAAGAAGCCATGGCTAGAGATTCGGAGACGCAATAAATCTGATTCAGAAAGTAGTTCTTCTGAAAAGCTTTCTGTTGCTTAGATTATAGTTTATTGTGTCGGACAACAAGTTGTTTCTTGGAGGACTCTATCTCCACATACTAAGTATAAGCACCATCGTTCTGTTTTCGAATGAATACGTTGCCGAACGGTAACATCTTCGAATCTATGCTCAGCATATTCCGGGTGTAGCAATCGTCGAAATATCGAAGTTGCTTCCACGACTTATCCGTGTTTGAGTATTGTACAATAACTATCATGCTGCACAGTAGTTGTACCCGTTACAATCTAGATCAATTCATTGTGTTGCAGTTTCATAGATAACCCGAACGCTAAAGACCTCGCCGCTATGCCAATCGTATGATGACGAAAGGTTTGGAGCAATGTTTGTTCTGTCAGTGTTTGTTCTTTCAACAAAAGACATTTCTCTTGATGTTTATCCACAACATGATCAAGCATGGACATCTCCTTAATCGAATCCGTTGAGATTTTCCAAGCATCTCTATCGCTTTTCGCTTGAGAATTTCTCAAACGTGACGTACCCTGCCGCGAGTAATTCTACCAATCGTATACGGCATTTCTATGTCGTTATTCTCCCTTTAGTTTCCTTAGTAACATAAGCTGAAGTAAGCAGAATCCTGTCTTACTTTGTTTTTGCCAATTAAGAAAGCGACGATACCAATATCCCTTAATAGTCATTGTAATGTCTTAATACGTCATTGGTTTATCTTAATCATGTTTGTCACGAGAACAACCATTCTGTAGCAAGATTATTTAGTTTTCATAAAACCGCATTTCATCCGAAAACAAGATACAACTGTACGATGAATTATTACAATTTTCGATATTATTTTTACAAAGTATACCGACAGTTAAGCATACCTTACGCTTCTTGCCAACGTGTTTTATTTCCCCAGCTAAACGGGTTTTTATGCTCAGCAATCTTCCCAAAGTGGCCATATGCATCCTTTATCAACTTACTTCACTGCAAGTGCTAGTGGTAAAGAACGTTTTCGTATACGATCTCTCCTCTACGAAAATGCTTTCCACGCATCGAAACGAGTCACAAGCGGGTGCTTATTTGCAGCAACAGCAGCTTCCAGAATATTAGCTTACGCTGTGTGCCCGATGCACCAGATGGCATCGTAAAAGCATCATAATGATGCTCAGACGAACGAATGACCGAGTCGGTGCAGATCCAACGCCAACGAACCATGTTTACACTCGGTGCTTGGGTTTGAAGGTTTTCGGCCACTTTCGGCGCTTCCTAACGATCCCACGATGGCGTCGTATTCGCCCAGCAGCACACGCACCGTCTTAAGCTGGCCAGACCGAAAAGAAATAAAACCAGAATGCACACATCGCGACGTACAATAACATGCCATCGAGAAGTGGCCATTGATTGGTCGTTGGAGTGAAGGTTGCAATGGACCTGTTTTTTATGTTTTTTTTTGTTTCCACTCCTCCTCCGGTCCGCGAGCTGACCACCGAGATTCCAACGCCAAGACGTCTTTTCTGCAGTGACCAAATAAGGGATTGATGTCAGAGGATGGCTGACGCTGCACTACCCACTGTCAACCGGTGTTTGCCCAGGGATGGGAAGTCTGTTGACCAGAAAAGGAACGGACGGCATGCTGGGCCGTGGGCCCCTAATTGTTTGTCTCCATTCCATAGCTTGACCGGTCAACGGAACGTGCCCGTGATTGCGATTCGACACCCTTCCGAGACACACGCTTATGCATCGGAAACAGATTTTGGCAGTAAAGATGAGAACCTGTGTATCAGAACCTGTGTTGTCGGGGGAAGTGGGTCACGTTTACAAGTTTGCTCAACGAATGAATCACGAATCACACAAATGCTGCTTTGTTTTATTGTTTTATTTACGTTTTTTTGAAAATCCGTTCTTCCAGTCTTTGTTTGTCCTTTTTGAAATAACTTGTTTATATTTGAAAATTCCAATTAAATTGCTTAAGTAGGATTTGTAATTCACGTATTTTCATTTTTTGAACGTGTCCTATTATGCTCGCATATGTGATTTTGTTTAGTATATAATCAAGTATGAAATAAGTATGGAATTATTGTTTTAATATGTTACCAAAATTTAATCCCATGAATCCATAAGAATGTGGTGAAATGCTTATTGATTTCTTTCAAATTAATTTACATGTAAATAATGAACTTTTTGGTGGTAACAAAAGTTTTTATGCATGTCCTCAAAAATAACTACGGCTTTATAATTGCGCTATAAAACTTTTAAGACATTCTACTGTCATTAATTGGTTGTTTAAAAGTTTTGTTATTAAATTCGGAATAAATTAAGTTAGGAACTGTAGTTGATAGTGTCGACCATGGACGACAACAATAACAACTGATTTTATTGCATTTCCACATATCACAGCAACAATCGAGTTATTTGGTTTGTACCTAGAGTTTGAATAAAAAAGGATGAGGAGCATTTGAACAGTGATGGACAAAAAAAAAACAATGAAGCACAAAAGTGGTAATATTATCATGCAAACACGCTTCACTCGGTCTAGAGTTGATGTACTTTTTCTTTTCAAATGGAAGGTGGTTTCAAACAAGTTTATAGACATTGTAAGCAAATATTTCGAAGGTTCGTTGCTGAAAGTTGAGCTTCAGGATTACGTAATCCATCATGCAAACGGCTCTAAGCAAAATGCACCATTATCTTTTTTCGCGGAACTCACATTGAAGCAAGGGAATGGGCTACCTGAATCATAGTATATTACCCAAATTACGATAGTTTAGTTAATTATGGATAAAAAAGAAACTCAATAAACGTAAAATTACCACCAACATGACTTGGCATTCAAAGCGACTTGGGAAAAACAATACCCTAATAGCCAAGGCTTATTCGAACGGTAATTTGAGCTAAGAAAGGACATACTAACTTTGCCAAACTTTCATTTCGTCAACTATTTTATCAATCTAGCTTGAATTTTATTTTTGTATACTTTTTTCGATAACGGAAATGTAATGAACAAAATTTAATAATTTCTATCGGTCACTTTTGTTTTCTAATGCATCCAAAAACAGGTTTTCGATCATTTCATCAGAATATTTAGACCAGTTTTGATAATTCAAGCAACGTAAATGTTTGTATTTTTTTAGTGTATGCTATATATATTCTCCAATTCTGTCTTTCTATGATAATAGCAATAGATCTAGTTTGCCATGAAGTCGGTGGCTAGAGCTCTTAAATGCTAACACCAGTTACGCAGAAGACAAAATAAATATTGTACAAAAAGTATAAAAGTCATGTACATGGAAAATAATCTAATACAGGACGTAAAGCAGAAAAAGACATTATATTAGTTGTTCCAAAGACACTTGATTTAATATCGACTAATAAAGATTTATACAAAAGAAAATAAAAACACTGGCAACGATTTCCCTAAAAGGCAAACGCAATACTGAATATGCAACTCAATAATATCATCCACATTTCTACCACTAACCGGTCGTTTCGCTCTCCAAGTACTTCAACAATAAATCAATTAAAGCGCTATCGAACCAATCGATGCAATTTTTAAGCTCTAGCACAATCCAAAATCATTCAAAAAAGGGGGCTTTTATCCCATCTCTTCGACGAGGTTAAGTTAAAAAGCAAACACATCCCCATTCCCGGCCCCGGTTCGGACCGGTTCCGCTCGGTCCGTGATCGTTTGAGCAGGGGGTCCGTTATTTTTATTGATGGAAAACCTATTATTTTTATTGATGAAACTTGGCCAAAACAAACACACTCTCGGTCCGGCGACAGTTCCCCTGTCCCCTGCTCCTACCCAACGAATGGAATAGTGCAACATAACATCCACGCCGCATATAAAGCTCGCGATCCTCGCCCAGCCAAAGGTATATGCATATGCAAATGTACCCGCCGTCTGATGCATTAATGTAAAAGCGCTTTCCTTTCCTGCCCGTGCTGCTCCACGTTTTCCATATTTTCCACTGTTTGTTTTGTTTATCATATCACCCAATGTGTGGCAGGTGTGCGATTCCCCATCCCCCAACTCCCGCCACCGTCCGACCGGTGTCGAACCGGGCTATTCCATTTTTGCGAGATTACACTTTTCAGCGTGTTCGTATCTAAATTGCTCGCGTGTTTTCGTTTCGTTTTATTATCGTCTTTGTTGATTCTCGTGTTTTTTTTTCCTGCACTCCTCGTGCGAAAGTCATCGGCCGCATGATGTTACCCTGTTACGTGCAATAACGTGACCCCGGGTGGCCGAAAGGTGCGGGCGGAGTTGCTCCCGATCAGTGAGCGGTTGTGCGTTCTTGTGGTGCAACCGCACGATTGTTGAATCGTGGTGGTAGAAACGCAGCAAACCCCAACCACAGCGGGAACCCCCAACGCCATGCGAACGTGTCTCGCGTTGATTATTTTCGATGTTTGGTTAGTCTTTTAACACACAACCCAACTCCACCCGCACCTACTCCGTACCGCTCGACTCCTCTCTCTTTAGCTTGTGGACACCTATATGTGAACCGGGCACTTGTTTCCAAATGGATTCTCGGGCGGAGCATGTTTGTCGCTATCACCAGCTTTGAGTCGCCCGACGCACGAATAATAAGAAGAGGTGAAGACTAAACACACTCCACTGGAGAGAATGGCTCTGCACTTTGTCCGTTCGCACATATTCGTTTCGATGTACTGCATTACAACAACAAAACGCAACAGGCAATTGAGAGTAAGCAATAACAGAATGCAACGGGAGTAGAGAAGAAAAAAAACAACAACCTTTCCATGCGTTTGCCGTGGAACGTTGCCCGGAAAGTATCCCCAAAACTCTCCGAAACACTCGTAAATGGCCCACAAAATTTCCACAAAAACGGATGCAAACGAACAAACTTTCCCGATACGGCGCACATCGCCCATGAGTGGGAAAAAAGTGAGTGGAAATTATCGTTTAAACATAAAAGCATCGAAAATCTCCCTATCCACCGGCTCTCATACAATCCAAGTGTGCATTGGTCGTAGTCAGTATAAACGAGTCGTAGTCAGTATAAGCGCACGATGTTAAATGACCACATGCAACCAAGCTGCTCCGTTCGAGTTGCCCCGTTCTTCTCTCTCCCACTCCCCCAAAGTGGCACAGCCAGCTTATGCGCTGGCCCGCCGCAACACGACCACGACTAAAGCCGTAGCATAAACATGCATTCGAAATGCAGTTAGTGAAGATTTAGTGAGAGTGCACCACCCCCTCGGGAGGAACAGCTCCTCCCGGTCGGCTAGTTAAAGGGTACCAATCGGGAAGGGGTTTCCTCTGTTTTTTTTTTTGTGCATTACGCCTGTAGCCGCTGTAGCTGTTGATAATACTTGATGTAGTTTAACCTTTCCGAGCATCGCTTCCCGTTTGGAGCAGGCGTGTGGAATATTCGGTGCGAATGAGGATTTCGAGATGGCCGGCTGAGTCATCGCGCACGCTAATGGCTAGCGAGAGTGTAAGCCTTCACCACAACAGGCAATGGAAACTAACAGCAATTAAAGGCGATACGAGTGGTGTTATTGATAGTTTTTCGCACTCAAAAGGCCGTTAAAATGAAGCCATCGTTGCTTCGAGTAGCAAATAGCATGCACAAAAACGTGCACAAAATATGAAAAGAATAGATTGAAAGAAAAACCTCAAACGAGTACGAAACAGTTGAAACATCAACCTCACCACTTATTTCAACATATATTCATTCCATTTGATTTTTGTACAAAATAGTTCAACAGATGATAAACGCAAAGTAAATAAAAATGAGTGAAAATTAATGCACAAATGATTAAGGCGTAGATCGGTCCCCAACGATCGATTTCAATACAAAAAAATATGCTGAATTTTAATAGAATTGTATGGAATTAGCACGCGTAGGATAAGTTAGTTTGTATTTTATCTGTTCCATTTTTTTAAGTATTTGTGTTTTGTCATCTACTCAATGTGACCAGGGTTTTTATTAAAGTTTTCGCTGCTGAAAAATCATTCAAAGTTAACCTATATACGCACAATATAATCAAGATATCGACATAATTATACTCCATAAGCTATTGTGTAGGGGACAAGATTAAGTCCAGCAC
Source organism: Anopheles farauti (assembly GCA_000473445.2). NCBI lineage: Eukaryota > Metazoa > Arthropoda > Insecta > Diptera > Culicidae > Anopheles > Anopheles farauti. The sequence continues at coordinate 2,789,316 of KI915049.1, forward strand.
CAATGAAACATTATATGTAAACATGTATATTGAATATGAAAAATATATGAATGAATGAATGAATGAATACAAAATAAATAAATTTCCCAACTTTCGAGTGAACAAGCAGTCAGTTCCAGAACAAAAAAAAAGAAAAAAATCACACACACACTAACAGATTTTGATAAGGTTTTTGTTGTTGTTGTTTATTCTCCGTTTTCTCCTTAAATTATAAAACTCTATGCAATATAAAGTCCCGTCTGTGTGTGCCGGTGCCTAAGGGTGCTGCTGCATGTGTTGTTTCTTTGTATGTGTATGTATGAGTGTGTTTTTCCTTGCGTTGTTTTAGCAACTGTTTTCGTTTCCCTTTCTCGTTCGGCCCAAACATAACTCGTGCCGTGGTTTTTTTTTTGTTTTGTTTTTTTTTGTCACTCCCTCCTGCTGAAGGTATCGTTTTGTTTATTATTACTATTTCACTATTGTTCGTGTGTGTTTGTTTTAGAATCTACTCGCTATTGTTTTGTATGTTTCAGTTTTGTTTTGTTGGTTGCCATTTTATTATCATCATCGGCTTGTTGCTTCTTCTTATCTCACCTTCCTCATCCACCTTCTCCTTCTTCTGCTGTTCGTCACTCGCAACCCCGGTTGTGTGTAGGTAATATAAATTGTTCAACTTTTCCGGGTGCAGCAGCGTTCGTTTTGTTTTAAAATTAATATTTTGATACCGAGTGTGTTTACTTGTCTTACACTTGTTTTCTTTAATATTTACTTAACCTTATATAATTACGGTCTTGTCCTGTTTATGTTATACCATCGTATCATGCGTTATCGTTAAATTTAGGGTTCGTAAATATTGATTCCACTTTCCACTATAAACTATGCGCTACATCGTCGCTAGCCTTTGCGTTCGGATTTTTTGTTTTTTGTGTTTTTTTTCTTATGTTTTGTTTGCTCCATTTTTGTGAGTTTTTTGTTTGCTGCTTCCTTTGCATTCGCAAATGATTTTTAAAAATGTTTGCATTCCATTGATTTGTTGTGTTTTTCCCGTTTTTTCTTCTTTTTTTCAACGTTCGCTTGCAGACACTCGTTCCCTTGCATGCGTTCTTCACTCATGCCATGTTTCGTTCACACATACAAACACACACATACACACTCGCTCTATCGCTACTTGGGGTTCAACCGTATCCGTTCCAACACCTTTGCCTTCGCTTCCCAGCTTTGCCACGTATCGACTTAAACTTCTACATTACTAACATTTGTCATTGAACGCAAACAGTTGCCACATCCAATCTGTCCGAATCATCCAATGCTGTACGAGAAGTTATGGTATATATGAGTTAGTTCGTGTGCAGGTATATGTACTTTAATCTAATTTGTTCCTTTTCTTCGTGTTTTTCAGCATCACCATTATCCTTTCTTTGCGCTTCGTTCGTTTGTTGATTTCAAGTGCAATTGAAACTTCTTTCATCCGACGTATCCTTTCCTCTAGCACTATTTCTTAATAATGTTAAATGAGTCTTGTTTAATGCTTTTGCTTGCGTGCTTGTTGTTGCATGTTCCGGTTCGGCTCTGACCCTAATGGGTCGAGGTAAACCACGCACGCGCACACAAAATACGAAGTCACCACAACTTATGATGCAAATGGACTTCGTTCATACCCGACCATCGTCAGCATTCGCACGTCAGCGGGTGTGTGTGTGTGTGTGTGGATTGGTTTATTTTTTGTATCGTCCTTTTACTTGCAAATAATACTACTTACACAAAACACATTAGGTTCTGTTAGAATATCTTGCCTCCTTTTTCCCTCGAGTCTTCCTCTCGGTGTCCAATTTAAATAAAACCAACAATGGTAAAATAAGTATGTTCTCTTTCTCTCTCTCTCTCTTTCTCTTGCTCGCTTGCTCTTCTCCGCTTTATGCTCATTCAACACGAACAGGCGACAACTATGTACCGTCGCAGGAAGATGTTCCTATAAAAAATGTTCTTTCTCAACGTTGTATAATTGATCGGAGCACTCCGATCAAGGGGGATGGAGGGGGGTCGGATCATGAGGTCATGAGGTTTCCGGCTTTTGGCAAAACAACACACGCACTTTTGCTTCACATCGTATCCACCTGACAATCGTGGGACTCGCTCTTACTGTCTCGCAGAAGCGTGTATCCCCCGTTTTTTAAACGCAGCCGATGGGTTCACCGTGCACTCATATACAAAAAAGCCAACCCGACTGCTGCAGATTGTCACTTATTCTTCTAATAAGTCACTTGTATTGTAATGTTTTTTCCCTTTTCTTTTCCTCCTCGCTCGCGTGCACCGTTCGTGGCCGAATCGATGAAATATGCAGGCTTAGTTTTGTTTGCTTGCGTTGTTTTTGCTTTTGTTATCTTCTCTTTATTCTGTTATTAATTTATTTCATTCTTTACATGTTTCTTTTGTCTCGCTGCTGTTTCTTCTCTGTTGCTCTTGTTGTGTTCTTGTGTTGTTCAATGTCACGATAGTTAGGGGCAGGTTTGTCTTTTCCTATACCTAAGTGTAACTATATTTCTATGATCTGTAACGGAAAAAGCCATCCAAAGCTGTTTTTTTAATCACAAGCACATCTCTCTCCCATCACTCAGTTTCACACCGCATTCACGCCGATGGTATAGAAAAAGGTTTATGCACAGGCACTCTCTCACGCACACTTTCACATCCCACCGACATGCATGGTCGCGCTTTACATCCCATTTCCGTCTGCAGCTTATTTCGGAACTTCCTTTCGAGTTGCATTCCTTCGTTATGTTTGCTCCTTGGTTTGGTCTACTACTATATAAATTTCAGTCGTTTGATTTCATTTGAATGAATACAGGGTTCGTGTGTCGTGTGTATGTGTGTGTTTTTTACTGTCAAATATTTATTTAAATATTAACCATTCGCTAGCGCATACTTTACAATTTTCATTCCAGCACGTTTGGAGCCAGATTTAACCAAAATTCAAAGTATTAACGAAATCAAATCCAACCTAAACGGCTAACTAGATAGACTCCTAAATGTCCACCAATGTTGAATGTTTTGCCTCAATGTTCAACCTCAATCCAAGCGAGCTTTGCGTTGAAATCAGTATATCGAAGGTGTACCAATTATTGGCAGCTGGAATAAAACACTGAATAATATCTCTGAAATGTGTTATTTTAGGTGATAGAAATGGTTTGAACCTTCACACACTTTTTTTAGCATTCACATCGACAAAATGATTAAACATTCCTACTACAGAAGTTCGACAGTAGTAACCAGTGACGATCGTTACGTTGTTTTTTTCTTAGCCACCGGATTCTTTATCCATATTTCGGTTATCAAAACAGCCGCAAGGAGCCAGCGACAAAAAAAAACATTGAACATACAAAACGCATAATACATTAAATTATCCAAAAACATTTGCCCAATGTCGCTCGTGTGCCAGAAATAAATAAATCAATCATTTCATTACCACACCGAAGTCGGCTATTGCCTACAGTTGATGCCTCCCAAGGGCGATCAGCATGATGACGCATAGCGATAGCGAAACGCGAGACGGAAACTTTACTGACGTCATCGGCGAACACTGTCTATAACATATGAAAGTTCACATTGTGAGGTATATCCTAAAAATGGTTCTCTGGGAATTCAAAGTACTCCAAACATTACACTATGCTAGAAGCCGGCAACTAGAACCGGCCAATTGTTTCCGTTTTCCGCACACGCAACCCATTTGTGACGCAATAACTTAATTATCGGGTGCTTTGACAATGCTTTTACTGTTTTAAGTAGAAGATAAGCGGAGAGTACTGGGATCTTTTCATCCGGCGATTTTACAATACAAAGGTATGTGGCAAAAGGACTTCAAACTCGAAGCGAATGCCACGTAAGTCACGATGATTTTCAAAGACAGTCACCATGTGGCTGAGGATGATAGGCATTTTGTTCGCACCAAATACCACACTAACTCTTGAATGAATTGAAACGCATTTCCTCGTCCTTTCGATTTCCTTTAACTGAATCACTTCACGAGCTGGCCGTCAATAAGAGCCGGATGCGCAGGGACAACGTTCTGTGCCAATTTTATTCTGTGTCTGGTTTGAAATTGCACGAAAAATGAAGTGATATCCAAATCATTGACGTCCCCACGACCCCCAGACCCTTTGGATGCGATCATCTAAATAATATAAATACAATAAAATGAAGAAAACCCTTCGTGCGTACATACTATGAGATAAAGGTAGTAGTTGTTCACATTCACACTACAATGTTAGAGAAACGAGTTTCTCTCCGCTCGGTAGAAGGGGTGATGGAGAAAAGGAATCCGTTTAATGACTACATGGTTAATTTATCCTTCTTCTCCGTGCATCCACACGGGGGTGGTAATGTGTCTGTTTTGTTTGGAGAGCTTGGACTGAAATGTTTTTTTTTTCCTTGTCCATTTTGTTGACCATCAGGTAGTGCTGCAGTCGGCGAACTTCTGCAGTACACAGCTCGACACATGCTTTTCTCACTATTTTTTTACACTACTACTTCGAGACTGTCGATGGAGGGTTCTTCTACTAACAAAGTAAGCGATCTTTGAACGGTGCGATTCACAGACACAGTGCGCAAAAAGCGCTTGCAACAATCAAAGTTAGTAATCGTCGTCTAAAATGTACGCTCTCTGCGTCCCCTTACCCTTGCAAGCATGAACACACCCATCGGTTGCAACAAAAAAAACGGACACGCATGCAAGCGGTTGAATGAAGATGTTCCCGTGCACCGCTAAAACATCGACCAAAAAAATGCATCCATCTTTCCTCCCCATTTTGCAGCAGATTCCAGTCAGTTTCACGCTTCATCTGGGCCCCCGTGGGGAAGAGAAAAAAATAGTAGTAACGCGTGTGGGTGTAGCTTGTCTTTAGATATTATTGGTGTTCTACTAATAAAAGTCCATCCGTCGTCCGCTGTCCGCTGTGTTAAGCTTACTATGGACCCCATCCATTCCTCCTGATCGCGCGACGTGTGTATTTGTCAAGTGCTGTTGCCTTGGATGTTCTTCCTATATCGTTTTGTGACCGTAATGATTGTTGTACTGTGCTACAAACTATCCTAACCTACGCACTACGCACACATACCACTGTTCCCCCGCCCGTGTCCCCGGCGATGCACACATTTCAATAATCCCTGCCCTCCTCTTCCGCCACCCGCACTCAAACGCGCACAATGCATCAACTTGTCGCTAGCCCTTCATTCCCACCCTACAGTTTTATCAACTTCGGAGCGCTTAGCTCGGGTTTCTCTTCGCCGCTGTCGTCGCAGCAGAGTGGACGTTTGTTGCTACCGTTGCTACTGCTGTTGCTGTCGGCGGCCAGCGTCGTGTCGGGTTCGGTGCTATCCGCAATGGGGCTGGTGGCGCATAACGTGCCCTTTGTGCCTAAGCTTTCACCGGTTGGAGATGATTCTGCTGTGGTGGTGGTAGGTGTGGCTGTGGGTGGTATGGTAGATGTCGCCACCGAGGTACCATTGTTCGTCAGTTCCGTCATCGCGACTGTCGCTTCAGTAGCATCCTTAGATGCGTCTTCCGTATCCACCAGCTCTTGAGTGGAACCGCCGCTCGAACCGGCCGGGCTCTTACCGTTCGAGACGACCTCTCCGGTAGTTGCTGCCCCGGCACCAGCAGCAGCAGCAGCGGCAGCAGCCACCGCTTCATTGCTTTCCGATTCCGACGATTCTATCATGGCGGTGCGTGAGTTCTCATCATTCGTATTACCTTCGTCTTCTGCGATTCCATTGTCACCATCGATATCATCATCGTCCGCTACATCGTCTTCGTCCTCGTCCTCACCGCCATCCTCGTCCTTCGAGATTCCGTTAGATGTCACGTCACCCGCAACACCATTACCATTTCCAGGCATTCCACCCAACAGTTCCGGCTGGAGATCCGACACCACGTAGTGTGTCCACAGGGCCAGCTCCACTGAATGTGCGGACCACTTCTTTGCCTTCGATTCCGTCTTACCGTTCTCGGCCGCACTACTCTTCTCATCCTTACCGGACGATTCCTTTGCGTTGGCAGCACTGCTACCACTTTCACTACCTTCCACTCCGGCCGATTCCATCGTGCCGCCTCCATCACCACCACCACCGCCACCGTTGGTCGTACTGTTATCCTTCTTTTCGTCCGCCTCGTCCGACGCCTGATCAGCAGTACCATTACTCTCCACCTCCAGATTCAACCGCTCCATTGTCTGTTGGATGTGTGTGACAAACTTCAGATATTCCTTCGTGGTGTAGTCGATGCCCTCGATATCCGGTATTGCCATCAGACACTCGTCCGCCATGAAGGGAGCACTTTCCGGGGCCGCGGCTGCCAGCAGTGCCGACGCCATCGTGATCCCGACGCCCTTCAAGTTCGAGAGCGCGTTCAGCGCTTGCTCCAGGTTCGGCAGCTTGCGGAAGGCTTTCTTCGTTTCCATCACCACCGCCCGGGGTGTATTGATTTTGATCAGATAGGACAGCTGTGGGTAGAACTTGCCACGCGTCTGCTTCCACTCCATCGTCTGCACCAGCTCCTCGTGCAACAGATGGGCGTCCCGGCCGCGATTTTTGATCAACTTCGGCAGCTCGTTCTGGTACCACTTCTCCAGCCGCATCAGTTTGTCTGCCTTCTTGCCATTGCCGCGCGTTTCCGCCTTCAGCTTCAGGGCTTTCGGGTACAGCTTGAGCACGTAGTCGAACTGGGCCGAGTTACCGTGCTGGAAGAATGTTGCACTATCCTTTACGATTGCCATTTTTTCGCTGCAATGAAAGAAATGATAGTATAAAGATTACAAATGTGATCACACAAAACGCAGAGCATTATAATCATTATCACGAACGATCACGATCACGAGAGGATGGTTTTGCGCACGCTGACATTACTTTCTATTTCAATCTTTTCATGCAACTCCCTATAACGAGCTACTTCCGTTGATGATCACAAATTACACAACCTAACTTTTTCTTTCCGCTTGACAAGCAAAAGAGTCATTACGAACGAAGAGCCCCAGTATAATCCTACATGACATGGCCACCACCCCTAACACTCTGCGTCAAGTGATGGCAGGTAGAAAAGGCAGAGGCTCCATTGGCTAAGTGCTTTGCTCTTTTTACAAATTCATACTCCACTTTTGCCCGGTGCTTCCGCGTGGGGTATTCCGCCACGGTAAGGCACCCGGAGAACGTTTTCAAGAGGTTGTTAAATGTTTGCAGCCACAAGAGATTTTAAAACCATCCTAAACGGAGCACAAACTAACACATACAAACACCGAGACAGACAGACGAAAGAAAAAAAAAGCATTCATTTGCATCAAAAGCGTCACGAGCCCAATGATAGTAGTCATCCCCCTGTATTTGCTACCTTTACCTCGAAATGTTGGATGTAAAAAGCATTAATTCATTATGCATTGGCGTATAATTTATTCAGCAATTCCTTCAGCACTACAATGTAGACCCAAGCAGTGTGGTTTTGGAGCGGTGCATGTCTGAAGTATGCAAAGTAAAACCACATCATTCTCGTACCTTATTATTGGTAACAGTAATTATAGTTTTACCATCGAACTTTAAAATACTGTTTCAGACCACATTTCAGAGTACAAAAATTGATAAAATTCGAGGAACATTCCTTGTATTGTATTTGAATGGTGTTTTAAAAGAAATTTTCCGTCGATAAATTCAAATTTACTAACCGGATCATAAAGCACTATCCTGAAAATACTCATAAATCATAACATAAATGTGCAAATCTTTAGTACCGGCTCACAATGAATTGTTGGCCATCGTGGAAAAGACGCCTTCCCGATTGAATATGCACCGATCGAAACGAACCACACATCAATAAAGAACATTAGAGCCATGTGCACGTTCATTCTCCTTAGTCCTTAATATATTATCGACCACCAGAGAACTAAACGCAACAACATCAGCAACAACACTAACTGGCCTATTGCTCTGGGGCTGATTAAAGCAAATGTCGAACAATAAACTGCTCATGTGCTTTCGTCGAACTGGCCTGGTCAGAGCAGCGGTGTTGTACAAAAACGCCAGAGGCGGAAGAAATAATCTCACCCGATACGAACCATGCACGGTCACATCCTCCCGCCGCTTGATTCGATACCAGCCTTTGCCACAACTGAACAAGGCTTAGTACTGCAAACCCGTATCACTAGCTACAATCCGGAAAGGTAGAAATAACATGATGTATGGACGCGTACATAAAGGGTAAAACACGCACTGGCGCACAATTTTCCAAATGCGTTGGGTGCTGGAAGTAGTGGTGGTCGATGCTTCGTGTCCGGTTCATGAGGTTAGGCTTCAATAATGGCTGCACAATAACGCTTTTTTTCTCGACGAGCTCCATGCACGAGCATTAGCCAAATCGCAACACAACTGAGTGAAAAGAATCGCCACCGGAAGGACGATCCTGCCGCCTGCTGCTGTCCGGGTGGTAAATATTCATGACACCGTAACACTAAAATTCACCGGGAAGCACCACCGGGAAGCACCACCGGGTACCACCAAAAAACGATGGTGATGGTGGCGACGCGCATGAGGACCACCAACTCGGCCCCATAATGTGTGATAGATGGCAGAGTTCCTCCCCAATCTGCCTGCAGGTGCAAAACGAAGCAAAGAAAACGACCACCAAAAGCCCCGGGCACGGCTGGCTGGCTGCTAGAGCGAAGAGAAGTCCATAAAACATCCACAAGCGTGTGCGATGGCATCGCCGGGCAAACACTCCGTGAAATGGAGGAAATTGCCAAATAAAACAAATGCGTAACGAGCGCGACACATACACACGCGCGCGAGAAGCAGCAAGGAGGACGCTATCTTTGGGAAACGATCATGCAGTGCGCAGTACGCGGAAGGAGAGGACAGTAAAAATCAAAACCCGATACGTCCGGCGGAACCATGCTGCGGCTCTGCGGTGGAACCATTGGCACGATGATAACGCATTGTAAATAATGCATCACACAATACGCGAGGCCTAATGTCGCGCTGTCGATTAGAATCGCTTTATAAATCAACCGCGGTGCGTTCTAGTTGCTTGTTTTTTTTTCGTACTATGAATCGAACGCACCGGAAGAGGCAATGGCAATTTTAGATATCCAACGACGGATGAGAATATATTGGGAGATATATGTTATTTTCACAATTTATTTCCAATTGTTTTGGGTGCAGGATAATCGATAGGATCGCTCTGCATAATTACGGGAAATCACTATCGCTAGTAGTCTAGTTTTTATTGCAAAAGCAGCAGCAACTAGTGTTTGTTGCATCGGAATGTACGGACGAATTCAGGCTAACTCCGATTTTGAAAGTTGCTTCTGGATCTGAACCCCATTCTGAATATTTTTTGAACATTGAAGCACATTTAGTAGCTCCAGGAGCCAGACCCAAAAATCGTCATTCTCACCATTAGTAGCAAATTCAAAAATCTGGATAACTTCACTTTTTAGAATTTGTTAAAAAATGAATGAGGATGAGAGTTCGCGCTATTAGTATGGATTCCCCGACAAAGTGAAATTCATCATGTCCATGTTTCGCTGATGCTTAACGTGATCCAGGGATACCGGAGATATTTTAATCTGTGCATGTAGTCGACGGTTATAATGGTAGGATCACAACTAATTCTGTAAGCCTCGTGCCGCTCCGAAGCACATGGATAACAAAAAGCTCAAATTAAACGGAATAAAGCGGCGTAATCGTAACGTAATTTATAAAAACAACTCCCACGACCCCTCGCCTCCTACAACCTTTCCATCCGTTCCAAAATTGTTCCGCAATAGCCTCGATTTGTAAGCCGGAAAATAATACAAATCGTGTTGCGCCTACACCACACCATCGGCTTCTTGCCACGAAGGCCTCTAGCAGAGAAAGATGCCACGGCAGGAAGTCTAAAATCTCGTCCAATTTTCCAATTCCTTATTACCGAGTGCGAACCTTAGGCTGAGCATTTGGCGATGAGAAAAGATTAACTTTATAATTCCCCCCCTGTGCTGTTCCGTTGCCTATCGTTCGCACGCGAGCCGAATGAATATTGCCGGGTGAATTCATTCATCTTCGTCATTGACGAATTGACCGGATCAGCGAGTCGATGGTAAAATAATGGCTAACCATTGAATAACCCCGGCGGTAGATGCGAAACACAGTGGCGGGAGTAAACAGCTAGCAGTTGGAATGAATTGGGATATAAATTGCACAAAATTCCTTTCCCTGGTGCTGGGAGAGGAATCGATCGCAAAACCATTCTTTCACCGCATTCCGCCATTGGTTGAGAAATGGGCAAAGCGAATCGAAAAGTATCTGCATGCTGATATTAGAGAAAGACGAAAAGAGAAAGGTTTAATTTCTTCTTCCGGTAGTACAAGGTTATCCATTTAAATCGTGAACTAAATGCAAGATTTCATTTGAGAAAGGTTTATGCAAAATGGGTACAATTTCTCAACTATTCCAACGGGAGGGATTTACAATAACTGAATTCCAGCAGCAAACGAACTTTCCCGAGGAAATAATTTACTCTCGACTCGACGATTACTTAATGGTGCACATTTTAAAAATCAATTAAATTGAATTGAATTGAAATAAATTCTCTCCGAGCGTCACAAAATTTTCGGTTTTTTAGCTGACATGTTTACGATTCCTATGAACGATACAACGACAACACGACACGAAATCATACACTAATTGGGATTCAATTGCACGCGAAATATGTTGAAAGTAATTAGGAAAATGGACCGAAACAAGCAACGCACTGTAACAAAAAAAAAAATACCGCTCCATCCACAACCACAAAAAGCAACAGATAGTGGATTGAAGGAACAACACCAGTGCTGAAAAGGAGCACCATCGTCTGCATGGAAATTTGATCAAACATAAGCTCATCCTGTATCATCTCTTGCAGCATGTGGGCCGGATATGTGCGGCCCTTCTTCTGATGGATGTCGTCTGTTTCATTTTATTTCACCCGTTTTCGCCCGCAACCGGTACAGTACAGCAACGGACGCGATCTGGAAGTGATATATTCCTGAGCAAAGTTCTCTTTTTCAACTGTTCTAAAGCGCATCCGAAGCAAGCGAAATGTACCAAACAAACGCAACGAAATAACTGCAGCAAAACATTTCGCATGCTGCTGGTTGGGCAAGCTGGTGTTCGGTGCGCTCCATCACACCACATGGACATGACAGATAGACAGACAGTGAAGTGGCAGCAAAAATTCATCACCATCCGAACAACACATATATACATGCACGAGACGAGCTTCCTGACTCGGACGAGAGAGCATATCAAATGCCACCATTTCTGTGGCATCGCACACAAAACGGATTTATCTATAAATGCGCGCGCACAAACCGTACGGAGTTTATCCTTCTTTTGCTTTTTTGAAGCGCATTCCGCGAGGGTTTGAGCATTTGTCAAAAGCATAGTTTGGCCAAAGCCATGTGATCTAGTATTGCGGCCAGCAGAAGTGAACGGCACACACACACACACACCGTTAGATATCTTCTGAACGTGGACACGATTCGGAGGGATGCAAATGGAGTCTTGGTGCTGTAGCACATTCTCTGGACAATGTAACATAAGACCGGATGAAGATTGAATGGAATGGTGTTGATTTTAAACATTTTTTGTGTGTTCTTGAGCGCTTGTTAAGATAGATGATCAAAAGAGCTAACATTTTTGAAACAAGATAAGCAACAATTGGAATAAACCCTGCATAATATTGTTCATGCCAAACCGATACCTTTCATCATGATTTAACTGCTGAAGATTCTTTTAAACATTGCAGAATGTACTTATTACGTAAAAAGGAGATAGATTAACTAAAAACGAGACAATACCATATTTCAAAATAAAATCCTAAATTCAACTTTAAGAAATTTGGGTTTATCCCACCATTTCAGATTTTTCTCACCTCTGTGAATGTAATGGATAGGAAAAACCGAAAGCACAAAAGAAATCTTTTTTTTTTAAGCAACGTTCTGGCTTTCCCTGTGTTGCTAGAAATTCTAGATTATGATAAACATAAATTATGTGGCTTATCTGGTTCCTCTTCGCTACACAGCTTGCTTTCCCCACTTGCTCATTCGTTTCCGTTTTAAGAAGCTGAAAACGATCGAATTTCAATTCTGAGGAGAGCAAGAGCAGCATACAAGGAACAGCGAGAAAACAGGTCTCCTCCCCGGTACGAAATGTTTTTTTAGATTTTCTGCCTTTCGTCGTTCCACAAAGCCGCACAGCATTACACAATTGCGTTTTCCTCAAGAACAAACAAAACATGTACAATTGGGTTTTGTTGTGCCGGTTAGCATACTGAAATGTTACCTCCTTCTCCGATCGCATTGGTTTTCCACCAGGGAAAACATTCTCGCTCCCGAGAAAAAGTGAGAAACACATTCAAAAACACTGAATGGCTTCAACTTTTCCCGCTATTGTGCTATGTTACAGTTTATGTATTTTATTGTTTGTTTCAGGGTTTTTTTTTTTGTATGTTTCACGCAGTGACAACATTACACTTTCACCCAACCAACCCACCCGCCTTAACACCGCTGAAACGAACCGTTCGCACGAAAAGTCAAACAACCGGTAAAGCATCACCGGTTATTGCGTTTTCCGAAATTCCGGAACGGAGCCATCGAGCGCATCGATCGAGAATGTACAGCATGATTTTATATGCGTATATGTTTTTCTTTCATCACTTCCGCTAATCCTACACCACAGCACCGAGGGAGCTACTAGCTGGTTGGGGAAAACAGCACAAATGAAATTTGGGATTAGTGCCAACCAACACGCCGCACACAACACCCGTAGTGGGTTACACTCTAGCTAAAGAATGGTCATCGTCATCATAAGCCACATGGTTTTACTACGCAAGACCCTTAGCAGGAGCGCTGCACCGTTTCAGGGCATCTCTCAGAGGAGCTAGAAACTTTTTCCGGATTTCCCGGCTCAGTATTGGAGCCACTAAAACACGACCAGATGAAGGCAACGAGATTGATGGATCACTAGCAACGGAAAATTTATGTACCTTTCACCGTCAGCTGGGATGGAGAAGAATAAACACAATTTTGGTAATTACACATACCTGACGATAAACTCCACACGGAAGTGGTAAATGTTGTTGTTTTTCTTTTATTATATACTCCTGCGTTATAACACACGCATAACATGCTGGCATTTACAGCCGTTTGTTGTGCATTACAAGAGTGAGAAACCCCCAACGGCCGTCGCATGATGGTGTTGGTGGTGATGGACTAAATCGTTTGCCGTTTCCTAACATCAACACACCCCCGTCGATCGCTCCGTACCGTGAAAGAATAACACACAAAAATCCTTGAACTTTGAGCGCACTGGAACCGTAAAAAAACGCTCAAACTAAGGGAATCGAGAAAAAGTAAGTTGTACATGGGAGGAGCAGGGTTTCATGTTCATGGTTCCATCAGTTTAACCGGAAGTTGTGTTTAAAACACGTGTGGCACAAGGCACACAGCACAAGAAAGCATCAAAAAAGCTGCGTATCACGTGGCGTTTAGAAAAAGACGAAAAGAAAAAGTTCAACCTCTACTTAACGTCGCGGAGGTGTATTTGATGCGTTCTTGCTTCCTTAGAAATGGACCATTTTGCCTACGACCGTTAAAGTTGAATTTTTCGGTAGTGCAAAGGTGGATGCAGAGAGCAAAAACGATCAGGATGACGGGCGAGCCACAACCAAGACCTCATTGTATTTTACGATTATGGCGCACTTTTTATCGATCGCCAAAACCAACGCACAAGCGAGCGGGCACTCTGAACGTGGATTTTCAGAAAATGTTGACTTTTCTGGGATTTTTTAAAAGGAATTGCTTTACCATAAAGACAGCGGCGGCAAATTCGATCGTTATCCACACGCTTATCCGGTGAGTTTGGCGTGATTAGCGTGATTATTTTGGGAAAAGTACATCTGGGAAAAAACAAGTGCCACCAGAATGAAAATTATATTTTTGAATAGCAAAAGCTAGAGAAAAAAGAAACGAGTTTTATAAAAAAAATTCCCAATTGAATACATCACAGATACGAGAAGCTAAATAGAACGCTAGTTTCAAATCTAGAAGCGCAATCATTTTATGTAGTTTAAAAATGAGTTATATTGTTGAAACTAATTAGCTTAACATCCAATTGTCAGCAACATTTACAGCAATACTGTAACAGATGGTGTCAAGCTGCAATCATCGATTCACCACGAAACAAACTTCTCGTCATTCATCTCTCCGGCTGCAGCAAGCTGTGAAGGGGCTTCATTGGCCAATTATCGAGCAGGACGGGAATCACGCAACCAACGTATCAGTGCTGGTGTTCGGTCGTATGCAACAAACTTTCCATACTGGAGCAGCAACAGCCGCGCTTGTTGCAACAATCCGTCGCAATCGTAATTACGACAAGATACTCGAATAAAGCCCGTTTTTCCCGGTCCGACACGAATGGCTGAGCGCAACCATACAACGCGAACAAGAGGGTGTGAACATTTCGACAGCAAATTTTCGCAAAACCGCTGAGCTCCAGTAGGTGACACACGCGCTTAATTTTCGGACACAGCAGTGCCTCTCACGGGCCATTAACACAACGACGACGACGTCGACGACGACGACTACGTGGTACAGCAAAAGTACGTACATATGCCGTCCTGCCAAAGCTGCCACCACCGTCAGCAACCAGTCCATTGGCAGTCGCCGGTGGCAAAGACCATCTCGCAACGCCCGGAACGCATGTTGTTGCCGTTTTCCGGAGACACTTAATCGTTTCCATTTCCCAAAAGAACAATTTCCACACAACCCTCTCTCGCAGAAAGCAATTAGTTGTCGCTGCGTAGGCGCTCTCTCGGCTAGAGAACCGTTTCCCAAACACGTATATGCACAGACACCCCACCCCCTAACGACAACGATGAGGTCGCGATTTGACAAGCAAAAGGCTGTCGTTTAGCTGATTCTTGAGTGCAGCAGGCATGGCACGAACATTGTGCGACACTAATGTGCCTGTGTCCAGCGAAAACCGAGGAGCAAAAGTGACATTATGTTTAGATGTTTTCGGTTCTGTCGCATTTCCAATTTTCCATAGGCGTACCTGCTGCTGCAGGGATGGAGAGGCTGGTTACCGCACGACATGCCTACAACATACGCTTTCCGCGCGGCAGAGCGAGCAGTCAATGATTGAGGTTGAGCATGACCATATGACGGTTTGCCTATTTTTTTCGACCGTTAACAACAAACACGTCCACAACGATGACTGATGACAGCACAGTATGTTGGAGGGTAGTTTACCGGTATGGTTTGGGATCCAAAACGATTAGAAACTAGAATATTTTATCACCCACGACGTACCTGGTGTATATTAACGACTGGTAGGTGAAGAAAACTCGACAACAATCTTTCATTTAACATAGAACACATGGCCCTTAAACTAGTATTTCAAATAAATGAATGTTACTAACAAAAGTATTTTCGTTTTTATTTTCAACGTTAATACGTGTTTGCTTATTATGTTTGCTTACACATTGTAATGCAACGCTAGCGAAATAGATATGCAAGACATGCGCTGCTAGTAAACTTTTATCCCCCAATTGGAAGAGTTCTCAAAAACAAGATCCTCTTATTATACTCTGAATTTTTCGTCCATTATGATGAAAACACAAAACGACGAGATTAAAGTGTAGCTATCAATAATATGGATATAATTGAATTTTGAACTTTTATTAAACACGAAACTTTTCATTTCATATATATGGATTTCTCCATCCCAGTGTCGGAATATCGTTCCCGTACACGATACACTGATAGACGGATGGATAAAGCAGAAGATCGGGCAGACAGAGAGAATGCTTTTCCTCGACAGGTGGATTCAATGTTAGCTCCTCTAAAAGCCTTAAGCACTGAGACAACAATCGGAGACAAACGTCTGGTAAGAAGCGCACTGAAAACGGCAAAGTTACAGCAGCCAGCGATGGTATCGAAAAATGATTTGAGGCAGAAATGTAAACGAAAATTTTGCGATTCGGAAAAGCATTTCACCTTCGCGTTTCCCTTCGTTCGCTGAGCATAAACCAAGCCGGGAAAACAGAGGAACCCCCGGAGCCGGGAAACCAAGGCTACGACGGAGGTGCGTTTGCTCTCCGATCGATCATTTCCCATGGCATCATCATGAGAATAACTTTGGATAAAAACTTTTCGTTCGTGCATACTCTGCCGAAGAATTCAAGTTTCACGGACGATGGATAGATAATCCAACACGCTGGAGGTATTTTAAATGCGCTCTTAAACCAACACCAGCAGCATCAGCACACATCACACACCAAGATGCACACGGAGGCACATTCAAGAAGTTTTGATGCAATCATTTCAGTGTAGGCAAGATCTTCTTCTTATACGTATTTGAGAAGTAAGCAAAAGTTGAAAAATGAGAAAAGAAAGTTTTCATTCACTAGAAGAACCACCACCAAAAGCGCACATTTTGCTTGGGTTGTAAATATGTGCAAACGTACATGTGCAAACATTAGCTAATATATCCGTTTCTGCACATTCACAAAGTAACAAAAAAAAATTCTTGGTGAATTCAAACCCAACCATATCAGAAACGCTTCACATCATTATTTGACTTGTTTGTACAGCAAAGATCAAGCTGCAAATATGAATGGAACAAAAAAATGTGATGATTAAATCAATTCAACCGCTCCCACTCTTCATTATAAAGCCCCTTATGCTAGTTTTCTACTTTATCTGTGCGCCGGACCATCAATTTCAATTAAAACCATCTAGCACTTTTGCAACTAACGCGCCACTCACTGACTAGCAGCTCCTAACAGGGATCGAGGCATTCTGTCGAACGTCAATCGATAGCAGATTATGCTAACAACTTTAATCATTCTCTACTATTCCTTCTCGATATCGAAGCTATTTTCTTTCACCGGTAGCGAAAGGCGAAAGAGTCCATTCCAGAAAGACAGCGTCTGCGCCCAGCCAGAAGCAAACGAGGCTGACTGCATCGTTGGTCGAACATTGCAATATCATGCAGTGAACCGCCCTGTGAAGCATATCGAGCGTGGAAAATTTGCATACAATCGTGAAGAAAAGGCACCACACCTCCGATGGATACGAATCGGTAAAGTGACAAACGCAGCAGAGTAAATGGGAGCGTACGAAGGAAGCTGGGAGTCGGTAATATATTACCACACTTTTACACGACTGATTACGTCCATATTTTCTTCCAATTGATTTCAATCGTGCGGAGCGCGTCTGGTCATGTTTCCTCGTACTAGAATCAAGAGTGCTTTTTTTTTGTATGAGATCGTCGTGCATGATAAACGTTATAGATTGAAAGAGATGAAGACAAATGAATAGACTTTATATGGGAGATGGTGAACATACTTTTTTCATAAGAAAATTCAATAGAACAAAAGCAAAATTGATGCACTGCAATTCATGTCAACGAAACTGTAGATTTTCGCATCTTATTTTCACCATTACTGTGCAACTTTGTAATGCAAATCATATCGTTTCCGAGCATTATTTAATTTCATATGTTCCGGATTTTCTACGTAAATCATCAACAGCGTTATAACAGTAACAGTACAACAGTAGTTAGCACTAAGAAAGCTAAATAAACGGAAAAAGAAAGTGGAAACAATTATAACTGATGTTGAAGATGATGAAGACGATTGCTAACACTGAAAAAAGTACAACTCATCCACCAACGACGAAGGCGATAACCACACACATCTTGGACATGCGAAAGAGACATACTGGAACATGCTTACAAAGGGAAGAAAAATAGACAGACTAGAAAAAATGTCTCATCAACTTAGGTTGGGATAAAACTTTCACCTTCACAATTATAGATAACACTTTACCTTTTTCTTCTTTTTTAACAGTCTCAGGTCTTAATCTGATGTACCATCATAGCGATATAAAGCCTCTACTAGAGGAACCTGAAATCGTACGGCCATGGTTACACCACCGGACCATTGACGACACGTGCTTTATTCCTCTGGCTGGTTGGTTCCCCTCTATGGGAACATCCGTTTCGTCCAGATCCGGTGTTGCTGTCTGCGACGCACCATCCCAACCACTTTGCACCCACCGTGGTTTTGCCACACCCAGCGTTCATCAACACAGACACTCAACGCTCCATTACTCGCGTCGAGAGCAATTGAGAGGGAAAGAAATAATTGTTCCGTAGTTTTCCTCGAGTGTCGGTTTCGTTTTCCGGAGATTTTTTTTTTCTTTCTTGTGTCCTCATCTGCAACACACAAACCTCTACCAGCACAGATAGGTGCCGCTTTTCGAAGCAAGAAGCACCATTAACCACCCATTACGATTCCCATTACCGCGAGAGCCACGGCAGAAGAGTGGCGAGGCACAGCAGAAGTTTCGTGCCCTGGTATTCCTGCACAAATCGCAACATCGCGCGCGGTTGCTGCACGGAGAACATTAAAGCGCGTGGCCAATCGAGAGAATAGTCCGCTTTCCGGGCACTGATGGTGGGAAAAATGCGTTTGCGTGGGGAATTCGGCTCTTGAAGCAGAGAAAGATGCTTCCTCCCGCAAAAGGTACGATTGTTCCCTACTGCTCCACAGCCTACAGGTAAACCCCGTTAGACGCAAACCAAACCGACGAAACACCATATAGATTATCGACATTATCGGCTACTTCGTGCTTCGTTTGCTGAGCTGTGACAGACGCCGGGAAACATGTGGAACAGCGCTATGGCCGAATCCAATTTTCACACTCTCTTGACCTAAAAATGAGAGATCTTCTTTCCCATAGTTTCGGCATGCGAACACTGCTCCACAAACACACCGCACCCATTACAGAAAACCGCACCCTTATTCGTAATCATCATTAGCATTCTTTCGAAAGGAACGCGATGGAAAGGAGAATAAGACGAAAAACACCGTTCAAACATATGTTTCTTAAGTTGGACACCCTCTGATGTACGATTCCGAGCGATTTTACATGGTAATAAAACATTGTATGGAACGATTACGATAAAAAGCATGGATAATTATGCAAAATGTTGCTTCTTTTTATTCTCACATTGGCATAGTTTATTTAAACCAGCTTAGTTAGTAGTAGCTAAGCTAAGCTTAGTAGGTTAGTCCAAGAGGGAATTTTTAAGTAATTCATTCTTACATCACCTTTTTTTATTAAATCATTTTATACTTAAATCATTGATCATTAGCTCATTGATTTAAATTATTTGAAACAATGTTTTCTCCGAAACTAAGAAAAAAAACATTGTTTAGAAAAGTTAAGATTTGATTAAACGGAAAATTTTTCCGATTGAAATGAAATTTCATTCGTAAAACAATTCTGTCCTGTAGAACTGTTTTCTGCCCTGTACAACTAACTAAGCTGTTGAGCAGAAATACCTTAAGTACTTATTCAAACGAACGATCGTTTTTATAGTTGTTCTCACTATCCCAGCATACCTTCTAATGATCTTTTTTAACATTTAAAATAGTAATATTAGACTTAGTATAAGAATGAACAACATAAAAAGCATAGAAAACTGGAGAAAATTCTTCACATAAACCAAAAAATCGAGAGTAGACCATAAATATACCAATGTTATAATCGGCGTGAAGTAATTTCAAATAAATTCAGTAAAGTAGCATCCTTGCTGTTAAGCGCGATACGACGGCACACGGTGCCAAACTTCAAGCTGCGAATTTTTACAGCTCTCGTATTTCTAGCAAAATAAAAAAGGAAAAAACAACCAATTCTTGAACTGTCAGCATCTGTGTCCAACAGTTAATTCTGCAGACCAACCAGCCAGCATGCCAGTCAGTCAAGCAGCAGCAGTAGAGTGCCTAAGACCATGGACATCACAGAAACAATCCCTCTGGAGAATCGGCATCTAGGCAAACAAAACAAGAGACAACAAATTGCACATGCTAGGCTCCAATAAGCTACCGCAGAAGGTAAAGTTTCATCCTCCTTCCCCTCCCCATTTATCTTCCCTCCTTTCCGCGCCATTTCCCATCTCGAAACCTCAGAGGTGGTCTCACCATCACACACAACCCACTTGACCTGCTTTCTGGAACAGTTTGCGTCTGCTGCCAACTGTCAAAGTCAAGTTTATCGGGCTTTTGTTCGGCTGTCAGTCGGAGGCAAGCGGTCGTGGCCGTCTGTCCGTTTTAACTTGTTACTTTGCACTACTACCTACTAGCTACACCGCCGACCGCGGGGAATGCCTAGACGAGCACGAGTGGAACCGGTGGCCAACTTATGTTGCCACCGATACAACGAGCAACATATGTCAGCGGGAGGGGCGGCGGGCATCGTTCTCGAAAGGAAAGCAACGAATTGTGAAGAAAATTGAAAGTATTGCGATGAAGATAAAATAAAATCCACCAAGCACGTCGAAACGTGCAACAAAAGCAAAGTTTGACCGGTTTGAGTAAATAAATGTTGTCGACGAACAAATCTACTTTTCCTTTCATCGTGCTTAGCGGCTGCCATAGCAGTTTTGATCGTTGGCATTGAGTTTAAATCTAGTTTCGCACGGTACACGACACTGGACAACGGTTACTGTTTTCACGTGCCGGAGAACAAAAGCTCAAAAAAGTCATGCAAATACGATTATGAAACAAAACTATCGACCGAACTAATGATCGAAGCTGAGATTGAAATCTCATTTACATGTGAATGTCACCATGCCATTTGTCTTCTACTGCAATTCAAGCAAAATTGTTATTCTGCAATATAGTCGCGCCAGCTTCAATTCGATTTATGTATCTTCATATCGTTAAGGTAACCAACCAGTTTACCTTTCTGTAGGTCTGCATAGTCTGCAACACCTCACTCCCGCCCGCTATCGTTTAGCCAATTTATGAAGATCAACAATTGGGAGCAAATGTTGCTTCCTGTGTTACAAAACGAAACATAAATTGAAACGATTTTCCGTCCCTATTTGTTTTATGTCAGGATTGATGACCCCAACACAACTCCACCAGAAGCTATTGGCTTCTTTAAGCGCACAAGAAGAGAGGAAAATAAATGTGGCTATCGGTCGACCCACACAGCCAACCATCCTCTACACACAAAGTGAAGCAGTACGATCGTAAACGTAAATCATATCACGATGATCTGCACAAAAGTAACCCACCATCCGTTTATTGATAATGCGAAAGTTATGCCATCGAATTAGGAACCGTAAATTTCGGTTTTATGCATTTCTTTTACACTTTCGCTCGTTCGCTGGCAAGGCACTTCATCTTGGGGTAACAAATTGTTTTGAAGTTGTGCCATCGAAGCGCACGTATTTATGGGAGCTGAAGCCATTGCTGAAAGTCATTGCATTTCTACTCATGGTGTAAGCAGAGATAGGTATGGGGGAGAGAGAGAGAGAGTGGTGAGCACTTGGTTTGAGAAGGGAAATTTCGTTTCTCGATTTGTGGGTGGTGTGGCACACAGTACGAATAAAACGATAAAAAGATAAAAGAACCAAACGTAACACGGCAAGAAACGTGCTTAATCTTTCAATCAAAAGCACCAAAAGTTTAGCTCGTCACACACATCCACTCATGACAAATGATATAGTAAAATTCAATTTCTTGTTTGCATTAGATCTGCGTTGCTCTAAATATTAGGTTACTAAAATAGAAAATAAATGGCTGTTGATATGGCATTAAATATATAACAAAACAGAGTTCCATGTCGAAAACAAAGGACATCTTTTCTATAACAAACCAACCATAGAACGAAATACAATGAACTGTTGAGCCCCAGGCAGATAAAAGAAAAAACGAAACAAATTACCACACGTACGCTCTCTACCCGTCATGAAAGGATTTATTATAGTACGGGAAAATTTATGGGACAGGTAAAATACAACCAAGCTAAACCCTTTCTTCTGGTAACAAAATAACACCGGCAAAAAGTAAAAGTCTTAACTCCGAGCTTTAAGCACAACTCAGAATATAAATTTGTGAGGCGCCACAGTAAAAATACAAAATACATGCATTTAATATGCTCACGAAATTGGGAGAGCAAAATCCCAGACGACATATTTTCCGATTATTTTTCTTTGCCTCCGATCTCGACCTCAACGGACACACGGACGGGGGAAAGGCCAATGCCAACTCACCCAGCCCCCCACACCCAATAAAAGCGACAGTCAATAAATTTGCATCATAATTTAATTGACTTTCGGTGAACGATGATCAATATTTTTTATTGATGTCCAGATGTCCTGCGTAGGTGTGGGGTGATGGCGGTGCTAGAGCTTTTTTTACTTTCAGTACCATCCGTTTCGCATTAGCCACCACACGTTGCGCAGCTTAGAGTACCAGTGGGAGGAGGGAACCACTGGGAACCGTAAACAATAATATCTTATTCACACACGTACGGTTTCACGTTCCCTCAGGAATACCAGCAGCGCACCGGAGCAGCGTCAGCAGACGCAAGCTGTAGTGATGACAATTTGAAGAGCGAAAAAATACGCGTATACGCTGAACGCTAGAGTCAAGTCAGACACCAAGAGTTTGGCTTCAAGATGGTGGTGACGAAAGTGTTGTAAACAAAGGCAGAGAAGAAAAGTTTTGCTGAAAACACCGTCTTCCCGTTCGCTGGTATGACGCAAAACAATTCCAAGACTATAAATTTTCACCCGATTCCGTTGGGACCATGGAAAAGCAACACGGAAACTTCTCTGGAGAAAACCACCGTCAAAGTCAGCGACAACAAGCAACCCACCCATCAAGTCGCTTCTCGGAAGTTTCAAATACATCACACGCAAAACCAGTTTCATTCCGCCATCTCGGGCGCTATACCGACATGGGAAGCAGACCGGCGCGTATGTATTTGTGGAAATTGGTACACATACCTAACTTCCCTGCCGCCGCAGTGTACGTCGATCACATGGAAGTAAGGAAGAATACGAATCATTGTCACGCACATTCACGCGGTTCGAAAATCATAACGCGAAATGTACAAGAACGTGTTTGCAAAAAAGCGTCTAAATTAACTTCGATGAATAGACTTCAACACACTATGTACTAATGCGTAATATATTAGCCTCAGGTAGGTGGTTACTCAAGTAGCAGCTATCAACTTTTCACCTTAAGATTCATTTATTGATGTCTAGAAAGTGACGGAAAATCATTTGCAAACCATCACAGAAAGAGAAATATTAGACCAATTTTAAATCTAAACCACTTATATCAGTTAGTAAATAGTAAATGTTTAGTTCGGACATCAATTGTTCGCTTTCCAAACGCATAAGTATCTTCTACTTATCAATTCAATTCTCGTATTTGATTTTTGCTTACCATTCTCCATTTTCATTGTTATCTTACTTTTAAAAATATCATTATAAACCGAACATTTTTACTCGATCTCAATAAATGCCTAAATCGACCCAGATTCCACCGATCGCCGAAAGGCATGTTGAAAAAATACCGCAAATACCAACACAACGAGGGAAAAAGGAAAAACTTTGTCTACTTCCCTTCGTTTGCTTCCCTCCATTCTTTATGAAAAGCACAAATTTTACATTCTCCGCATTTCTTATCGTTGGCTTGGAAATTACCAACAACAATGGATCGAGGAAGTGCCCATGTGGTATACAAGATGCGGGTGGTAGTAGGTGCGATAGATGGAAAAGCGAACGAGATTTTCCCTGGGCTTTTTCGAGGTTAAGGGTCTAAGTTTCTTGGACCGAGAAGCCATTTGTCTTGTGCGTGGCGTGTCGCGTTGCGCATCCTACGTGAGCCACCGAAGTTATAGACGTCAGACACCCCCAACAAAAACTCGCTTGCAGAGAGGCATACGTTATACGCAACACAATTGGTATAAATCATTGTTTATGTACTGTGCGCTTCGTTGCAAAGGAAGCTGCGGATGAAGCTGGAAACTCAACCACCACTCTCAGCGGTCCCCTAGATGAAACTTTTTTGCCCGCTGTTAGCGCACAATTTTTTAACTTCGTCCGAAACATAAGAACCAGAAATCATGTCTCGAAACAGGGAAAGATGCTTCAAAGCAAGCGCATATAACATGATCCTACTCTTGGGATTAGAGAGACTAAGAAAAGCGACTAAATTAAGAAAAGACAATCTGACTAACTAACCGCCCAAACGGAAAGTGCTCCAAGTATTCTATTCCACTCATAAATTCCACACGCACACACAAATCTGGAAGGCCTCTTTTTCCTTTGCATTTTCCTTCCAGTTCGATATGATTTCTACCGTAAGAAGAACTTTGTCATTTTATGTGTCCTTTTTAGTGCGCCTAACACCTCTACCTCACTCATCGCGCCAACAAAATACCCAAAATACGGTGGGTGAATATTTGTGTATGCGCCAGTCCCGCTTGTGACGACATTGACCTTCCCCCTAATCCCCTTTGCGAACGAATAGCAACCTAGGGAAGGAAAAGAAAACAAACGAAGAAAATTATGTCCGTACTGCTGCCGATGCTACCGAGAAAAAAAGCTCCACGAGAGCCATTCTAGCTACCGCGCGCAAGGCGTGAATCATCCTACCCTAGACCCGGAGGGAAAATCTCGGAAAAATATGATACTTTCCCTTTTCACGATTCTGGCGTCTATTACGCTGTAACAGAAGACCTCCATCCAAGATCTCTTCCTCTGCAAAAGACGACGTGCGATGGGTAGAAAGTTGCTTTCTTTTTCGTTTTTCCGATGAGGATAGTCCCTCTACTCGTTGTCGGTGCCATTTTTCACGCTCATAAAAAATTCCCATACCGATTGGATGCAGCAGTAGCAGCAGCAGAAGACTGATGTGAGGAAAGGGCTTTAAGTTTATTGCTCACGTTGGAGTAGTCTAAGCGGTGATGCGAGGCGTAGAAAGCTCCGCGAGGGATGCACTCGAGGCGTGGATTTACCAGGAAAAAGTGACACTTATATCGCCCTGGATCGCGACTACCTTCTTTCCCACCTTTCGCTAGTAAAGTGTGTGTGTGTGTGTGTGTGTAGTTATCGAGTTAAATTGAGTAGAAAATTTTATAGTTACAAAATTCAATCACGCTGGAAACCCTTTCCTTCCTGGAAAGAAGGAAACAGTTCCGCATGGAGGAAACAAAGTTTGCTCCATCTAAGACTTGTTATATCGCATTTCAATATTCAACCGGTATTGTGGAATAAATTGAGATTTGAAACTGTTCGACGAACCGTTTAGAGAATGTCACAACAGCAGCGTATAAAAAAAGGCGTCTGAATAAAATTATCTCGACTTCAATTTAACAAAAATACAAATATAAAACATTCATAGTTTTCGCCCATATCTGGCCCACGAAATAAATTAGCATCGTAACGAAATTTCGTCAATTGAAAAAGGTAAACAAAAACAAAACAGCATAAACGCCCATTTCGGTCGCAGCTGTTCGTAATAATCATAATTGACGACAATACTCGAAACAATGCTGAACATTCCATGGAAGGCGCAACTGCATTGCAGCGTGCCATCGCCAAACAACTGTCGCCAGCAGTGGCGATGATGATGACCATCATCATATCGTAACGATCGCATCTCCTGCGGGTAAATTTGCGAATAAAAACATTTTGCACGAATATCCTCCGAGGGCAAAAACAGCATTCTATTGAAAGCAACATTCTTATCTCTCTTCTATAGTGCTTCTTTTTTTTCAATCGCATTTTTGGGTCAATAAAACTATCCACCCTCAAAACAACATTGTGATACACAAAAAAGCAACTCGAAAAACTAACCGTAGATAAAACAAAGCCAGGGCAGAGAGGAACCTGCACACTATTGGAGGAAAACTACAGCGGTGAAACATTTGGAAAACAAGCGGATCGAATACAACCAATCCACTTACTAGTCAACCGTGGCGACCGAAAGATACAACAGCCGTTGGTGTTATCATCAAACGTCGCCCCGATGCATAAAACACAAGTGGTGAAAATTCACATTGAAAAAATACTCTTTTAACACAGAACGACGACAGCACGGCTCCCCCCTCTGTGTGAAGGGTGGATAGAATGAAATTACAAAATCAAGACATCATAATATTTTATTATGGTTCATTCCACCTTCACCGTTTGTCGGCATCAGCATCAGTAGAATGTTTCGTTCGCAGCAGCGGTTTTACCGCGAGTCGAAAGATCGTGACAATGATAATGATGCTGGTTCTTTAAGCGGTTGTGCTCCCTAAAAATCAAGATAAACGACGGAAAGACTCTCTTTCGGGAGGAGCAGACAGTGAGCAAAAGTAGGGCCGAAAGCGCCAACGCAGCCCGGAAGAGACGATGGCGCGTTGTAAAACAGATGACTGGTGTTCCACTGCAAAAGGAATTATTAACTCGACGTTGAGATTTACCACCAACAAGCGTAGGCTCATACAAAAAAGGTCCAACGCGGGAAGGATTGTGAGGGAAAAGATTTTCAAGCCGACAACAACACGAGCTTATGCTTGTTGTTGATTCTATTTTACATTATAAGCCTTCGCCTGTCTTTCATCGTTCCGCTCTTTCATTCTCTTTGCAACGAAAAGAAAAAAACACCGTGCGGTACTGCGAGGGACTGCGGAAAAGAAAAGCTTATTAATTATTGAAGTAAAATATTTTGAATCATGTCTTCTCCTTTTTCAGCTGCAAAAACGGAACAAAAAAATGGACCTGTGCCGGCGCGTAACTTTGCGTGTAAAGTAAAATGAATGATAAGTGATGTTTACGATTATTGTAATCATCATCATTTCGACACGTGGTCTTCCAATTGCTGCTCCCTTCCGAATGACCTTGACCTTCCGACAATCAATGGAAGGACAACGAAAGGAGCATTGCGGTTTTTTTCTTTCTTTTCAATCTGCGGGAATAGAAACGTCCTTCACTTACTTTCTCTGGGTTGACTGGTTTTGCAAAACTGATAGAGGGAGTCTCATCTTCAGGTGAAATCTTGCGCATGATACCTTTCTTTTACATACTTTCGAAAGCAACAATGTTCGCATCGTTCTTCTTGATATGAGGAAATAATGGGGAAAATGTGAAAAAAGTAAAATTGCTCTGAACGCAGTCATATACGCAAGGCGAGGTTATACACAATACATCGCAGTCAAGATCCATTTTGGAGCAGCAGTGTTATTGGTATCTTGATGTTATATTTTTCTCACAAAGAACGGTTTTCCTTCCATGTCTGAACAGAGGCTCGAACAGAACGCAGATACTTCACCGTATGAAGGTGAGGAAGGTGATGGGGGAAAGGTGGGGGGATCCAGCATGTGGGTGAAAGTACAATGTTTTTTTTTTTACAAACCATAAATAAAATAAGAAGATAAATCAGGGACGTTTCCACCATAAAGCAATAATAATGCAGGCGCAATAAATAAATCTTTTTTCCCCCATTACTGGTTTTTGTTTTCCGCATCCTCTCTTTCTTTCCCTAACGTGCTATTTAAAGCAATTCAGCGGCCCCACGACAGTGAAAGTGAACAGCACATAAGCAGAGAGAGCGCAACAATAACACATCATCAAACCATTCCGTTCTTTCATGTGCTTCACATCGATTCCCAATCGGCGGGTACGTTTTAGCGGATGATGCCTTTTTCGCTCTTGGTGGTGGACACATTTTAAACTAATCACTGGTAACAAATTTTAGTAACATAAAAATACTACAGGCTCTTTTTTCTAAAGAAGAATTGTCGATCAGCTATAACATAACATAGCTAGAACAAAATTATGACAGCAGAAAAGTTATAAAATTTACAATTTTACACAAAACATATTCAAGCCAAAGCAATCATACTGTTCACCATGTTTGTGATTTTTGCTTGAGCTAGGTTCTGCCTCTACCCTTGAAGTAACACTATACATTCTAAGCATTTATCCTTCCTCGCTTACTGAAGTTACACTGACCACAGTTCCATATCGTTATTGGCTACATGAGTACTAGGGCAGCATGAGTAAAATTTACGAATTACTAACCTAACAATGTATGGAGCCATTGATTAAGCTTTAACCTAGCGTTCGAACATGCTCCACTTGACCCTGTAAAAGTACGATGCGATGCAAACGAAACGACCCATGTTCCGAAAACCATCACCGGCTTCGATCGATCGCTCCTCAGTAAAAGGAAAAAGGAGGAGTTGTGTCAATAGGACTCGCAGACTAATTAGCATTTTTGATGTTATTAAGCAATCCTGAAGATTCTAGCAGAAATACTGTTACACCAGCAACGGAACAACATGCTAATGAGGACAGGCGGAACAAGAAGGACAGGAGAAAAAGATGTGACCCTTGTCTTGCACAGTGATTGGAAACAGTTGTTTCTTCCTTTAAAATTAAAAATTCTTACTTAAAGCAACCAAATAAAAAAAAAGTTTATGTGAAACTATTCAACTGTTGCTACTTAACCAATTTTACAAATATCTGGAAATAATACAGTTGTAAGGCATAGACGTTGGCGTAACGATTAATTTTCAGCCGTTTGTCGGAGCTACTTCAAACCAATAGAAAATATAATTCGATTTAAAATCATTTAATTTCTCATCCGGTGCTCTTCCTATTTCGACTCAAAATTCCTTCCTTGAACGACGAAAATTTACCCTGTCCGAGAAAAGGAAACTAATCCTAATTGATTCTCGACTTAAAACTTCCATTACGCTCAACCAGCAGGAACAGCAGCACCATAACGATATCGTTCCATCGGTGGGCCAGCATCTAACGACCACGAAACGGAAAGAGTCCATCGCCCCACCGGAGGCGACACGGGACACCTACTATCTTACACTTCCATCCAATCTAATCAATTAAGAAAGTTCAGATAAAAGGCTATATTTCATTGCGTGTGTGTACTCCGCTGGAAAATGATGAACGAAGTAATCTGTGCTCGGCTGCCTCGAAGGCGAACGCTCGCCGAGAAGAAGGAAAAGCAAGCAATCCATATGTCCCAACAGAGTGTATTATGCAAGGTGAGAGTCTTCTGTGAGTCTTCATCAACGTCGAACTTCCACCGCCGCAAGCATCCTGAGCTTACGCAAGGTCGTGTACGGGGTTCTCTCTCTCTCCCTCTGTCTCTTTGAGGACATATCTCCAAGCGATGCAGCTGCATGAGCAAAGAAAAAAACGCTATGAAAACTGAACGCAACTGGCAGAGAAAGAAAAGACTTGCACACATTCTCGCCCCTGAAGCACTATATACACCATAATAAGGTGCAGGAATTAGATTTGTTGCTGTAAAATAAATCATGTCAGTCCCAGTGCGACGGCATACACAACCCTTTGAGTCTCCAAGACGCTTATGTCGTTGAACTGAACAAGTCGCTTTGTTTTTGCAGGCCCAATCAGTTCTCAGTAAGCCACTGACACTAGAAAACTGAACAATTCCCAATGGGGAATCGGTAGAAACGAGCGAAGAAACTTAAAATGATAGCTCAAAATAATACTGAAGGACATTTCAATGACAGATACAAAAAATTCCGATTATTTCTCATCGTCTGTGTCAAAGAAGGGAACTTCAGGTCAATGGTTTGGCACCGTACATTTATATTCAAACTGACAATATTAACATTAGATGACGCTTGTCGCGCAATTGCTATCGTTTCTTCTTTCAGATTGGCACATAAATCATGCTATCTTCAGTACTGTGCAAACATTCCGTTCTCAATACCGACCAAAATTTCAATATTTCCAAAAGCTCTATTATTGCTGGTATGTTATGTTAAGATGAAAACGAGTACAGAACATGCGAAGCGTGATGCATCGAAATAGCCGCGGGTGATCAAAATGAAGTTCGCTGAAAAATTTGAACCCCGCCAAAAGATGAACACGACCCTGCTTCAATTTGCCTTTAGCGCCTTCACAGCTGATAGTTAGAAGCGGAAATGAGAAAAGTTCAGAATAGCAACACGAGTACGATCAATGGGCGATAGCGAATCAAACCATGAGAATGACAACGTTGGCGAATAGAATGGAAAATAAAAATGCACTAGGGCCTGATAGGTAAAGAAACAAGTAGCTTCTTTCTGTGGTGACTGTTAGGTGATGGAAAAAATAATCATCAGTGTCTCTCTTTGCTCCCATCGTTTCAATAACATCTTAGTTTTTTTATTATTGGGCATCAGAGCCGTTTGGCAAATATTTCATGAAAACCTCTGAGTAAATATTTTTTTGTTAAATTCTATAGCATTAGCAATGCCATTCGCGATTTATATTTTGCATCTTTCACCAAAGGAAAGAACATCTTAAATAACTTTATGGCTTTAAACTGGGTGAACTGCAATTGATCACTAACTTGCAGTAGCAGTTCTGGTTCTTTTACAAAGTTTTTTTTGTAGATCTTTAAACTAATGCAATCATTTTCTTTTATCCTACCTTCATTCTTTCGTTTTATTGCAACACGTATTCCAAACTATCCACTTTCACAGACAATGAACCAAAGACGGTAAAGTTAAAAATAAAGTACATACTTTTACTCAAATTTCTAGGAACACTGGCTATGCAGACACAAAACAAATAATCCCTATGACAACAAGCATCATTCACTCAGAAACGATAGAAGAATCTTATTTCGGCAGCCACTTCTTCGACAACACGATATAGACGGGTCATTTAAAATAAATTGAAGCGTCTGAACATGAAGCCATCATGAAATGTGTCGTGTTGATTGAAAAATACGAGATAAATAAATTAATGATGGTGGACATAACATGTGTAAACATCAACTATTTTAAGCAAAAATTGACAATTGAATAAAAAATCATAGTAATTCACATAACTTACAGCTATTATTTATGATTTTAAACAATCAAACTAACAAAAATTAGAAATAATAGAAAAATTCATCAAAAGATAAACTAAAGTTTCTGCTCTTATATCGAAGAATGTGATTAGATACAATATTTTTTCTGCTATTCCTAGAATAATTATCTTGCGCGTGTGGTTTGCGGTGTAGCATTCAAGACATGAATTTATGGAACGAACACCGGATGTGGCTTCTTACTGCTTCCTTACTGGGCTTAGAAAGCAACCTGATAATTTACCCATATGTAGCTTTCTGTAAAACGACCCTTATTAAAGCTTGCTTAAAATGCACATTTTTTATGTTTTTATAACCGTTTTTATTGAAAAATGCTCAAAGAACATATCGGCTTAAGAATTACAAACAATTTCTAATCTGTGTACAATTAAGAGTCGAGGAATTACGTTATAATTACAAAGTTATATATACAAAGAAAAAAATAAAAAATCATGTGAATGCATCAACATAAAACAAAAGAAAATTAATCGTAAACTAATGCAATACATTGTATCATAAAAATCATTAAAATAGCCATTTACAACATAATTTATTAATTTATACTATTTTAAATAAAAAAATTGTATCACCCTAACCAAAAGCCAAGAAAAACGGACATTTTTCAAACAAGAGCACAAACAGCCGCCGCCGCAAACCACAGATGCAGAAGCAAAGCTGTTCGTCTCGCTCACTCACTCAATTGTGTGCCGCTGTATAGGTTTGCAAATCGGCCGCCATCATCTTAGCTACCACACATATATACACTCAAATACACACACTACCAAAAGCTCTGCTCTCAAACGAAAGGTCTCACGCACACACTGTCAATACAAACCGTACCCAACCGGCCGTGGCAGGGTTTGTACCCCTGTTCGTAACCATCGCGGTTGGGACACGGATGAAGAGGAAAAAAATGCATGATGATATCCGTTTACAGCTGCTGCTTCGGGCGATTCGAAGCCCCTTCGATACCACGTACGAACGGTGAGGGTAGTAAGCGTTACGAACGAATAAATCCAAGGTAACCTCTACTCGACCGCTCACGTTGTACGGTCGTATTCAAGCCAACTTGAAATATTATACCCCTCGTACCCAAAACACGCCAGCCAAGCTAGCAGCCGCGGATGTTGCCGAGCGCTGTTTGTTGCTTTGTTCGGTATTCGGCCGAAGGCGGCTAAAAAAGCAGACTTTGTTATAATACGAGAGATATGCAATTGAAGCAACCACCGCACATTTCACCGTGACCAGGCGTAATGTTTGACATTTAACCGGCTTTTGTGAGTGACTGAGAAATGGCCAAGAAATATCATTCCTTCGTGGTGTCGGTGTGAGTAGCTAAGCGAACAACGCATACTATCGACTACGATTGGGACGGCTTTTGGTGTCGGAAACGTTACTGGTGTTTTGCAGCCGCCGCCGTCGCCGACACTGCCTGCTATGTTAAAGCACTGTACGTAGCATATTTCTCTCATTATTGTTATTGCACCGGTCACGATGATGTGCGAGGCAGATGGTTGACGGGAAGCACAACAAATCGCTCTCCAATAGCGGCTCTCCGTCTTAGTTACCCTCGTTGACACCGTTCGAACAACAGAAGCACGTTTCGCAGCACATAGCCAGGGGGTGGTGAGAGAAATGGGTTTGTTGATGATTACCTTTCACAGTGCTGATGTTTAGTGCCGGCCCGAGCCGGTCATTAGTTTTGTATCCAATGCGTTTATTATTATTGCTCAATTTTACAACAGAACAAAATTGTGTAACAACGCAGACAGCGCTCTTCTAACATTAATTTTATGTTGCTCAATTCAATAGTTTCTTTTAATGCGTTTACAAAACATTTACACACTTTGCAAGTACAATTAACTATTTCTTTAATTTCCCAAAGGCTTTACTTATACAAATAAAGTAGAGCATCTTAAACACTCAAATGTACAAATTAAAAGCATTGATCCAATTTAATTGACAAAATAATCTGAAAATTTCACCTAAAATAACTTTTTTGCCTAAAAAAACGTAGTATATAAAATGTCATGCGGAAAACAACGTTAAAAGGTAGAACAGATTTTTTTTTACTAACAAGAGATAATAAAATATCTTCAAAATATAGGAAACTATCCAGCATTGCCTTCTTAATCGCCATAAACAGCGGGACACAGAACAGGGCGAAGAAAACGATCGATCATTACCCATGAATAAAACACACGACACACATACGCATCATCCCACCAATACCATGTCAGCGCAGAGCAAGCACAGAAAAAGTACTTTTTTTTGCTGTCATTCCGACCCCTCTGCTCGGTGTTATTTCGATCCGCTTTTGCTCTGCCATTCCACGGGCGAACGTGAGCGCGATCAGATCTCGAAAACGGCAACCAAGCGGACGATGAAATGAACGAAACGAAGGCCGACTACTCTGCCCTGTTTCACGCGATGGCAGCAGCAGCAGTAGCCAGCCAGCCAGCAACACAAAATCATCATCGTCAGGCAGTCGGTTGCGTTGCCAGCAATAGGTTTCCTTTTCCATCTCGCTTCAGTGCATCCAATTTGCGCTTTCTATCTCGCATTAGTCCGCTTGTACCACATGCGGTCGTCGATAGTCCCTACGCCACCATGTCGGCAACGAACCAACTGCCGCCGTCGAACTGGCTTGACACACCATCACAGCACACTACGCTACTCACGCAACCATGCGCAACGATATGCTTCAACGTAGTGGTAGCGCTAACCCTTGGTTGCTGCAATACGTTTCATTAGGAGAATATTCTTAAAAGAGATACAAATACTAATTTTCATTTTTCAATCTACTTTAGCCTCAGCTGTTGCATTGCAGAATGAAAACCTTGTTTAGAATGCCAATAATTGTAATAAAACTGCATAAATTTAATACCAGCTTTACGTTCCATTCGTTACATTTATAACAAATTTAACAAAAAAACCCTTTCTTTTCCATTGGTGCAGGATTGTTCGCCATTCAAAATTGTATTCCGAAGTGGTTAAGTGTTTATTATATGGTTTTCTGTAGAATAAGCTCTATTTTACTCTCTCTCAAATAAGCTAGAAACCGAAGAATTATGACAAATTTTCATGATTTCTTGATTTATAAAAATTAGTTACGAAAAATGTGTACCATAGCTAAACGCATAGTTTCAATACGTCTAATACATATTATGGACAGTTTGAATACGCCATCAATAATACAAATACTTGAAATATATTTTAAAATGCTGTAAAATCATTCTTGTAAGAATCATCTAGATCTTCACGTAAATGATTGTATGAAAACAAAATTTTGTTCACCACCAATTAACCACCATAACTTCAAGGGTTAACCTTCGTGCGTGAACAAGCAAAATGATTACCTCTTTTTCCCACCGGCACAAACTCGTCTCGTTGTTTCACTCGCTCTAACGCGACTAGGACGCCCCTTTGCAAATGAGAGTCGGGACCTCTCGCAACCAACCATCATGCGCCCCCAATCGTTACCCCCTTAGCAACCGCTTGCGAGAGACACACATTCAAACCAACAAAGAAGACCTGTTCCCAAGAGACGATGGAGCCAGACCGAGAAGGGTAGATATGATGCGATTTCTTTCTGGCCGCCCCATCCGGGTTGCCAGTTTCACATCGCACCGAACCGTTGTTCGTCCATCGCGCTCCTCCACAAACACGCACACATGCATGTGTGTCGAACAAATTATACTGGTGGATACATCGGTGGAAGGTGCAGCGGCTACTTCAACACCGCCTTTATACACTCTTCTTGCACACCATGACCTTTCACATCTTCTTTCCCAAAGAAACCCATTCTCATCGGACTGGGGAAAAACCACCCTTCCTGCCCTACACACACTCAAACACGCGGCGAGGAGGCAAATGCATGCACACCTGATGGGGCTTCCTTGGCAGCAGCATGTTTACCCGCTAGTGCTACCGGCGATTCATCGAAAGTGGCATTCTCGATCGCTTTTCAGCTGTTTATCTTTTCAACACACGAACTTTATGCAGCTATTGCCGCTTCTGCCACCGGATGGTCTTTTTCTATCTCTTTCACATGCACAACACAAAAGACCTCTTGATCGAACTTTCCTACTCTTTCGCCCTCCAACCAAACCAGGAGATGAACCAAAAAAACATACTTCATCTTCGATCGTCTAACGCCGCCCGCCGCCTCCACTCGGGGAGCGATTGATGTCAACGCGCGAAAAACGGGAAAACAGATACCGATCAAATCTTTCAATTTTCGTCTAACTTACCATTAACCGGGAGTCTGGTTCTGGATTGAAGCGCCTCGATTCGTGTCGTTTGTTCGCCTTATGGTGATGATGTTCTTGCTGTGTTGCGTGCTGCGGTGTTCCTTCTATATCGTTCTCTTTCTGCCTCAACAGAATGGTACAGATTACGCTGCAGATTACGGATCTGCGGCGAAGAATTGTATAAATACGTTCACAAATTCACAAAATTATAAAAGCACACGACGAGAAAGCAGCAGGATTCGCTATTGCGGGATCACGGTTTGCTGCGTTTGCTGGAAAAAAAATTGCACGACGCTCTCTACTAATGGTGGAAAATTCCGCATACACACAAAAAACACAAACACGTATGCACACCAACACACGCAAACTCGCACATATACACGCACACACAGGTACACAGGCCTAGCAGCAGAAGCAGCACACCAACATCATATTATCGCAAAGATATGGAGCGACAACAATGAGACGCCCGTCTGGCAGTGGATTTTCCCCAGACCAACTCTTCAAAGGCCTGCTATGATCACACACTCTGTTTGATATTGTTTTCCACACGCCGTGTCGCGCACACACTTGAACGGCGGATGGATCGATGGATGACGGCGACGATGATGATGATGGTGGTAGTTGTGGTAGTAGTAGCCGAGGTGCTGATGACGCGATACGATGGCGATGGTTCCACGGGTAGCGCGTCCGGAAAAGCAACCTGCTGTTAGTGTTTCTTGCCAATAAAATACAACGGAACAATCGGGCAACGTTAGAAAAACGGATTGTCAGTCACGATAAACGTCAAAATCGGGCCCGAAACACACAATCGTTGTTTGATGACGGCGGCGGCTCGATCCTCTTCACTCTCTCGTTGCGACGCTTTCTCTTTCTCTCTCACTCTCTCGTTCGACTGCCTGTAAGGGGAGTCTTGGCGGAGGGGTTTCTCGCTCGTTTCCACTAACTCCGGAGGATACTGCTATGTTATTTCGCAACGCGGTGGACTGCAAAAGGATGCCGGGAACAACACGTTACAGATACGCTAAATAATATCCTTGCGTCGCGCGCGCGTACGTAGAAAAGCCGTGATGACTACCGGACCGGAGAGGATGGGATGCACGATCGAACGATTGCTTGTACTCGTAAAACCGCCACCACACACAGCGCCCTGCACTTTTTCAAAACGTATAGTTGCAATTTCTTCACCTTCGCACCACGATCGACACTGTACCGATTATTAATCTGCTTTTTGTTTGGTTTTCGACACTGAATCACAACCATACAGCGACGACCAGACACACGGTTGCTGCGTTCGAGAAGAAGCTTTGACCAGAAAGCGAGCGAGCGTCCGACGGAAATCCAACCTCTTTTTTCGCATTCGAACAAGTTTTACGACCCGCTCTCACACAAGCACCACACACCAGCAAACGCGATGCTGATGACACGCACACTGACAAGCGGCGAGTCGGCCATTTGACGTTTCGTGTGTGCTACGAGCAAGAAAACTTTTAACGCACTACACGCTTTCAAGCAAACAAGCAGGCGAGGCGGCTATTTTGTTTTTTTATTTTCAAAAATTTAGCTTCGATCATTGATGCTCTATGATTTTTTTTTTCAAATAGAATCAACGGTTCACATGGTTAATTATATTTCAGACGTGGTTTGAGCAAAATATTTAAATATTTAAAAAAGGAAATAGGTAATGATAAATCTAAATAAACACTTTTTCACAATTTTAACAAAATTTAAGTATGTTGATGGAGTTTGTTACTTTTCAACAACAACAGTTAGTACAAACAAAATAAATACGACATGAAACAATATATTTGATGTTGTTTCAATATTTGATTTCAATGTATAACCTGTAATAACAGTATATTTGCACGTGTTTACAAGCTCTTGCCGCATAAATCATTTTGTTTTTCAAATTTGTTTCCCGTCAAATACTAAATACTTAATTTCGTTCTAATTCTGTCTATAAAACTATTCATTTAATCGATGATGAGTATGATCGGCTAGTTTTATGCTTAAATTATGTTTTTCGATTAAAGAAAAACAAGCACACATTCAAGAAAATTGGGTTCCCATGGTGCTATGACCAAGTAGAATATATCTTATAAAAAGATTCAAAATTTCTTTGAACTATTCAAAGAAAGATATGAAATATTCAAATTGAATTATTCAAAGAAAATATTTAAACGATACATAAACAAATAACACAATGGGACACAATTGAAGTACTGTGTGTTGAATAGCTATTTAGTGTTTTTAGTTGAATAGCTTGTATTTTTACATGAAATTTATTATTTGTTTAAAATTTGAAACTTATTAAAAAAAAAAAGACGAATCACATTTGCTGTGCAAACACAGATAATTTGGAGCTAGTCGTCACGACACTGGATTGGCATTCCGATGGTGTAGCATGAAGTTTATGACTAAGCAAAGAGAAAATAAAACATGTACAAACATTAACTATTTCTAGCTGATCAACAAATACTGGGGTTTCAATGAAAAAGAACTGAATATACATGTTACACTATTTGGTGTTGTATCCATTTCATTTGGTAGGATTATTTTGACATCATGTAGGATTCTTTTATTGGGAATCCAAACTTTCAAATAAATATGATTGGTTGAAGCAAACATGTATATTTCACATCCAGTGATAAGAACACTGTTTGCCTGCTGAGGCTGACTGTACAACGAAGACTAAAAACTTGAATCAAAGATAAGTTAAAAAAAGATGTAAGCATTCATGAACCAAATAAAAACAGAAAAGCAGTATAACATACACATCAAATATGCTTAGATCATATGAAACAGAATTTATCATTTCATCGATAAGCAAACTCTAATGTATAATTCATCCATAGAGAGGTACCAACAATTATGTAATCTAAAATTTATCATTTTTTGTTGCAATGCAATTAACTTCTTCAATAATTACGCAATAGAGCCTATGAGATAACACAGTCCAATTTAGCATTTCAAATTAACCAGAGATCCGACGATAAGATTATAGTAATTTTAGCATTTCCTTTTGTGAATTGTGTGAATGTGAGCAAACTTCAGATTTTGATATAAAGATCACGCTGATTTTAAAAAATACCTTGCCGAACAATATTAAAAAAAAAAAACAAGATATCGATTTAAAACTAATTAGAAATACATTATTCACCCTTCCCTTTCTTCACCGACGCTTTTGTTGCAGCCGGTGCATTAAGAAAACGGTAATGAGTAACAAGTAAAATTACACATTTCATGTTCCATCGATCTTAATCTATGCAATGGTTTGATTGATTAAATCCCAACTCCCGAACTTCGTCGATCATGCGTCGGCCAGTGCAGCTTAAGATGAAAGCTCTCGCTGCAGCGGAGTATGGCAATAGCAACTGGTGGGAAATAAAGCGAGCTAAAGCAACGCCGTCAATCAATCTTTGCCACTACACTTCACCGACAGAGCTTGCGCTGCGTCGAAACACGAAACCGCCATATAAAGAAAAGGGAAAACAATGCTCGCTCGACCGGAACCCGGTCATGGTTTTGATTTTTCCGACCATCGGAGGGGGCTCCAATGGGTACGAGAAACGAAAACGCATCAGAAACACAACCTTTCTAAGTGAAAGATAATGACCCTTGAGCAGCAGCTCAAAGGGTGAGAGTTTTCCGCTGTGTGTTTGTTGCATTTCTTCCAGCACAATTTGTTCCAGCATCAGCATACTGCTTGTAAGTGTTTGATTAAACTCTCTATAAGGAACTCTCTACCGGTTGTTGGTGGTTGTGTTTGAAATTAAATTAACATTTCCTTCCATTTTTTTTCTAATGGTAGTAAAAATGTACGGAACGCAACGTAGTAAATAGATAACGCAACATTGTAGGTAAAATGTAGGGCATATTTGATGGGATATTTATGCATGCAAAAAAATGAACTGCATCATCCGTAATCCATCAGTTTCACCATCCAATGTAGCTTCATTGCATCAGGCACCAATGGCCAAATTTGCATCTTAATGTGGATTAAGTTTCGCTTTGTTACTCCAAACAAAGTTCTCCACAGATGTAATTACCGAAAACAGAATTATTCTTCAACATTCTCATGTTTCTGCAGTTCTCCAAAGATGTAATTGCGAAAAACAGGATCAATCTTCTGCATCTTGTAGATTCTGGTCGTATGAAGACGTATTATGCACAAAACTTGGCCGAGTTTGTTTTCATCTTGGAATAGCAATTAACGAAAAAAAAAAATTGTCTTGTTCACAGAAACGATTGGATCACATTACCAATGTTGTTTTGATAAATGCTTTTCCTCCCTAGTTTTGTTTGCTAGCTTTAGTTATTTAGTTATTGCATTTAAGCTCGATGGTCAGATCTCCGTAAATAATGCGTTAAATATTTAAATATTAAATATTATAATAAAAATTATCATATAGTTACACCCTAATTATAATATACTTGCTATTTGTCGGTAACAAATTTAATTAAAAAATCGTCATATAAAACTGTAAGTATAATTTCAATAAAAGTAATCTAAACATTCTCTTCATTGATATTCGAAAAAAAGAAGCAAAGATCAAAGTTTCTTGTGAAATTAGAAACATTATTAAAAAATTTGGCGTTTTTAAGATAATGTTTTTTACTGCCGTTTGCAAATAAATAATAGTTGAGAATTAATATTGATTGATAATCAGGGATATTTTTAACACAGCTCAAAGCACACACTTCATCCGAATGGCGAAAAAAAGAAAACGATTGCATGCCCATTTATATAATAGTAAAATTTCAACTGAACCTCTTTGAAATAGCCTTCTATTCATCGGTTGGTGCAATAAGCGACGGTGCTAGAAGAAACTCTCATTGAGACTTCCGGTGGCAATAACTTATTTTATGCTCCCCACATGCAATTACCCACTCGAATCGAGCAGTTTCGCCATACCTTGTTAACTGCGCCGGCGGCCATAAGCACTCGATTACCCCGGCCGAGTGCTGGTGCACATCACGGCATCACGGCATCCTCTGCTATTATTACGCAACGTGCAATATACCTGTTTTTAAAGGGGCCAGGCGCGACAAACATGGTGCGTTCTTTTGCTCACAACCTCTCCCCATCCCCTCCTTCCCTCCTCCCCACCGCCCTCATTCCACAATGGTCGGGTAATTGTACCAGCTGCGAGTTTGAGTGGCTGTTTAGCATTCTCAAACCCCGGTATCTCCTTCCTTGACGGACGTGTGTCCGATCGTATGCGTGTAAATGACAGTTTGACATTGTCTCGGTGGAGAAAAATGCGCCGAGAAGAGCTTAAAACCAGGCAGATAATTGACACGAGACTAATTCCACAATCAACGCGAGAGCAAGTGGACACACCACCGCACCAACCGGTTCCGGCATGTCGAAGCTATACCATGAACGACCCGGCCCGGCACGGTTCGGCTACAGTCGGACACCTTCTTGTGCGCGGGCACGCACACTGGTGGGCTAATTTTTATGGCTCGTACAACATTCGAAATGACAGCCGAGTTGGCCACCGAAACTGCACTATTGGCGGAAGTACTGAGCAACCGTCGTCTCGGGAAGGAACCCGCCTCCGAACCGGCCAAACATTCTATCCACCCCGTAATCAGATTGCTCCCAAAACGGGAAGGAAATAACATGAACGAGCACAAGAACCGTTCGTAGGAGTAGGGCGTCCATTAACGGGTGGATAATGCCCCCGCCCGTACAAAACCGGATGGAGTTGTTAATGAAGATCATGTCGGCGGGAATCCACGTCTTCTTGGTCGTGTTTGAACAACTTCTCATCCTGCTCATCATCATCATCCTCGCACGGAGCTCCGCCCCAGCAGCATCACCCTCGTGGCTTTGGAACGCATTTTCGACGCGACATCTCTTCCCGCTCCTAGGTTGGTCGGTCGTGTACCGACGACGCGGGCATGTGTTTACGAATTTGTTTTCTGTGTGTAGTGAGTGTTGTTCGTCTCCAGCCACCAGCGGTGGGAGAACCGGTGTGACGGTTGCGAGCAGCACGGTCACGCAGACGATCGCAGTCTCCCGCCCAGGGCCGGCCGGTTAAATATAGGCACATAATTACCATTTTCGACTTTCCTCGTTTCAATGCGGTCTCGGCGGGCCCCTATCGATGAGGCTTCTGGTATGGAATATCTGGTGCGATCGATGTGATCGTACCGGGGGCGGAGGTGTGCACCGCACGCGTTCCAACATTGTCATCCCGGGTGCTAGCAGCATGACCTTCAACGATCGCAGACACATTAAAGGAACGCTGGACGTTGGACGTCTAGATTGTTTCGTGACTGAGATCAAGAACCGATCATCTTTCGCGATGAGAGTTCACTTCTCCCGCGGGAAACAGTTTATCCGTCCAGCCGTATGAAGCATCTCCAAACTTCCACGTCCGGGCGAAACATGTTCAAGAGTTGGATGTTGATCAGTTTAACCTCCCACCCGACCAGCTGCTGCTATGATTGCTAAGGAACGGGAGAAACGGTCACGGTTGCATCACTCCTGCAAAGATGAGACCTCCATCGCGCTGCCCTAC
Source organism: Anopheles farauti (assembly GCA_000473445.2). Classification (NCBI taxonomy): domain Eukaryota; kingdom Metazoa; phylum Arthropoda; class Insecta; order Diptera; family Culicidae; genus Anopheles; species Anopheles farauti. The sequence continues at coordinate 2,830,835 of KI915049.1, forward strand.
CACTCGAACGGGATGGAAATGTGAGATTATTATTGGATCGACGTACCAGCTTCCAACGTTAGACGGAGCCGGCCGTGGAGGCCGAGCGGGAGCGCGGGCACTGCACCACGCGTTTACCAGCCACTCCAGAGGAGTTAATTTTAGCTCTCGACTCCCTCCCACCGATGCCCAGGTTCGCCCTATCCTACTTAACGGGATATTTTGGATACCACGGGACCAGTGCGAGCGAGAGAGCGAGAGGAGATACCAACATTGGGTTCATCAAATCCATCGCCTACTGGAGACGTTCACACAGATCCCCAACGAAAACTACTGTATTTCCCAGCAAATGTTCGTTCCATTCGGATTCGGTTCGACAGCCAAACGTGTAACTCTAGCTCAGCGTCTCTTCGGCCGTACACCGAGTTATGATGCTGCGACCCAAATGGTCTCACAGCCTTCAGCCTAGAGACATGCCTTCGAAAGGTATGCGTTGTTCATTCATGTGTGCCCTGTGTGTGTGTGTGTGGTGTGGAAAGCAATGGACACGAGCCAACAACAATAACAAGAACACATTAAAAAAAACTCCCAACTGCCAAGCTGTTTACCTTGAAGGTTTCGTGGGGAAGGTTCGCAATGTCGTTTGACCGAAAGCGAACCACGAGAACGAGTGGTGCCGCCGGCGATTCGCTTGTATGAGAAGTTGTCAATTTTGATCACGCAATCCAAGTAGCCTCGGACCGTACCGCTGATTCGATCAATCGCGTCGGTAACGATTTTGAAACGGCTGGGCCGTCAGCGTAGGCATTGTTGGATTTCCCGATCAGCGAACTGTCACCCTTTTGACAGATGGAAATGAAGTTTTCAATACATTTTTTGCGTTTTTGACGAAGTGGAAGACGACAGCAACGGCTGGCTGGAACGAATGACATATTACCTTTTTTTTGTTGCCGGACGGGGGAACGGATGATTTCACGGTCACCGGGTTTTTATGCGCCGCAGAGTTGCGAATAAGGGTGCGAAACTATGCCTCGCGCGCACGGAACCGATCGTGGAATATAGGGTTTGCGACGCGTTGAGAAATTCGCCAATAACTACACTCACACTGACGCTGCACTGGTGTATCCCGGTGATGCTTAGACTGGGAGGAGGTGGGTCAGGAAAAACCTGTTTTTCCTACCATCAGCTCTTACTTCACCTTTCCCCCCAACACCGGAGCGTGACACTGTTTACTTTTTCCACCACACCGCACGCCTTTGCACCCTTGGCGGACGTGCACACACACTTGGATCACTTGAAAGGGATGAGCCTTTCTTTACCGCAGTTGTGGAATGAAATTTCACGATATTTCACGTAAATTATGTTTGAACACTACGGCGCACTGGTGCTACAACACTTTCCGACGAAATTAGGACGTACTTCGGGCACTTTTGAACGACAGCTGCGCGAGGAGTTTCACAGGCATCTTCAGCATCCATGCAGCCCTTTTGCGCGCGCTGCATTCAACCGGACCATCTTCGGAATGAGGTCGACGGTATCCGGAGCACCGGACCAACTCCCGGCGTTGGCGGCGTTATTGGACGGACGTATTATTTCTGCCTTTCGAAATCGGCCACAAAAAAAACACACTCTCAGCACAATACGCACGCATGAACCGAAATGTCTCGCGCGATCAGCGTTTCCGCGCTGGAATCAAAACACGCACACGGATGGCAAAAAAAAAAACGCACGGACACAGACGCGCGCGGACGATCGAAAAAAAATACATCGGTAGCACAACAAAACACAAAACCGCGTGCTGCCCCAGGGAGGCCACAACACGGCACACGTTCACGTTTGGGTCGCGCGAAGAAAAGTGACGGGCGATGGGCGAAAAGTCGCCGCTGCGGTTGCCGTGGATCCGAAACACGTGTGAGTGTGTGTGTGAGTGTACGTATGAGTGGCGAGTAGGTTGAATGGTTTTTTTTCCTGCTGTTGCGTGTTGTACCTATCGTGCCGCTCCTACATTGATATTTTTGTTGACGTTGTATAGTTGCGGATTCTCCGGTTCGGGAAGCCCGTGCGCGTGAGGGAGAAGGCTCGATAACCGCGGGATGGAGGAGGTTTTCAGGGTGCCGCTTTGTGGTGTGTGCGCGCGCGCGCATCGATCGCAAGTAAAGATCGCAGCAATACTAAAGCAACGGTGTTCCGATACTGAGCATAAAAAGAGAAACATTTTCGAGATTCGATTCCGAAAGCAATTCCGCTCGTTGGAAGGCCTGCCCAGGAGGGAAGGAGGGAGAGAGAGCGAGAGACCGAGAGAAGGGGCAGTTAGATATTTCCATCCCAGCGTGGGGGGTGTGTGGAAAGAAGGCTCCTTTCACCCGTCCAGCGTGAGCACACAGCATCGTCGCACACACACACACACCCCGTTGCCACGTAAATGCGCGACCCGCTCATCTTACACGGCGCTCTCTCCATAAAGTGCAGAGGCGCGCGCACGCACGCGAGAGCCTGAACGGCGTTGTTAATGGCAACGGAACAAAGATGATTGTGTGTCACGCTCGTTCCAGTGTAGCGTGCTCATTCCCTCTTTCGGGCGCAATCTCGTGATATCTTCAAGTGTGGAGATAAAAGGAAAAACGCGAATGAGGAAGGCAGGTTGGCCTCGGAAGGCTCACAATCTCTTTCTTCTCGTTCGTCTCACTTTTTATTTGCTCACACTCTTCTTGTTTTCCTCACTCTCTCGAAACTCTCCATGGACATGCCACCACGGTGCACTGGGGATCCAATCAATCTGCCCGGTCATCACCAACCACCCCCTTTTTCTTTCTCCCTTCGGCACCAGAACAGCCAACCTACGACGCCGGGGTGCATGAGTGAGATCGAACGAAAACAAAACACAACTCAACCCTCCCTCCCTCCCTAGTGACCGTGCGCTCGCTCTCACGCTGTTGACGCAGGGCCGGCATGCTGGACAACGTGTTTATCTGAATGTCGATCTGAAAGCGATCACGGGAGGTAGACAGAGGGAAGCGGTGTGGTGCGCAAAACTGCGGCCAGTTCTTCGTACTGCGGCAGGGAGAAAATTCCATCCACACCCGTGGTACCCGCCGTCTTTGTCACTCTTTTTTTTCACCCCCTGCACTTGGATGTGACTGCCGATGCCGATGGTTTCCCTTGGCACTGCTGCTTACTTTCATTACGCGCAGCTTCCAAGCCCGGCGTCACCCACTTAACGTTGGGGACTGCAGTGTGATGCCTGAAGTGTGTTTTTCCCATTACGGCGTACTTTGTTTCGCAGACAGCGTGAAAGGCAAACTAAGTAGGCGATCGGTACGGTGCGTTCTTTGCATTCGTCGTCGAATGCCATCGTCAAGTGGTGCATTGGTGCCAGTGGAAGATGTGCATCCAGGGAGAGATCTTAAATTTAGAGCCCATTAAATCTGGTCTTCTGTAACACTTCTGCTTTGAGGACGGTTGCCTTGCGAGAACCGTTCCCTGACCAATATAGGTTAGCTGATGTTTTGTCGACATATGATACATATTTGTATTAGAAAGAGTATGTTTGTTTTGTCAAACAACGTTGCTGTATTATCTGCTTAACGTTGAACAAAAATAGCTCAATAAGGGTGCAACAGATGAGAGGCGGAACTTCTAATGTAAAAGGATAAATTAGATGCTTAATGTACGTAAAGTCCAAGAGATCGTGTGATTTTAGTTAGCAGTATCTAGAACAGTTTAGCGATGAAAGGAACCAAGTTCCTCCATGTCTAGGCAGTTATCTCACAACGACGTTTGGGAATCTACGCTGTTATGATGCTAGTCTTGATGGAAAGGAAATGATTGTTACTAGAATGGTCGTGAATTATTGTCAACGATCTTTATTGTTCAAGCATCAAGCGGTTTATTTACTTTGTATTAAATTATCGACTTAAAACAATCCCAGCTTTTGAAAAGAATGAATGTCTTGGCGGTGTTTTTGAGGTTAGAAGGATGGTGTGTGTAATGGGCATTTCGGACTCCTCTCCAAACAGAATCGTGCTCGTGAACAAATTGAAGATTTGTTGTATTCTATGAACATTAATGGGAGACTCGCATTTAGGGTGATTTATTAAGAGACTTCAACCGGGCAGGGTGTGGTTAACAATAAATTGTCTTATGAAACAAACAATAGTGGTATTTTATTTTATTTCAATTTTTTCTAGTATAGTGATTGTTTTTTTTTACTAGGTCATACCTTAATCACAATCACAAGTTTAAAGCTTTTATAGGTTTTCTTAATAGCTTTACTAGTACTGTATGCGATTAAAATTTATTAAAAAGACATTGCACCTTGTCTTGTTTATCTTTTTTGGGAAAAATATTTGAAAACTTCCTAAATAATACATACGTTTCTGTATTTTTATTTTTAATTATAAAACCTTCAGAGTAATAGAAAAATAAAAAAAAAACAAACACATTTATTGGAGCGGTCTTCTTAAGTTGTGCATAATCTAACGATTACTACATCATTGCCATTGTTTTAATTACTACACCACTGCCCACTCTGGCCCGCGATACAATTCATCGGCTTATGAAACCGATTAAAGGAATAATAAAAGAAACATCATCTCAGCTGGTCTGCATTTCATCGCATGTCCACCAATCACACACACACACACACACATACACATAAACCATCGAAAGCACATTCTCCATCACCCACATACGCCTACACTCATCACCACGTTCGTCCGGTTGCTCCGTCCAAGCGACCCGTAACGATCGCAGCAAGCTGGTTCGACACTGTGAAGCGATCTGACAAAATCCATCCAACCGCCGCTTTGCCGCTTTTTACACGCTTTTCCTTCACATTTTGCCATCTCCAAGCAGGCGGTATGCATCCTCTTCTCGATTGTGCAATCACTGGCGGCATCATAAATTTTTCATGCTCAAAAGTGTTGTTATTCACACAAATTTTGGGCCGACGGTCGGACATTCGGTTGTAACCGTCGCTGCCTCAATAAGTTGCCTCTCGTTCCATTTTCTCAGCCTCCGCCGCTCGAGGTGTGCTTCGTATGTAATGGGACCGCCGTTTTCGTTTCGATTTCGCCGTCACCGTTGCCGCCACCGCTTGTTATCATTATGCGTTGGAAATGGGTTTCGATATGTGTTCGTGTGGCTTGCCTGTGTCTAACAGTGCCGGGTTTCGGATGCAGTTTGAACATTTCTTTTGGGGAACCTTCCCACTGCGAGATCCATCACGTTGGTCTGCAGCGACGTGTTTCGTGGTCGGGACAGATAAAATACACATCTCTCCAGAAGAACACAGGCCGACGCCAAGCCCGGTTCATAACAGAAAACCGAGTAAGATAGTGGGACGGAAATTAAATTTACCCAAACCAGAGAAACGGCCGAAACGGTCGGTCGAGCTTCGTTTCGTGTATGACATTTTCGAAAATAGCATTCCCGCTCTCCTATCGTGGCATGTGGCCGTTTGGAAATCCAACTGACTCAGGCGCTCGTGCACCCTCCGCCGCGCGTTAAACGGTACGGATTGGGTTATAATTTTAACCTCACCCGCCGCTGGTGGGTGGACTGGTGCTCCATTTTCGTTCGCATTATGATGTGCTTCGAACCGTTTTTTTCTCCTCTCTTTTTCCGGCTTTGCTCGCTTCCCAATCAAACGATGAGCTGTTGTTCCAAAATATTTTCACATTTATGAGTCAACGGTTTTCGCGGCTCCATCCATCAGCTGGGGGAAACATAATCGTGCGCTTCAGCTTCGGACGCTTGAAACAATCCAAAGGGGCGATACGTTTTCGTAAGGCGTTGGCGTTAGCAGTGGGTTATAAATTTTGGATGGTTAATGAACTGAGGGAGCTATTTTTGGATATGATTCCGAAGATTTATGCTACCGCTCGACAAATAGTTGTCAGAAGATTCTTCACGATACACAACCGAACGATGCGGCAGGTAATCGCTCGTGCATCGGTTTACTTTCACGTTTGGTTTTAATGTTTTCTCGCTTAGTTTTACTCTTGTGACAGTGTACATTATGAGTTAAAGCACTAAACGTTTGTGCTTATTGATCCGTAAAGTTATTATGCAGTGTTGTTTTGTGTAAAAAAACATCTCAAATCAAGGTAAAACAGTTTCTCAAACTCGAACTCGTAAATCTTGATGCGTTAAAATGATATAACTATTTCGGTTCTAAATTTGTAAAAAAATAGTTTTAGTGGATAAGAGTCTTTACCAATAATTTCTAACTGTTTGTTCTCTATAAATCGATTCGTAACGTATTAACACTTACCTATGAAAACAATAAACTTCAATTCGAGGTCGGTAAAAAACACGACATTACTGCAAACGACAGTATTTTTGAAGACAGTACATTGTATGCACTACTTGTAAAGCAGTAGCAGCGAAAAAGTTTTTCAATGTCTACAGAATAATTGTGATTATTTTCAAACGAACACGAGTTTAAGTATACATGTATGTATTATAGCAAGTTATTTATTTTAATCGAGAGAAAAACTTATGTTTTTACATGAGAAAATAATATGTTTATTCATATTTGGATGTGAAGCAAATGTGGATGAAAGAAAAAGAAAAGCAAATGTGGAGTGAAAGATTTCGTAATTTAGCATCGTTTATTTGTTAAACAAGCTTTTAAGTAAATTATTGTTATGTACACGTATAAATTCTTAGCTACGGAAATGTCGGCATAGTAGTAATTTAATGTAATTAAACCATAATCGACCGAATCGATACAATTTAATGGCATAATTCATCTTGAAACGCAATTAAAAACAACAACCGGCAGATCGAATTTTCATTCAGTTGCTAAAAAATCCAATTTGTTAAGAAAAAATCTGAAAACAATAAAAGGTCTTCTTCGCAAATTGACACAATATGGAAACAATTATGCAGTTAAGAAAACACAGAATTAAGTCATCATCTAATATTTAAAATCAATGCATAATTTCAAAGAAAAATTATGAACCTATGTTGTTATTTAGTTCATTCTCATGTAAGTTATAAGGATATAAAAACGACGCCCAAATAGGTCGTGTGCGGATTGTGAACTCATTTACATTTGATTGAATAATTATTATCATATCTATGTATGTGTGTACGTGTACACTATTTATGTAAAGATTGTCTAAAAAACAATAATTTAAAATACTTTTACTACTTTGTACTACCCTAGCTGGTTAGTTACATCGCCCTAGGGTTACAGTCGCCACGTAAATTAATTAAATAACGTATTTTGGCCGCATATCATTGAGAACAATTTGTAATTTATTAATGCATCACTATTTTTTACATTGAAGTATCACTATATTATCCTATCGAAGCATCTTACCTTATTGCCATGGTGATATATAAAAAGATCAATCATAACGTGATCTAGCGTATTATTTATTTACTACATTATACTGCCACTTTTGCAGCCCAAAGTGGTTGTTGCACATGACGAATATATACACCAACATTGGAAAAGGTACATCATTGTTTTATTTTATTTTCGATTACTTCATGAGTGTTGGAAAACAATTTACAATGGTTTATTTGGTAGGGTTTTAATTGCGATACTGAATCGAATGTCATGTTATCTATTCAAATTCCACAAACTACTTCCTCGTCCTACCTGTTCCATTTTCTCTTTTTTTCTTTCTCTTTATCATTCCTTCATCTCACCAAATCCCGTGCTTCTTATTATATTTTTTCATATATTTCTATCTCAATTAATATAGGCGGGTATAAGATGACTTTCGTTATCGTAAATAGATTTTAAATTTCACAAAACCGACACATAAATTCATTAAAAACATATTCTTTAAAGTGTAAAGCTACTGCTGCATCTTATTTACAGTAAACAAGCTTTTTATAGTAGGAACTTACGCAACTAGCATTAGAACATCTCTGCTCATGATACATTTTTTTTAAAAAAGAACGTAAATTAAAATAACTAATTTACGTTGTTTGCTCCGGTGGAGGATGAAGGCGGTCCGTCGCTAGTTCTTAGGGAAGGTTGAATTAATCTCATTCTATCGTCATTCGCTTCCTCTTCGCTGCTTACGTACAATAAACTACCGTCAGAAGATGGAGCAACGTCATCTGCATCCTTTGACAGATTCAAAGGTTCACATTTCGTTGCATAATCCTCACCATTTGACATCGGTTTCGTTTCTACACCTACAACACCTTCATCATCCACTTCATCGTACCGTTTGTAGCTCGGCTGATCGTCATCATCCGCGGGGTCTGTTAGGACGATTTCCGTCTGTATTATCATTCGTCCTCGCAGCATACCGTTGCGCAAGAGCTGTGCCTCCTCTTCCGTATACTCGACGTACTGTTCAAAAATGTCCCACTCGCCGTCGGTCTGATCCTGAAACTTCCATCGGTTCGAAGCGTACCACTTTCCACACAGGACGAATGGATACACCACGAAGAAGAGAGCGTTCACCAAAAGCTGCTTCACTCTGCATGTGATAAAATCGAGAGAAACGTTCAAAAGTCAAAAGGCCACTTTATCATCATGTCGGTAATTAACTTTCTGATAAATCATTTTTAAATGGCATCATCATTCATCCTTTCCAGAGCGGGAGCTTTTTAGGACGAGCGTTTCTATCTGTTTGATTATAATTATAACACCCGGCTAGACATGGGGGTGGCACGTACCTGCAAGATTCGTGATATCGAAGGGATGCGTGTAAATCGTCATATCTCCACTCTCCGATCGAGGGCCAGTAGAACGACAGTGCAGCCTTCAGTACTCCTGCGATTGGAAGCATGAACGAGTTCCAAATTACCATGTGAGTTCGTGCAATTGAAGAAGAAAATTAAATGCTAAAACCCAACCAAATAGACCAAGATGGGGTCGAAAAAATGATTGGTTAAAGCTATCGAATTTTTCGGAGGGAAAAGTATTTAACCATTTATAAAAATTGTGCTGTATTGTTAGATAAGGTTATAAGGTTATATTAGACACTACATAGATTCGAAAGGGAAATCTCGGTTAGATGTATGTTTATGAAATTAATTGTTAGGATTATTATGATTCACAAACTTACCAAGAATCATCATCAACACCAGATAATTCCACAAAAGGTTGAACAAAAACGAAGCCATATTACAATTTATAATTAATTATGTTTGCTGAAGCAGCTGTAATTTAATAAAAAATGGTAAATGTATATAATTGAAGAATATTGGATTTAATATGGTAAACTTACCCAGAACGAACATAAACTTAAGATAATTCCATAATAACACTAGCACAAACGAAATCCTAATAATAGTTTTTCTTGCATTTCTGGAAAAGAACATCCAAAGTTAGTCGTGGATTGTTGTAAGGTGATGTTAAATATTGCAATAAACTATAGAGCGCAATCTTTTTCTTCAACTAGCGTAATCTGTCTCTTCAACAATAATTTAGAAAGATCGTTCTAAAGAATTTAAAGAATTTAAAATGAAAATAAAAGCAATTATTAATAATTCGGAGATAACATGCACTTAATTCGTTATTAAACGAAGTTTTCCGCTGTCTTTTCGACATTCCGCATAGAAACCATGCCTCGGAAACAAGTTCGGTAGATGTTAACTCATTAACATTTGGCTGTTTATTTAGTAGTTAAATGTAACTGATTAATTTCAAAAGTATAATTTAATGATAAATGCACCACAAACGATAAATTCCATACATTGTAATTAGATGTATGGATCGATATGTTGTCAAAGCATACTTTGATACATTAATTCAATTCGTGTTAATTCAATTGAAATAATAAGCAATAACTAACAATCAACGGGTTTGTAAACTAATTCTAAAATTATTAGATCCGACAAAAATGGTAGACAAACACTAAAAAAATCTTTCTATAAAATATTATACAAAAAATAACAACAAATAATACCTTACCCCTGAAAGGAATGTGTTTTTTGTTTCTTAAATGGATACCAGATGATTTCTCCTGGGAACTATCTTGTAGAAATACCACGAAGATTATTGATGTCGATTGATTTCTAAACGTAAAATGGCCCGATCCTGCTGTTTTCTTTCTCACTAATTAATCGTATACACCAGCTGCCGTACGTGCAGATCGTAAAATACCAAACATCCCCGAATCATATGCAAGCAATGGCTACTACGGTTCAGTTCGTAATCTTTCATGAAAGCGTCAAAGGAAGAGGAAAGCGAGTCAATCAAAGCGAGATTAATTTACCACTCATCATCATCACCTGATTGACAGACCCGTTTGATTGTGGACTGGGTGCTAATGTCAATTTGCCACTGATTAGCGGCTGATTGATCGGGATAAACTGGAAGAAGCTTCGCAACGTCGTGGCGGCTCAACGCACGATGACATGTTTTAAATGCTGCCGCATGAATTATCACGAATTAAATGTGCCGTGGTGTGAGCGATTCGCACCAGGATGATAAATGGTGAGTGGTAACAGTGCCAAATCATCGTCGTCAGTGGCCCGAATGATTGATGGGGGAGTGGCACTCGTTTTAACACCGGCTCGAGTTCATTTGCTTCTGTGCGATAAACGGGTTGAAGAATCAATAAAGAAATATTAACTTGCATACTTACGATGATAAATTGAACTTTTTTTACGTAAAATGGTAATGAATAAGAAAAAATACGATTTCGAACACAACATAACACACATGCTTTGCAGCTTAGCTTTTATCGAACATTGCATTATTTATTGCTAATTTCTATCTCAGTGTAATCGAGTTGGGATTTACCCATACCGTCATTCCCAACAATCAGACGCCAAAACGGGTTGTGTTATCAACAGTTTGGTCACATCGTACCTATGCGTACGCACTGTAACGCTTCCACCAATCGCTAGTTATGTCATTAAGTCTAAACATTCACACACAATTTTCATTACTTTGCTTTTGTTCGCTATGTTTTCTTCCACATGTTTGGCACCATCTGTACTAAAACGGCATTGTTACAACGCACTACTGTGTGGTCACAACTCGTGTTGGATGAGCCAACGTTCTCCTTTTGCGAATGCCGTGCCTTGTAATAATTTGACGTTTTCCGGGGGCACGAACACGTTTTTAAAACGGCAACGACAACCGGCGAAGGAACATACTATACGCAACTGCTAACCGATGTAATTGTCATTAAGCTCTCAGTGGGATTTTTGGGGGCGTTTTAAAATGGATACAGTCAGTAATTGATCATTGTGGATTGATTCGTTGCTAGGCAAACAAAAAAAACAGTATCACGTCCATATATAGACATGCAACTAGCAACGAGTAGTGTGCAGATTTCGTTTTCCAAATTCTTTACTCATAAAACCGTCCTCCGGTGTGTGTGTGTGTGTGTGTGTGTGTGTGTGTGTGTGTGTGTGTGTGTGTGTGTAATGGAAGGATGATATTTTTAAGTGCAAATTTCCAATGAGTTTTAAAAGGGATTGTTTCTTCTTACCGTATGCTTCACCACCACACAGGACGAGCGTTGGAGTTGGTTTGTGTTTTCTAAAATAGGGTTCGGCAAGTTAAATGAGCTTTCCGTTTTGCTCGCGCTTGCCCGCGACGGGCGTGCCGCAATTTGTGATTGTGATTTCCAATACCCAACCGGACAATGATCAGTTCTTCGGGGATATATCGATTTGGTTTAACATTAAGGTACACTTCTGCTGTTTCAGTTTTGCTACTCTCCCTACCGGAGCGGCTACGTGTGTGATAGATTTGTGGGTTCATGGTTTTTTACGGTGTCGGTGACAAGTATACGCTCGCTACATTAGTTCGCAACTACATTCTCGAGTTTTGTAGCCTACAGCTCTACGTTGATATCGGTGAATCCCAGCATTCTTTAGTAAATGTGTGTGTGTGTTTGTTTGTTTGTTTAATTGTGTTCGGGAGAGGCAACTCTCCAGCGGCCCAACGTGTGCTCATCAATTCCGATAGTGTATCGATAATTCGATTGTTTTTTTCCCCTACCTCCTTCAACCGCTCTGCCCTAGCATTGCAGCCCGAGCGATAGTAAAATCTTAGGACGTGTTTTTTTTTTGTTGTTGTTGTATATCGCGCTACTACTCCCTATGGTGTGCATCTATCCATTCAATTCAACTTTCCCACCCCTTTCGCTCGGTGGTAACCGATTCTACAGCTCAATAAACACGCTCAACAATGGTCGTATTCAGTGTAAATACCGTACGTTACACACCAGCTAGTCTACGTGCTTAGCCTCGCTCCGGGACCACGCGTTATCCACACTAAATAGGTGTATATATTGCAAATTTCGGTCAGAAAATCATAATATCAAATGCACAACACTAGATTGCACGTTAGTGCTAATAACAATACTGCTTTTACGTTTACTAATTTTACCTATCGCTCTATTCTACCGCAGCTCTCTACGTGATCTTACGGCGGGGGTGTCAAGAAGTCTCTCTTGTATAAATAAAAGTAAGGATTCTGTCGCTCATTACCGTCTAAGGGTTACTCCAAACGTTTCAACATGGCCTAGAACAAGCCTCACTAGTTACCTTCCCTCCCGCCTTTGCTTTCGGTGGTGGAAATATTGTCACGGTCTCTCAACATTAGATACTATTAGACTATGGTTGCCTTCTCACCTTCACTTTGCCAAAAACAAAACGTAACATTTTAGCATTTCTACGATCCTGCTACAGACTGAAACATCTAACTGTTCACTAACCGCCCGGCATTATTAACGTGCAATCGAACGAACTGCAAACCCAAACATAATTGACTTATTTGTTAGCTTAATTTCTTTATCGCCGCCGCTCGTACGCGATTGGATAGCGCCAAGTACAGGATAATAGTTTACGAAATAATCAACATAGTTAAACTCATCGTATTAAAGCTGATTTTTTACGAAATACACAACGGTTTGTACGTCATCTCGCTATTTTTTTTTGCAATAATTGATAAACTGTCTGCGCAATTAAACGATGCTTTCAAGCGGCTATCACTTGTTTACTTATACCTAGCGTTGGTTAAAACTATGCTTAACGTAGTTCTTTCGCCCGTGCACGACTACATGCACAAATAAAACAATCTATCGGTAGCATACGCTCTCGGCACTACCTGTCCACCCTAAATTTAATGTAATTTTATATTACGAACTACCAAAGATTGCTCCTGTCGTTATCACTAGAACTTGTTGTCGATTTCAAACACGCTTTCAGTTCTGCCGTAGCACGTTTAAACCGCCTACCATATGTCGCAATTTTTCTGGTAACTTAGCTTAGTGGTCGAATGACACTGAAAGACGTCGGATGCACTGCCACCCTGCGAGATAAGCCAGGCAAGACTGCAAAAAAAACAAGAAGGAAAGGTGTTCGTGAAGTGTTTCGCACGCTAAGGAACGCATATTCCGTGGACTTACATTTCATCGAAATCACTTGAATTGACATCGATCCCACCGTAGTCCGACTCGGCGCACAGCTGCTGGGCGGAGATGAGGAAAAAGATCTGCGGTGGCGTCAGGCTCAGGCCGAGCAACCGATTCATGCCCTTGATCGGGCCGGACAGCGAGAGGAGCGTGTGGTAGGCGATCTGCAGCCCGCCCGAGTGGATCAGCAGTTCCATGCGGCTCGCGTTGGAAAATACGCTCACCGCGCTCGGAACGCACTGCATGATCTTCGTCTCGAACGCTTTCGTGATCGAACGCAGAATCTCCTTGGCGAGGGTCGTACCGAGGGAGGCGTAGTGCAGGTACGGTGGAAGCACTGGGTTAAAGTACGGCACCAGGATCACGGACAGGGGCACGACGATCGAGTGCGATAGGGTGTCGTAGAATACTTTCGATATCTGTGGGTAAGCGTACCTGCGGTAGAGAAGAAGTTAGCCAGTGGCATTAATAGTAATAGTAATAATATTAATAACAAGTCCTAGAAAGGTATCAACCACGAAGCTTAGTTTTGAGTTGATGTCCCAGGTCCAGCAATGAAAACAATATAACCAACTAATTTGTCATGGATGTTTCCAAAAACATAATTATGGATTAGGCATAACATAAGTCATAACTAAAGCAATATTTAATTCACACATTGTACAGCTTTAATCACCTAACATAGTGTAAGCACGAAATAGTGCTTCGTGGGTGAGCCAAAATTTGTTCCGTCCTCATCATTTTTTTTCGAATATCGCAAGTTTTTCTAGAAATAACCAGCACTTCTGAGGGTCTTTTTGTCTAAAATCCTTTGTTATAAAAAGTAATTATGATACTTATATGTGATACGGATATATTTAAATTACACAAAGCTGTCAAGAAAGAAACTTTCTCTGCTATTTAAATTCGCAATAATAATCGGAAAAAACCGTCCTTTTTGTTAATAATTATAACGTTTTTTCATATTGAATCACAATTAAAGAGGAAGTAGTAAATAATTAAATTTTGATGGTTTCAAATCACGGTTTCAAAGGATACGAGTAGGTTGAGCGAATTTAAGCGAAACTCCGCCGTATATTTAAGATCACCACACTTAGTAAAGTTTAAGTGCAAAAGATCGCGATCCTCATTATCTTGAGAATAGATCAGGTTCAAACTATAATATAAATAGGACAATGCGTTTGAGATACGCGTACTAATAAAAGTGAACAATTGATTACAATTTGAATAGTTTAGGGTTACTGGAAAGTCTCAACAATCATGATACATAGGTGGGTGATTGAGGTCAACAACATACTCGTCTTGTTTCGGGAGACACTTAAACCAATACACTTAAACCACTCTTTACCATTCGTAAACCAAAAGGTCTGAAATTGTTTAAAAGTGTTCTTTGCATTTTGGATGTATTTTTTTTAAAATAAAATTTAGCAATTAATTTACCTTCACAACTCATACTTACGCTGTCTGTGACGAGTCGACGGTAAAATTTACTGCTTTCGTTCGATTGTTGTTGATTTCGTATATTTTCAGGACATTTTCGAACCAATTGTCCGAGCTGATTTCAATCTGCAAGTACACCGGAGAAGGACAATTCGGTCAGTCTCTAGTGGACAATTTATCACAGCCTACCTTGCACCTACCTCATCTAGCACGGAAGCAATTTCCGTCCGGTTGAACAGCGTTGGCCAAACCTTCGCTTGTACCTTCAGCTGCGACAGACGCACCAGGGCCGCGCCTCGAAGCGACGGTGCTCGCTTAAGATGTTGCTTCATGTTTTCAAACATTTCTTCCGTCTGTTTCGTGAAAATAATAAAAAAAACACACGCAAGAGTGAGCGAAGGAGGCACTGTGACTTGTGCGTTGTCGTTGTCGTCGAAAACTACGGAAGCTAGGACGCGTCTCCATCGGGCGGTAAATCAAATCACCAGCAGATATTGCAGAAAATCACAAAATTACACCGACTAAATTTATGGCTCATCCGGGATGAGCTGGCCGAGATGAGCATGCGGTACGCGTGGGTTTCGTCGCGAAAAAAATTTACCCACTTCCTTACCCCCTTCTACAGCATAGACCCCGTAAATTAACCTTAAACGCATGTTACACAGCGGATGAGTAATGATGTTATCGTTTTGTTACTATGTGAGCATGATGTCTGCATAAATCATGTCATGAGGGATGTTTTGACGTTTTGTGCTTGTGTGCGGTAGAATGTTGGCAGTTTCCTTTTTTCTGTTTTGACGCTCTATTGCTTAGGAACCATCGCAGTGGGCTGTGCATTGTCGCAAAGGAACGTTAGCTATGCGATAGAAGTAACCGAACTAATGGTTTAGAATGAATCCATCTTAATCGATAAAAAATAATGTTTTCCATTAAAGTTTTTGTATAAATTATTCTTTTTCAAGTTTTCTTTTGGTGTTTTAGTGAAACCAGATTACATGTTTATCATTTGCTAAGCAAAGAAACTCTAGGAATACTGTGGAAAATCATTGATGCACGGTGCGTCATATAAGGGAAACTGACATTTTTTAACAATAAATTCCCAACCTAGAACCCGATTGTGTTTTTGTAATTTGAATATCAGACGCACGGTCTCGAACAACGTAACGTGCATTGGAGGCATGGAAGAGTTGCATGGCATGGGTGTTTATTTGTTACAACAATACAGCACAACATGTCCTGCAACAGTTTATGGAAAGAACTATGGAGCTATTGCGTATCATGTTTCCGGATCGATACATATTTAGAATCCAACATTCTTTTATAACATACACAGAGCAATCGTATCACAAATCCGGCCGATTTGTTAGCATGGGTGACATCTGGAGGTTTTGTTTAACCCGATGCCTTTTTAAAAAAGAAATTTAAGGTTTATTTTAAATTTCAGAAAGTAAAAAATTACTTCAAGATATTGTGTTTATTCCTTCTTCAAGTTGTTGAAGTTTACACTACTTTACTGGAAGTTGATAATATTCAACTAATTTTTAAAAATAAAAAGAATGTTTATTTCCAAACATTTCCTTAAAACTAGTGAACAATATTAGTACATGCACGAGAGGGTAAATCGAGCACAAGGGTTATAATGAACATTATAGGATATCTATATCGATCACAACATCGTTGTTAACAACGATGTGGATGATGTAATTTGCAAACAAATGTAGGATAGAAATCCGTTCATCTGGACTTATGCTAATCTGCTAAGCTTAAAAGAAGTTCGAATTCGAAATGAAAACAAGATCGATCACCCTTTCATGCTCACTTAAAATATATTATTTATTAAGTTAAACAGAATTGAACATCCCATTTCAAATTTACTTATTGCTTCTTATTTCATTTAATATTGAAGTTGATTGAAATTGAATGACTCTACTAAACATTTTTTTATTTGAGCATTTTGCATAATAATGATTTCTTTAAGTACATGTTAAATGTTTAAGACTTGAAGCAATGGTTAGAACTTCAAAAATCTGTACATATTTTTACAATAGTAACCACTGATATTTCGTATGTTATTCGTGAGCTATTTTGTTTACTCAGTATTAGTTCATCTATTATTATATAGTACTATAGTTTAGTATAATAATAGCCCAATATCGTATCGTAGGTTGGTTTTAAACAACATTCAGTCTGAATAAACCAACAGCTAGCTTTCCCGTCTTGTTCATAAGTGAATCGTAAATAAATCATACTAGAATACTAACCGAACATATTAAAAGGCAATCCAATAAATAAACTGAAAGGTTCTTATCAGTATTAAACAATTTGCAACAAATTGAACTGACGAAAAAAAGGAAATCATGACAAAAACAAACCATTACCATGAACTGTTCAATGGCAAACAAACTAAATCCATGCTCAAACACAACCGATAATATGTACAATCCTTCCCGCATCGAATCGTTCACTTATAGTTTCATGCTCAAGCTCAACGGCAAACATGAGCACCCGAGCATTCGTCCCAGCCCTGGTCGAAGCTTTTCATAATCCAAACCAGACAGAATGGTGATTGGTGTTATTACCGCTGGTGAAAGCAGTAACAATGGGTACCCCATCTCTTCCACCTGAAAAAGAATCTGGTCCTTCCCCCGAGCGGTCAAGCGCGGTCAAACTCAGTTTCGTGTTCCGTACAAGGCTAACTGGCCATTACATGCTCCAATCAGTACGCGCGCGTGTGTCTGTGGCCGGTTTGTGGTGGATGCAAATGAAATATGGATACGGACCACAACGGAGTGGTCGAAAACGTGGCCCTGAACCCCGCACACTTACCCGTTGAATCGCATGCCGGATGACCTCCTCGCTGTATTGGGCCACAAACAGCGCCGATGTGACCTCCGGCAGGGCCCAATTCGTAGCCCGGGTGCATACCAGGGGCGATGGTCGACCCGGTGGAAGCGTGTTGAGAGCGAACAGCATTAGCAGCGAGTTGTGGATGACTCGGTTCTGGTACTGCAGCAGTAGCTTCCGTAGCTGCCGCAGGTACTCCGGACTACGGATCACGATCGGGCCGGTCCAGTTGCCGGGAATGAGATCGGACCAGGAGAGCTGTGTGTATGGAAGGGAGCGAAAACAGGCAGGCATCGTGTTAGGATTGCGAATGCGACGTGAAGTTTGACACAGCACTTACGAAGGGATGTGCGCTGATGAGGGCGGTCACGTTGTTTAATACGTAACTGCTGGTGAAATCCTTTTGCACATAGTTTCGTCGAATCTGTTCGCGTGAAATTTGATTAAAATAAGAATGTTCCGATAGATAGGAATAGTTCCGTGAGGATTTTAAATGATATAACTAATTATCTTTGAAGTTAAAAAAGTATTGTCCATGGTTTGTGTTCTTTTTCTTATCTTTCCGGATTTAAATTACATAGAAAAAAGTCGTAAATATTCAGCATTCGAAATTATTTCATAGAGATGCTGTTTGTTTAACCTTCTAGCTGACATTCAAACTTTTTTACTCTTAAAATGGCAGGATAGTGTAACTTATGCATGAATTTACACACTTTTAGCATCGATGGAAGAGGCCATTGGCGGAAAACGTTTGAGTTTTTATAGCATGGTGAACGTTATTAAACCGATGGAAATCAGGAAAAAGATGAAAATAATAGGAAGGACTTGAAAACTAATTTACAGATTGCACTGGCTGATGCCTGACAGACTAATTAATTAAAACGCTGATTATGATTATACGCTAATAATACGCTAAATACAATTAAGTATATCAAAAAAACACCTTTTAAAGCATATATTTAAATTGGTTTAATTTTAAAGCATAATGGCAAATGGTCACATTAAAAAAATAAATCGACTTAAGCAAGTTTAACCATCATAACTTAGCAAAGAAGCCACTATTGAACTTTTATTTTGATTATGCAGGCAACTATTAACAATTGAAGATAAAAAATACTTTTTAATCAGTATGGCCATTGACATCTAATTTTGCTTGCTTCTGCTGCACATAACTAATTAACGCACTTCTACTTAAGGTCTTAAGGTTACAAAATTATCTAATTCTACAAAAAGTCTGTTATCCTTGGATTAGATTTTCAAAGAGCTCACCAGATAGAGGTAATGTAAATAAAGTAACCACCGGCCTAAACGGCTCATTAGGCACAGGCCACTCGAGACACATCAATTAAATAGACTGTGAAAAAAAACGCCTACTAACTACATAATGACTTCTATTTTAGTCACCAACTCGCCGGTGAAACTATCCCGAAGATGGGGTAGAAAAAAAGCTCCCCCAAAAAAAGGAGCAAACAAAAACGGAAAGTAAATGAACGTGACAGCGAGCCCGTTCGGGGTTTTTGGTTGCCGAAAGAATGTTGCGCGCCCACGAGCGCCACGCCACGCACGTCACCGTTCGAATGTGGTTTTTATTACCTGATTCAGTTCACGAATAAAGCTAAAAATAAGGTTTCGCTCCGACTGCCGCTGGTCGCTGCTCAGCCCCAGCGGCAGGAAGGTATTGATTAGTTCGTCTAGCAGCTCCGGCACCTCGTCCGCGTCGTACGGCGGTGCCCTTGGTCCATTCCATCGTACCGGGTTCTAGAAGGGTGAGAACGGTGCGCGTCATCGAACGCGCTTGGCGATAGACGGCATTAGTTCGGCCGGGGTGGTTTGAAAGGGGACGCAGCGTGCGTCGGGGGTCGATCGAACCGATGGTACGTACCTCGAGGATGTTCGGTGGAGTGTTTGGTCCGTCGATGATCAGCAGCGTCTGGGGTTTGCGACCGTAGCTGAGATCGTAGTAGATGCCGATCAGTGGAAGCGGCCCGATCGCTTGGATCTTCGCTACCAACGGTGATATGCTTTGTGGTCCCACCGATCCGATGTGCAGGTAGCCGCCGAGCTGCTCCAGCCTTCTCCTGATGCTAGTGTCGTTAAGTTCCTGCCTGAGGCAGCTACCGTACAGCCGACCGAGCTTACGAAATATGCCGCTCGTCGTGTTAAGCGAAAGTAATTCTGATGTGGGAATTCGTTCCGGGGAGCGAAATGGAAGCGAAACGCAAAATTACAAACAAAACCCGCACAATACGACCCACCTCAACCCTGCACTTACGCTGCATCTGAGTGTCCGCCAGCTCCTGTGCACTTTTGACCGCCCGCAGGCTGCTCTCCATCGTAGAGCAGCTGTAGTTCTTAAACTCCCGGCACGGTTCCACGTCCCAGTTCATGCGCGACGAGATGCTGATTGCGGCCGCACGGCAAATGGGATCGGCACAGACGGGCGGCGGGGCCGGCGTCGGGTGGCAGTCGTCCTCGTCCGCGGCAAAGCAATCCCGCGGCAACTGGGACGGTGCCGCCGAGATGAGAAACAGTATCGGTGACGCCACGAGCAGCGACGTCACCAGCAGCGTCGCTGCCGTTATCGCCATCTTGTGCACGGCCGAGGAACTCCGGAGCCAAATGCAGGGCGCACAGCAGACCCACCCGACCGGGTTCTTTAGTGACGCTATCCGGGATCCCGGAGGTGAAACCGCTCCGGCACCGGTACCCGTGCCCATTCCCGACCCATTCGATGCTACACCCGAGGTGGCCAGTGACGTGGTACCGGTAGTGGACGATTGAAGGCTGATGCGACCGCGACCGAAGTTCGTGGGTGGTTTTGGGCCGCCGCCACCGCCACCACCGCTGGACTGCTGCGTGCCTGTTCCGCTGGCTACATTCGACTGTGGGGTCGCGTGGAATGAAAGTAAAAATACCAAACTGTTCAAGCGGATTTGTGTCATTGGGCGGCAGCGAATGGTGTGTTCCATCTAATTGGATTGTAAAATATGCATTGGACGTTGGGAAATTGGCATGCGACGGTGGACGACAATACGATGAAACAGAGCTAATGTGATGGTCAACTAGGCCCCGTTTGTTGGTATCGTGACATTAGCGTACTTGAAAATGTTCCTGGACAAATTTAGCGCATCGACAAGGGCTTACATGTCGTATGTATTTAGGCTTTTTTCTTGTTGAAAGTTGCATTAGCTTTTTTAATAATCTGATCTATAAAATGTTTACGATATTTAAGGCTTGAATCTCAACCGACTAACGTATCACCATTGCATTATAATCTTTTTAAAGTTCGGAATTATAAATCGGTAAATTTGCACAGCGAGGCCAACTTAATCCTTAATTCATTAAAAGCTCAAGTGAGGAAAATGTGTTTCAATAAATTTTAAAGCTACACCACATGAACCGAACCGCCAAACCACAAGGCCCATTTTGAGAAAAACGTTGACACTCTGGAGGAAAACTTCGCCTAGAGTGAAAGAGTCTGAACGGCCTGGGACATGTTGATGAACACCATCGTCTCCAAAATTCCGGAGTGTCAGCCGTCCTTCAGCAATCTTCGCTTTTGTAAAATAAGCATTAGAGACGCTGGAAAACACTCGGTTCTCCGTCTTTTTGCCAACTTTATCATTCACATCGTTGGCAACAACGATGCTGTGATTGATTTAAATGTTCTCCATTATTGTCCTGTAGCGTCCACGTAACGTCCTGTTTTGTTTGTTTGTTTTTTTTTGTGTTGTCTGACTTCTTTTAAAATTTGTCTTATGTCTTAATTTGTGCAATCTCATTTATTTTACAACCATTAATAATTATATATGTTTTTTTATTGTGAAATTTATATGATTTTTTATATGAAAACGAGATTTACATAACATTTTATATGAATGTAATGCCATCCTCACATATTTCTTTTCCTCTACTTTCGAAATGTAAAACATGAATTTAAGAAATATTTTGACAAACATAATAATTTCTAATTTATTTCTTCAGTAATGTAATGTATTTTTAACCCCATAACAACCCCACGTTTCATCGAATACGTTCCTCATATCATTGATACAGCATACATTATCCTCACCAGGAGAAAACATACGGTTTGATACTATTTCCGATAAAAATATCCTACTGAAATACAACATGAATAAGATCACGGATCAACATTTGATTGTACATGCTGGGCCTGATTGACTAGGCTGGGCCGCAAACAACGACATATAGTTGGGTTATTTTTGAATTAATGCCATTTTCCATTGCTTGACAAAATGGAGTGGCACAGTTGCGTGTAATTCAATCACATTTCGTTAGCTTCAACGGTACAGATGAATGTGTTTTGCTCACAACGTACCCAAAAAGTGATATCAAAAACACCATAGCCATGTGAAAAGCTGCTCCTATCCAAATTCAATGCGAAACTCGGGAATCATTTCGTTCTGAAAATCAATTAAATACACACAGCGCGCAACGATCTGGTTTCATTCCTAGCAACTGTGCCAAGTAGAACATCACGCGCAGAAGGTGATGTTGGTAACCCAAAATACATCCACCCCATTTGCTCCTGTAGCCAGCCAGTGATGGTGCTTTTCATTCTCAACCGCAACGGTAATGAGTATTGCATTTCAACCATGTTTGCACAGTTTAACGATCGTACACTTGGTTTTCGAACCGGCACGCTCTGTTATTAAAATTTAATTATTATTAGTGGTGTTATATCACGAATTCGTGGTTGTTCGTATGATTACATGGGCCGGAACATTATTTTTAAAGGTTTAGCTTTTATGGAAGCTCAATCAACCAATTAAATGGAACATACACTTGTTTGTTTGATTTTGAATTTAGTTAACGAATTTGTTGCTATCCGAAACAGTCACGTAGTCTAATTGTAGAGCTATTTTATACATTCTTTAAATTTAAGATTGCATCTTTCGGTTAATCGGCTGTTGAAGTCTATGTATAGCAACTTTTTTTTCACCCAAACTGATCGACGTTACTATGGATGCCTACTGTGATGGTTTTCTAAACCTTACTTTTTTCTCGCTTTTTCTTCCAGTTTTCTACGAAAGTAAAAGTAAAATTCTATTGCACCAAACCTAACAGCGAGCATGCTTTCCTCTAACGGTACATAAGTCGGAAAAATAATAAGAAGAATGACACATTTCGATTTGATCGTGTTTTAATATACACATTCAATGCATGACAGTTGCACACAACGTACGTGCTTCCAATTTGCATCCGTTCCACAAGTGCGTTGTTGACAGATTCCTTGAAAACGCTTCGTGTGGAACGAGGGACAGTGTTTCCATTCCGATACCAGCTAACGACCAACAAGTCTACACGCGAAACTTTACCCGACGCGTTTCGGTCGCAACCCATCCATCGCTCAGTAAGCCGATGTTTGGTTGGTGAATAATTTAATAGCATCTCTGTTGGTATGGTATGCTTCCCGCTACCGGTGTGCCCGTATCTAAGCTGCCCGCGTAGAAACTCGCAACCCGTCGTAGTGGCTGCATGCACGAGTGCACCGCGAAGGCACGTGTTTGTGTTGCAGCGTAGCTTTTCAAAAATTGAAGCCCGACAGTCCCGGTAAGGCAGTGGCATAGGTAAGCGGAAAGAAATGTCTACTAACAAATACACGCACACACATACACACACAGACACACAAACTCTAACCCATCAGGATACAGTATGACATTTCCGGAAGAATGCTGATATTTCTGGTAGTGATAGTACGTCGTTCCAGAGTCACGGTTCTCCAGTGCCAGTGAACACTCGAAAAGGAATGGACGATGAAAGTGCATGGATCCTGCAGGGAAGAGGCTTCCTTCGTCATTCCGATTTGGCACAATTTCCATTTCTTATCAGACAACCAGAAGGTTCGCTTCTGGTCCAGCTGAAGCTGACGCCAGGCGACGGTACGGTCGATCGATTCCTTTAACCTAATTTTGCACAATCATACCAGTAAATGGCCGTTCTGGACTTCTGGACGCTGGACGCGCCGCGTGCCAAACACGACGGTCTGCGTGTGCGATTTTGTGTGCTGTGCTGCTGAGTTTTAGGTCAGCTGGATAGCTCTTTTACTGGCATCTATTCCAATTTCATATTTTATGTTTTGCCTAATGATATTTCCCTTATCGTTTGCCCTAGGATTGGCCGACCGAAGCGTAACCGTCGGAATAAAGGACGCGAGGTACATTCGATGCGTGTAGATAGTAGGACGAAGATAAAAATGCTAAACAATCGTCGAACGTAATAAAAAACTTTTTGCTAGAAAAAGGGTAGAGATTTTTTCGTTAAAAACATGATAACAGAACAACTTTTCTCAATACCAATCACTTAGCGGACAAGCAGCTCCGTTTCAAAGTTTATAGTTCAACATGTTGCAAAAAATCGTATAATGCAAATTTTTCAAATTATATCCTGTCATCCGAAAACAAATTTACTCGCTCCCGATTTCATGTATGCAGGTTTTAGAATTATTTTAAACTATATATGAATTTGCCTTATTTTTACCAACACTTGAAAATTGATAAAAACAATCCAACAAGCGATTGAAAGTCGTATCATTCAATTGAATATAAAAGAGCAAATAAATAAATAACCTAATAAATAAATCAATAAATCAATAAATAAATAAATAAATAAATATTGCTAGCACTGTATTTATGACGAACGGAGCTTTACAAAACTCATCAAACAAACACACTACATTTATAACCACGTTCATGGCATAAATGAGTAGAAAAGGACTTCAAGATTGTTATATTAAAGTGCTGATAGGGAACTTAAATTAAGGTACTTTTTGAACGATTTTGTAAAAAAAGTATAAGTTCAACTCTCAAGTTAGAAACACAGCCTACCCCTAGTGAGCTTTAGGAACAAATTAGCCACCCAGATGTGAATGATCCCCAGGATCATAGTGTCATATAATATCCGTTCAAAAGTTTGTCCATTTGCTGCACTATCCCAACACAAGCGTCCTGATGGGCACGGCATGCATACGGCGTGACGCTGAAGGTAACAAAGTAGTGCGGGATAATTGCATTTTCCGTCCAGCGTGCCCCTCTATTATGTCCGTGTTTGATTGCTCTGCTTTTATCACCGGCCAAGCTGCCGTCGCCGACGATCATTATATGCAAACGATATTAGCACGCTGCTGTGGTTGATTATAAAAGCTTCCTGTAAACCAGCACCTGTAGCAAATTGAATGAAAAATATTCCATCAAACCGTTTTGACTGACATTTTAGATTTATACTATTCGCGGTTGAAGTGACCAACATATAATTGGAACCTAAGCGGAAGCCAGGAATGGTTGTTTACTAGTGTGAATTTGGTTATAAATAGAGTGTATGTTAGTGTATTTTTAAATAAATAAATGAGTAAAATTTGATGAGTGTTCTATGTGTTTATTTGGATATAATAAAACACAAAACGATTTCTAAATAGTTATAAGATACATGAAATCATAGTTGACATCGGATGAAGGACGAAGGCATGGTCTGACCTGGTTTGATAGTCCCATACTAGTATAGATACGGCCAGGCCGTTCCTAATAATAAAAAAAAAAATAATAAAAAAAATACTAGTATAGATTCAGAAGTGTTACTAACGGCAAGGTTGTCAAACATATATAACAATACTTAATATTCTAATTGTAGATGTCTATAAATATAAACCAATGTTAATATTTTACTACCAGAGTTTCTAACAATGTTATTCAAAATACTATGTTACCTGGTAATAGTTATACCAAAACTTGACGATATTAGAAATTATAATGTAGTATTTATCTTTTAATGATACAAAAACGCATAAAAATCTAATGAATGTAGTGCTAATTGTAACATTATTAATGTTAGATAAAGAGTAACGACAAATCATTGCATGAAACGAAATCGAAATTTGAGAACAATTTTAAAATAAATTTGATGGAAATTTTATTACTTATCAGAAAAATATACGAACCTTAATGCGATTAAGTTTAACCTTCGAGTTGTAAGTGCATTTGTTGCAATATTAAAACTATTTTACTTTAAAATAAGTACAAAATCAATTATTCAGAACTAAAATATAAAGCTAACATATAACGTTTGGAAAAGCATAATTAATTTTGCTTCAGTTTTTGCATTAAGTATATCTTTTCTGCATATGTATGGTATTTTTTTGAATATGATTTAAAATTTGTAAACAAACAGCCAGTGCCGGATGTATTCGAATTGAAAAATAATCTGCATCGAATCTAGCAAATAACATTCTACTCACACGGACGTTATCTTCCATCCATTAATGTTTTATTTGAATTTATTTTCGTTACATACAGCATCTTTATCCTGTATAACTTTTATTCATTCAACGATGGCCATGGAAGCAAAGGAGCCACCCTCGGGCGAAGGTTTCGCTTGATTTGCATACCCTCCATTATATGATATGGTTTTCGACTCTCAATCGAGTGTTGAAACCGAAAGGACGGCCAACTAAACAGAGCTTACTAACGATCCATCACCATACTGCCCCTGCCTTCGAAGGTTCCTCTTGATGCCGCAGTAAGCAAACCGAACAATGGCCAGCTTAAAGTATGCTAAACTATTCCATTTGTTTGGTGAGCAAATAGAGCGTCGCCATCGGAAGGATAATGAAGAAAGTTGCACAATATCACGGACGATAGAATTGCCGGTGGTATCAATCGGCCACACTCGCGCACCGATCAGCCCATCCGCAAATCGGTCAAACAAAACAAAAGAAACGGCACAACAATGTGCGTGGGATGGAACGATGGAAGTGTGTTACATTGTTTGTGTTCCAGTGCTTCTTTCATTTCATTGCTTTCTGCGCTCGACAATAAATTATCTTTCTTCGCATTCAATCAATACTTCCACTCTACTGAAATTACGAACTTCTTCCAGCACCAGCTCGAAGAGGAAACCTTTCGAAAGGACACCCCATATCCCTGGAACGGGACGAGAAGCAACATTCCGATACCCCACCGTGGACAGCTTCATCTTGTGCGAAATGCGACGTACGTCAGATGATACTCACCCAGCACACGCACGCCCATGGCCGGCAGACACAAAAGAATTACATCACTTCTTCCCCAGCACAAAGCCGTGAATAGCGTTGAAGTGGGGAACATCCATCCCTCGATGTCAACAACTCTCGAGAGGGCACAGTCGGCAGTGAACGAAGGATATCCGATGGCACAAAATGACACGGGAATGACTTGACGGGCAGAACAAAAAAGGCGTACGGGATGGCATTCAGGCCGGTGTACCAAGTCATTGTTAAACAAGAAAAGTTTTCTGTCGACCGGTGGGGAACGGAAACTTTCACCATTTACATGCTAACGATCATCGGCCGATGTGTCGGAGGACATGTCTGGAATTGAAATTAAAACTTGTTCTTGTTTTCTTCTTGCTAATCGTACCGTACTTTGCAAAATAAACGCTCACCGTGTAATCGAAGGTGTTCGGTTCGGTGGGAAAGAAAAGAAAAACACGTTGCTCCAGCGGGGCTGCTGCTTCTTTCGTACATATAATAATAATTAAAAGCTTTCCGCACGCTAAGTGATACAAGTGGATAATCTACGAAACAATCTTATTATCCCTATTCAATTACCAATTCAATCTGTGCTTGAATGGCCGGTCGCTCATACGATCATCAATAAATACACACACACGCACACACACGCACACGGCAGAGCAAAAGTTTCGCCCAACACACGGCCACAACTCGGTCGGTCCTTGACTACGGCGTGGCTGAAAGTACAGAGCCACAAATCCGCCCCAGCACTGCGGCTGTGCTAACAAAGCACTTTCCCGTTTGCCCGTTTCCATTTGGCAAAACTCCATCGTAAAAAGAGCGTAGCAGAAAAGCAGCAGCCACTCGTTACTTATTTAATGTTGTGCAATCATAAATTACGTGCGTTTGGCTTCCGGAGCGGGAAGCACCCAGCACCCAGCAGAAGTCCCTAGAACCGGCGTCAAGAAACTCTGCCTGTTTTTTTTTTTATTTCGTTCACTCTCCAAGATGTCTCCGATCGGTGCAAATCGGAACGGCCAACCATGTGTGGCCCCCCTGGAACATGGTACACACTGTGTTTGAGGGCGCCAAAATATGAAAAACTTGCACAAAACACCAGGCGTCTCCATCCGCACAAAACCCCTGAACCATGCACCCCTATGGCAAACGCCATTAGCGTCGTGGCGTTTTGGGCCACAGGACGCAGGACCGGGCTTTCCACACCGTACGGATCCGGCCGTGAACCCTTTTTGCCGGTGGACCAACACAGCTTTGCACATCGTTTAAGGCAGCTGCAGGAACTCCGCTCTCCACCCGTGCCCGGAACGATGCCGGGAGGTGTAAATTACTTAAGAGCTGGCAGCAGCAACGTAGCAGCTCGCTAAATAAAACAGCGATAGTGTATAGGGGATAGAGAAATAAAATAGCTAGCCAAAAAGGAGCAACGAAAAGGCCTCTCCCAACCAACCAGGGAGATAGGAAACAGTGTAACACAAACAAACAAAAAATATTGACAATCTCCGTCTCCAGCTGCTCATAACGGGCAGAAACCTGGGTGTAACTGCTGTGTATAGGGGCGGGGAAAGAAACAAAAGGTCCCTCCCTCCCTCCCTGCTCACTTCAAAAGTCTCCACGTATAAAGTTGGGCTTTTTGGTGCAAGCGGTGTGCAAAACGGCCATAGAAAACACACTGCTAGTGTAGTAAGTCTATCGAAGCGATTTTGTGGTATAAATATAAAAAAACAACAACAGCAACCGGACGGTAACGACGATTGGGCCGGTAAAGTGCCAATTAAGGTCGTAAATAAAAAAAAGGGATCGTTATACTGCACATAATTACCATAAAGTGATACGTATCGGGGAAAACAAAAGCAATGGAGCGCTCCGAGACGGACGGAGCTTGGGTTGGGTCGGGAAAGCCCAGCCACCCGTGGTCGATTTATTTGCTTTAAAACAGGTTTCTTTGAGGGGGTGTCGGTTGAGATGGTTTTGACAAAGTTGAGAAGCGTTGGAAGCTTTAATTAACATTTCAGGAAAATTGTTATTTTTCAATGTTTCATAGTTGCAGTTTTACATGATAAGAACAAATAATTTATTATTTTAACAAGCATAAAATTATGCAGCTAACGTTTTTTTTTAAATAAGATCTTATCCACATCCGGGTTGCAAATGGATAGGAATGCCTTTTTTCCGCGTGAATAGCAACACTACCCACAAAGTTATGACAACATCCTTCCGTGGTAGTTCAATGAGGATTCCATTCTTTTATAAAAGTTTTCAATCTCTAATAAGCTCTCGAAGGATTTTTTCATCTTTAGTGGTAGCAAGTGGTTTGTGAAAGTTTGAATATTGAGTACCTTTAATACACGTTAGATACGGTGAAATGTATAACATCATCTTTACCTTTCTACACACGATTCGTGCATATAAAAGGCGGTTATATACGCGTTAAAATACGGTAGCACACAACATATACGCTATATTAAGAAAATTATTAAATTTAATCATGAAAAGTTCAATTTTTAACTATAAATATATGAACATAGAGCTACAGTCTAGGCTAGCACATAGACGATGGATTGCTTTGGTTTATGAAAGTGTGCTGAAGCTCATAAATTGGATTTGATTGAGTGTTGGGAAAATGCCACAGTTATTTGAAATGAAAATGAACAAGCTTAAAATATCCAGTATTGAGATTTTGAAGGATGCTTCAAACGTAGCATCATGAAAATGTTGGTATTTTCAATCCCTTAGAATTTCGATGACTTATCTATTTACGTTGTTTACGCTCTTTTCATACGTTGTAGAAGACTCAAAAATGACAATAGAATAAATAAAAATAGTTATGTAGTATTTATATAGAAAATCTGTGAGCTAATATCTAACGAAGAACTATGTAATTGAAGGAATAACGTACTTTATTGTCCAATAATATATTGGAAAGAAAGTAGTACAAATAGAAAATAAATGTAATAATAAAAATAATGTGTAAGAAGAAACAAAACAATAATTTAGCAGTATAATAATAATTTAAGTATTAAATATGTCATTAAAACTTAAAAAAATACCTTCTAAGCATTTGAATTAAGTCGGTCTAATGGCCATACGGTCTAATACACCTTGGTAGCAGTTTACTACAAGCCAAGAAAAGGATACTTTTTGTACAGCTGTAATTTATGTTTGTTATCCAAAAACCGAACGTAAGCTCAACTAGTACTCAAAAGAGAGCATAGTGAAACCGAGTGACTTAGACAGAGGGACACGAACGATCGGAAACTGTTTCCAGCCATTCCCCCACGTAATCTCGCTATTCTCCTCCACAATCATTCTGTTGGCATGCTGTTGGTGAAAAAAAAAACTAAATCTGCACAGCAAACCATTCCAACCATTGCTTTTCCATTGCTTCCCGAAACCATAAATCTATAGCTTCGCTCAATTAGGTTTGCAATTTCTGTCCTTCCTCGTGTGCGCACACTTTTTCCCATTAGTTGTTTTTTTTCGTTTTCAGTGTTACGCTTGAGCAAATATTATAATGGAGCTTCCTTCTGGCATGCCTGGGACCATCGAACGACATCTTCTCAATCCGATCCGAGGGTACGGTCCATTTGGTACGGCTTGATGGAACCAATCTTCCAATCGCCAGTTTCCGTCCGCGGAAGATCGACCGTCGCGGACAACCGCCCAGAAGAGATAATTGGTGCACATTGGAAGGATTTTATCGTTCGCTTTGCTTACGGGTGAGCGAAGCGAGCCGGACAACATATACATTTTGATTTTGGTGGGCGACCTCAAACGGAGCGGTCACAGAGGGAGAGACGGTTGGGGGTTTTCGGGGTGAATAAATGGACTTTAAGCGTTGCGCGCGTAACGAGATTATTTATTTTACTCTCTACACGTCCGTCCGTCTACGACGTCGCGTGCGTTCCATCTGAACACGAAACCGATTATCCTAGAAGCCTGGTTAATATCCGGTCACTGGGGCTCACATGTCAATCGTCGAGGGAGTATTATTTACCTGACGCGTTCGGTGCGGAGTGTGAGAGTGCGGAGTGAGAAAAAAAAACAAAATTTTCACCCATAAACAAACCATCACCAGCGGGTGGAAAATAAATCAAACTCGATTACACAACGCCGTCGGTCAGTATTTCATTTTGCGCGCCATACCGATAAACCGAAGTGGCGATAAATGCGCACCTAACGTCAATCCGCTGCGAGGAGAGCCGGACGTGACGAGTGAGTGATAAAAGTTTCGAGTGAGTCGGAGACTTTTTTTTCAAAGTTTTTTATTCCGTTTTGCTACTGTCGCTACCTAGCCTATAAGTCAACTTCGTGCTAGCGTGATGAAGCGGAACGGATTGATTCCGTTTGATTGACACTGACATTAATGAGCGTCGCGTGTGTCACATCCCTGCGCTCCCTGATGATGGCTGGGACAAGTG
Organism: Anopheles farauti; assembly: GCA_000473445.2. Classification (NCBI taxonomy): domain Eukaryota; kingdom Metazoa; phylum Arthropoda; class Insecta; order Diptera; family Culicidae; genus Anopheles; species Anopheles farauti. The sequence goes on from KI915049.1 coordinate 2,861,896, forward strand.
GGTACTACAGACTACCGTCCGGGACAGGGAGTCGACGAGTCGCCCATGCGGATTTGGGCGACCGAGCACTTCATTATTCAACCGGTTCGATACACTTACCTTCCGTTCGCTGGTTCCGCCACTAGTGCAGAGCTCGATGCCTTGCTCCAGCACCTGCACCTCGATGTCGTCCGTACGGAGTGCCTGCAGTGGGTGGTTTGCGTGTGGGGGCTGTAGATGAGGGGCACGTCCAGCAACGGCTCCACGGGCAGTCATTGGTTCGCCGGTCATGTGCACAAGCCACACCGGGAGCAGGGAGCAGTAGCAGCGAGCGGCAGAAAAGCCACAAAAGCCAGCCTCTAAGCGCAGCGAAGTAAAACAAAAAGCGCACCACACATGCACACCGCACCCGCACACATACGGTCACACGTTCGCACGCTCCACACTCTTGGCACGTTTTTCAAACCGTAAACACCACACACTAGCAGCGGCAACAACCACCACCGTACCGTGTGCCGGGCAGCCTATCACTGGATGCACATTCACCCAGCAGCACCACGCGTCGTAGCGGATCGTCGTCTTCGGTGGCGTCGTGAAATCGTCGTGCTGTTGGCATCGCTACTGGCCCCCACCACTGCTGCTGCTGCTGCTACTGCTACAGGATATCGTCGTGACGTCACCGAAGTCGCGAGTCGTTCCAGCGCAGCACGTGGATCGTAAACAAAAGCACATGGTCCTAGCGGGAAAGCGGAAAGGAAAGACACTCACCCGAACGTCATTCACTCACGCACTCACCAACGCACGCGACACTCACATGGCTTTTGTTTCGAGCAAAAAAAAAAGCGACACAAAACAATTGAACTTCCAATCGAAGCAGGCTCGGGCGGGAGCTTTTTCGTCGTATTATTTGTTTTGCCTACTTCACGACCAAAACATTCCAACAGGAACGAGCCGTATGAGTGTTTGTGTGCGTGCGTGTGTGTGTGTGCAGCACTATTCTGGTTGTTGTTTCACGCTACACGCGCGAGGTTCTATTTTTGGGGTTCGCAGGAGGGAGCCGTAAAAATTGCAATCGCCCGTGGGGAAGGGGGAGACGGTGCAATATTTGAGTGGTGTGTGAAGTGAGCGGCGGGCGCCGGGGCTGAAAACAACTGACAGATTAGCGTTGTTCCGAAATGGGGATTCACTTCAGCCATAGCTGTGGTATCGTTACTCGACCGATCGATTTGCGGGGCCAGACGATTTGGCTATAAGCGATCAAAAATGTTTTATTTGTTTGCCCTTGGGGAACAATATATAACTATTTTATTTTTGTTTTTAAATTTTACTTTTTCCTACGCGTCACCAAGCGCCTCCATCGCATTTCATCACAACCATCAATTTTCCATGCCTGCTTTATTCTCTTCTCCTTCACCTGCACAGGCATACCATTCCCGCGGCAATTCAATTTGCCACCACGACACCCCCAAACGAGGCGGGAGATGAGATTTACACGTAACACGTAATTCCGTTCCTCCCAGTCGGCTTGGCTTGTCTGGCCATCTGGCTTATTTCACGAACGCGTCATCCGAACCCGCTATATTACTCACACCTCACACACCGCCATCAGTGTTGCCATCGCATAAGAACCGTCGCACGAGGTGAGAACGTTTAAAAAACACTCCAACTATCAAGCAAGAGAAGGGCACACAGGAACAGTAACCGTAAAAGCAACAACACCCTCCAGTACACACGCCACGCCACGCCACCTCCCGTACGCAGTTCGATCACTCATCGAAGAAACGACGAAATGGAGCGCTCGTTGCTGATGAACGTAAAGTGCGAAAATGTGTTGCCAATACGATGTACAAATACACACACACACGCACACTCACATACACTTCGAAATGACCGGTTCCGAGTATCCAAAGCCGCTCGTGCTGCTAGATATTAGCACTAAAACACCACACACCGCTACGCTCTCACACCACAAAGCCATAAACTGAACGCCCGCCCGAAAAGGAGAATTGAATTTGTAGCGCGTGAAAATAATCAATGTCATGCGTGTGGTGTTGTGTGTATGGGTGTGTATGTGTTTGCGCGTGGTGGTGTACTTCAAAATGTCAAAAAAGCTTCTGGTGCGTCCTTCGAAACGTAGCGCAAAACAGGAGGCACTCACTCAGCAGCTCGATCGTTTACACCTTCTCACCTGCCGCCTTAGTAGAGCCGCCTGCTACCCTACCCGTGGCCCGTGCTCTCGGGAAAGAAAAATCGCGGGCAACACCGACCGATGGAAACTGTTTGACAGGTTATTATGTCATCAGTGAGCGATTTCTAGGGCGACTATGTTTCAACAAAACATCTTTTTGTAACATTTCCAGAGCTATTTTCCATTATGCCTCCATCCTTTCTAACATAATTTGTAACGGAAGCACTGTACAATGTCTCACTGATACTAGAATCGTCATGAAAACATGCCGCAAAAAGTTTGATGAGTAAGCTAGCGATGAATATTCCGGGGAAAGAGTGTGAGACGAAGTTGAACACACGACAATAATGTGTTTATACACTTTATGCTACTGGGAATGCTCCCCAGGACATTTTGCCTTCGTTGCCCGAGTGCTAAAAACATCATCTTACCCTAAAGGGCTCGCTGTTTCAGGGTAAGGATATGGCATTCACTAGCGCAGACGGTACACCACTTGCTTAATTAAACACAAGATCCAGTCAACAACAACGCAACCCTCGAGAACGCTAAGGCACGTACCATGCACTAGATTCCCCGTTATATTCACTACCTCTCTGTCCAGCTTCTAGCTTGATAGTGTTGGTGGTTCTGAGCAGAGTCTGATGTATTCTTGCGCGCGAACCCGCGTAGATGGAGTGTGACTCTACGCCGAACCAACTAGCGACGACCGACACGGAGAAGGAGTCGCTCAGCACTGGAAAGCCGATGTACGGGCAAAACCGGCGGGTCACGCGAGTATAAGGCTAGACCGAACGCCGAGAATGGTCCTGCGTCGGCGCTAAATATGAAACATTCCACACAACGCACAAACACACACACACAAACCTTCCTCTGTCTGTACGTCTATTCTACCAAAATGACAGCTGGGAAGGGAAGCTTTTTTCCAGCTGGCAAAGCACACGCACGATGCGATTTGCAAAAGCTCGCTCGATAGTTAGAACGAGACAAAAGGGCACGAGAAAGAGACAGAACGAACTGTGAACACGCGAAAGTGAGAACACCGGCTTCGTTAGCTTACCATCAGAGCATATAAAAATCACATCAAACTGGGACGCTCCACTAATAGGCAACAGCGCGAGCAGATGTTTACCAATTAAAAATGTATCTTTACCATCCCTACAGACCACAAACCCAGTGTCCCGTTCCCCGTGTGCGTATGATAGAGCAATTTTTAGCGCAAAAAAAAAAACAGATTATTACACAAAGCGGAGGTGAAGAGAGCTCGATTCGATTAAAAGCGCATCTGGCGGCGATTTATTTTAAGTTTCGTGGTTCACTCTGTCCCACAGAAACCACAAAACCGCACCGTTTGTGCAGCCGGAAAAAACACCATTCTCTCAACGAAATCAATAACGAAACGCAAGCGAAAAACCCCAATAATGCATATTTCATTCGTCGTCGGATACCACTCGCCCCTGCTCCCCGCGTCGATTCCGCCCACAAACACACTTGATTTAGCATAAACATTCGCGTGTAGATTCGGTTTTCAATTTCGGCTTTATTTTATCTCCGGCTGTTTCTGATTTCGCAAATGTAAGGAATTGCGTGGTTCTGTAAGGGAGGGATGTGTCGGTTACAAACGTGTTTAGGCATATTGTTTGAACTCGTTGCTAGTATCGGGAACCAGGAAAAATGGCTGCTTTTACTGCTGCCCGCAACGCGATTGAACTGGAATTGTATACTGCGGAACGAGCTTGCTTAAGTTTATAGGTAAATGGGTTTTGGGGGGTACCGCAACCTGTTGCTTCGCCGGATGTTACTGTATCCTTATGTCACTCACGCCACATGTCACGAGTGTGATCCCGTACCAAGACTAAAGGCTGCAAAAATTGTGCATTTACATTTGCTTAAAATTTTTCTCAAAGCAACGAGTGTTTTTGTGCGCAAACGGTGGCCTGCTAAAGCCCATCCATCCCTTTTCATCTCGCGGGTAGTTGCTTAATAACTAACTCTCTAGTGTGATTGTGAATTCAGCTTCAAACGCGCTTGCAGTGGCGCGGTTCGGTTAACTGTTGTCAGTTGTTGGAGTTTTCTACTGCCCCGATCGTTGGTTTCTTATCCATCACAAAAGTTGCCTACTCCTGGGTGTGCTTTTGTTCACATTGTTTTTATTATTGTTTTTTAATTCATCCATCTTTTTTGTGTGACATAATTTTCGTATTAGTGTGGCGTTAGTATTAGGTATAAGTTTGTTTTTATTCTTCTTCTTTGGAATGAGAAAATCGTTCGTTCAAAGAGCAGCTGTCGAACACTTGGTGCAAAGTGTGGTAGTGAAAACTATTTCCCAACCAAATGATCTGATCCGTAACCATTCTTCTTTTTCATTTCGTTCCGGTTGCCGGTCGAATAGGAACAGGGTTGAAGCGCCCCAGTAGATTAATCTTCTATACTCTATCGGTAACAAGCAAAATGGCTAGCAGCTGTACAAACGCGACCAACGAAAACGGTGTTGCTACTAAACTAAGAACAGCAAACGCGCACAATTTTGCAATTTTGTTTGTTGTACAGCACTCATTTATCTTTTCTTTTGTTTGCTACATTATAATCTTCGTCTCAACTGTTTTTACGGCCTCACAATCGTTGCATTCCTTTCGTTTTATGTCTTGTTATTTTTTATCATGTTTAACTATCATTTTTATTAGCTTCTCTTTAAAAACAAACGTATTAAAACTCTTGTGCGAGAGACGAGAGAAAAAGCACTTTAATTCACTTTGTATCTGACGGATTGCGATTCGTTTACGGCTTTGTTGTATGCAAATTGTGGAATTACGGTTTGTAGTTACTCTATGTATGTTGCTTCAGTTACGTTTTTTCTTATAACAATGCTACACATTTTCTTCACTTTGCTCCGATCACCTTCAGTCAGGTTCAACGGCATTTGAGTATCGCGTTATCATGTCATATCACAATCGAACGGGTAATGTTTTGCATTTGTGTATCCTTCTCTCCTCGTTTGTTGTCCCTTCTCCTTGTCGCTTTAACACGTATTTGGTGTAGGTTCGTTTTATATCGTTGAAAATCTCACAATGTTTGTTTCGCTAGCGATAAATCACTAGCAACAATCACAATTTAGCAAATCGTATTTTTATTTTCAGAGCGAGAGAAGGGGAGCGATAAAAAGGTAAAGAGAGACAGAGAGATTGGAATTTTTGGAATACATGACTAGATATTTTCGATTTGCGTCTGATAATAAGATGTTTCAATCTGTATCTCTTGAATATGTCTTTCGTGAAATATTGCGTGCAATCAAATGAATAAACAAGTTCTCTTCTAGTGGGATACAATATCCTGAAACTAGCAATCTAAATAGTAATAACCTCTTTTTTATTTTTTTAAGTAACTTCCAAGTAATGTACTGTATCAAAAATGAAGCATTCGATTTTCCATGGAACAAGATGCTATTCTCTATGAAGCGCAAAAGTGAACCCTGAAGAAAACAAAGGCAAAAAACCTTGCCAAAAGAACCAGCTCATCGAAACCCGAACAGTGAACAGATATGCCTTAATGCAACGTCTTCGACAAAAACGAATCTTTAAAAAAAAACTACTCACGAAAGACCTAACCAATTGAAAAGCCATCTTTGAGAAAAATCGACCCAAAAGGTAACGGATTATTGCTTTTGATTTTTAAATCCCACAAATGGTCGCGTATCAATTACAAAAGACAATTAAAATCATTTAAAACTGATCAGCGCCCAAGCATTCTTGTTATGCAAACACCTTTTGAATCGTTTCGTCTCATCTTACACATCGTTTTCCCTTATCGTGATTTTAAGCCTTCACAAAAATGACATGAAATAATGCATTTGCAATATGTATTGATGATTTGTTGGAGTGAAAGCACAGCACAAAAATGCCACCTTATAAATACGAAATCACATTTACTATTCTATCGTTCGAAACAATGGACCTGGGTGACCTGTCGAGGCCATCGAATTCATCTACACACGACTGCAACGTGTACATGCAAAGGCCGGTTTAAGAAAATGAGTTGCTTGACATCGGGCCGTAATTGTAACTGGCCGCTTTTTTACACTACACTAATAGGCAGGGTGTGTTAGTTTGATGACAAAAAGGGTTAGTTTGATTAAACTTATCACATGAAACAAATTTGGCGTACAAACACAATTATAACGGGGAAATAGTTTTTTGACTGAAATGTTGTAGCAAATAAATTAACAGAAAATACAACAAAATGTCCTCACAAGACGGTTTGGCTAATTCGAAACGATAAAGAAACCATACGTGTTACGAAATAAATAATATTCTTACGTATAGCTACAAACAAATCGGCAGCTACTGCACCATTGCCGAACTTAGTACAACCAGTTCGAGCGTTGCTCACGCTCACGCGACGATTTGACCATGCTTCCGATCGGTGGTTTCTTCTTCATCGGTGAGAGGCGGGCCGAACTTTTCGATTCCCCTGTACCGCGTGTCTCACCGAGCCCGCTAACGCGTGCCCCGAGCGGAAGCCGACTCTCGACGCGTCTATAAAACGGATCCAGTCGTATGAGCTCCTTGTTCGCACCGCCCGGAGCCATGCTCGGTAGCGCCTTTAAAAATCCGTGCACCCCAACCGGTATCGGGGGAGCCGGCGGAACACTGGTCGAACATCCGCTGTACAGGAAGGGCATCTGTTGCGTGAGATTCGTGTGCAACGTCAGGACGGACTCGAGGTCTGCCTCGCTCGCCTGCATGAGAAACTCATCGAACAGCTTGATCGGCAGCATGCCCACAATATCGAACACATCGACGTACGATTCCGTCTCCTTGTTGTACAGATGCAAATAATCACCGAGCTGTTTGGCGACCATCGCACCCCGATCCTTGCCCAGTGCCTTGTTGCCAAAGTTGCGGAAGAAGAAGGGTGTCTTCATGTGGGCTCCGACGCGATAAAGGAACTTCATGATCAGCTCCTCGTGACTGTGCTTCGGCTCGGACGAAAGCCGCTTTAGGATGTACTCCAGGTAGAACCCGAATGCACGTCTAGCCTGTAGGATGCTCATTTCGTGCCCGTTCTCGATCAGCTTGCGCACTTGCAGCCGCAGCCGTTTCGCTTCATCCAAACACTTCGGTGCGGCGTGCTTCGGTCCGATGGTGATCGGCAGGGAGCTTTCCAGCGCTCGTTCGTACTTCTGTATGCGATGCACGATACGATTTTCCGTTTCGCTGCCCGCCGGAAAGAGCTGCGAATGCAGCATCTGATTGTAGTTGTGCGGTATGATCATAAGGTAGGTGCCACTGCTTGAGGACGTGATGGCTGACGTGGGTATGCCAGTGATTGGATCGAGTAGCGAACCGTACCGGGTCATGCTGTCGCTCGTGGGGAAAATCCTTACGAATCCTCCGCGCCGCTCGTACTGTGACCGTGCGAAACGGACAATTTTCAGTTCTTCCGCTGTTAACGCACTTAGGGTTGTCTGCAATTTACCACCACCTCCTCCGGCTCCATCACCTTTACCTTGCTGGTGCTGCTGTTGCTGCTGACCAGCACCACCACCAGCACCGCCATCTTTCCTGCCACTAGTGTGCACGAAATCGGCCGAATTAACGCGCCGGTACGGTGTTGTGAGGTTACGTATCTTCTGGCCCTTGCTATCATAGCACGCCTTTTGCAGTGGACTGATTGCCGGTATGCCCACCATCGTAAGCAGATCCGTCAACATCGAGGCCTTCACCTTGGTGTCGAGCGGCGTATCACAGCCGAGTGACGGCGAGAGGTTCACCTCCAGCAGCCATGGTTTCAGCATGTCGTCGATCAGGATGTCGAAACCGTACAGCTCGAAGCAGTTGCCAATGTGTGGCACAAACATCCGGCAGGCTGACACGACCGGTTGGGTACAGGAAAAGATTGCCTTAATGATCAGATCCTCGATCGCAAGCATGAGCTGCTCGGTGTTGCAACCCTGGCTGCGGAGGTGCCTCAACAGCGCACTCAGCGTCCACTTGTGCCCAACGTCTTCCTCGCCCGCATTGCTCGATTTGATGTAATCCGTGTGGTACTTATTGATGCTGTAGTTGCACAGGTGCATACACGGGTTCCAAAGATTCTCCGCCGTCCGATCGTACTTGACCGTCGCCAGCCGGACCAGACCTTCCTCGTAGATGTAGATGATGAGTGGATCGAACGAAGTCACCGCAACATAGATGCGTATATCGCACTTGTGCCCGTCGATGCAGAGCGGATCTGAGATGTACTTTGCCACGACCACCTGCTCGAAGGACGATATCTGATCCGGCTGTGGTTAGCAATCATTACGTATACCCGAAAAGAAAAGAAGAACGAGAGTGAAAAAGCAATTAAACACAAATGAACACTATGTATGTACTTAGACTGGTGCTTAAAGGTTAGGTATTAGAGCTCGTTGAATTTTACAATCATTTTTTCGATTAGTAATGTGATTCAGAAAAACTTCATTTTTTTATGCTCTCATGCAGTTCAGAACCCGGTAATAATCAAATGATCAAATAAAACTGGTAGAATTTATCAGCTTTTGATATTCAACTCGTTATACACCGATTGGTGTTTTGTAAAACATAACAAATGCTTTTAATTCATGAAAACAAAGGGCTTCATGAAAACATGGTTAAAAATTTAAAACATGGTTAAAAAACATGGCTGCATTAAAAAATTAAAAACAAGAAAAGTACTTGCAAACACGCTATTTAATTATATTAACGAATTTTTCGGAACTCAATCTTTCTAAATGGTGCTGCTAAAACAATTTCTAATTTCTAATGCCCAACGACTTGCTTACCGAATTGACAATGAATATACCGCGACCCCGACTAGACGCAACCGGCTTCACAATCCACGGACCGCGGCATTTGTTGTGCGCCGCTATCAGTTCCTTGTAGTCTTGTGGCAGTAGAAATGATTGTGGTACGATATCAAAATGCTTATAGCCCCGCAAATGCTGCATGCGCTCGATATTTTTGTAGAGACGATCCTTCCGCGTCAGCTCGTAAGATCTGAAAAATTAAATATTCACATCAATATTTTCGTTCGTTTAATCACAACATGCTAAACTTAACGTACATTATAATTCTAAGCTCGTCTTTAAAGTTAAATTGGGTGAGTTAAATAATTTGCGAAAGAAACCCGTCTTATCTTGAATAGTAATCGCCCAGACACACAACACAATTCACCAATGCGAAAACATTCAACGTGCAGTTATAAACAGAACAATAAGAATAGCGAGATTTGCCTACTATGTCTTTATAAAAATGGTTTAAAACGTGACCGTCCTTTTTACGATTCACACCCAACCCTGGCCAATACTGTGCACCGGTGCATTAAAATGGCTTTAAAATTATTCTTAAACCCTGGCTCAATCATCTGCACCCACCTCGGGAAATGATTCACTCTCTGATACGGGGCTAAATTACGTAAAATGTCCGGCTTCAGATGTATACCCGTCCAGAGCAGATTGAAATCGTTACACTCCGGTCCGCTCTCGCCCATACCGTGCGCGTTCAGGATCTTCCTCAGGAGGCGCGTTTCGGTATTGATAAATTTGTAGCAAATATTTAGCTGCGCTGCGGGCATTTCGGTTTTTGTCGGCGCGGCCGTCTGCTGCTGGTTCTCCTTGTTGTCCTCCTTGTTGCTGGTCTTGCGATGTGCGGCTAGCTTCTTATCCATCGCAGCCATGGCCAACGCCGGTTCCGATTTGGACGTCGACATTTCCGTATCGATTTCATCTCCCGAACCACCCTTCACGCTCGACATGGAAGCGTTGCTGAGCGAGCTGGACGAGGAGGATGATTCGAGTTGTCGTTTTTTGGGCTTATTTGTGCGCGGCTCACCGTCTGTGGTTGCCTTTCCCTTGGCCGGACTCGATTCCTCCTGCGACGTTGCACCGGCATCCGTTTCATCGCCATCCTCCTCGTCGTCGTTACCCTCATCACCGTCCTCATCGTCTACATCGTCTTCCTGATCTCGGGCTCGGGCAATCGGGCCCATTTCCTCCTCATCCTCGTCTTCTTCCTCTTCCTCTCCACCCTCTCCTTCTTCTTCGTCATCCTCCTCATCCTCGTCTTCGTTGCTGGTACTGGTGCTGGCTCTGCTCGGCGCCAAGCCACGCGTTTTGCGCTGAACATTAAAATTCTTCGGCAGTGTTGGATTCGAGGCAGTCGGGGATGACGATTTGTGAGCGTTTTTTATCTCCGCCAAACGGGTTGCGGTCGAGCTGGCGATGGCTGCAGCACCCGCTGGGCTTGGGCTTGTGGCAATATCGGACGATGACGTTACGGATGGACTGCCGCCTCCAAGGGACAGATCGGCACCATTCTCTGAAGCCGCTGGTGACAGAGCGTAGGTACGGAACACTAGCACTGCGTCCTTTCCGCCCGGTGGTCCACCGGTAACCCACGGATTGGGCGTAGCTGGTATGATTTTTTTGGCACTAAAAAAGAGGAAAAGACATTGTTTATTCGTCCCATGAACACAATTTAGTTTTAATCCAGGCGGAAAGGGTATCGCTACATTGAGAATTGCAGAATTATATGCCCATAAAAGGCTTAACTTTGTCGATACGTCCCCACGTCTGGAGCAGCCATGGCAAAAGAAGGTACGATTTAAAAGAACACCCCTTAACGATTTTACTTACAAAGCGATGCATTCCTATAAAACTTTATGATTGATTTTAATGTCTTGTAGTTGGGTGCGCTAACTTCTATCGTTTAGTTTTTGATTGCGGTTCCTCAATATCTTCGAATTATTGAGTGCATTTCTAGGGTACATAAATAATCAATCCCCGCCACCACCGTCCCTTTCTGCCGGAGACGCTGCGCTTCAATCTCATACTTACTTTTGTGAGTGATTTAATCGCGGCTTGTCGGTTATAGGCATAACGAATAAATCCAAGCTCGAGTACCCGTTTAGTTTCCGCCTGTAAGTAGAGCAAAAAAGAATGAGAAAACAAGAATCAAACACAATACGTCAGAACCGATATTTCTTAACAACAAAACACGGGGTATCGGCCTCCAGTTCCCCGCCACGACCGCCAATCGGAAGCTCGCTCATAATCAATTCATAATTTCTAATGTCGCATAGGTTACTACCCTTTTAAGGATTTCTGTTTTTTTTTCTCTCTCTCTCTCTCCTATACAAAACGGCGTACGGCGCACGGTTTATTATGAATTATTATGAAAAGTTCACCACCATCGGGGCCATCATCGGGGCGCGTGTATAAAATCGGGCACATGACGGTTTTGAACACAGAGAACTCCAACCCATGGCAGTTGCTGGTGGTATCGAAAAAAGGGGACTAATAATTTACATTCGATTAATCGTATCGATAACCGGGATACGTTTTAACCATACGAAAAAACATATACAAAATCACACCAACATAAAAAAGAAAATTTTACGTCATAGCATTTTAGCAAATTGTGGAATAGCTTTCAAATCCGGTGATAAAATTTTTCGATTAGATTGGAAATTCTCATTCAATTGAATCAACTTTAACAATATGGACAAAATCACTAAAAAACTGAACTGATGGTAAACTTGAGCATTGGTTATGTCTGCTTTCACGTTCGATACATTACATTTTCTCCTTGTGCTGTAATACCATCTCCCTGATGATAATATTTTGGCTGAGACAGGACTTGGGGTCAAAAATTTCACGTGCCAACTGCTCGCGGAGTCTCATTATATGCTCTGAGGTATATTTACACGAACACGAAGGAACTAGCTACGCTTTAACCGTAGGCTTGAAAGTGTTATAAAATCTATGTAGACGTTGTTATCGTATACTATTTATCTATTCACACTGTTGCTACTGTTTTTGCTTATCTATTTTAACAGGAAACAACACTCAAACACACAGGTTGAGGCTATAATGGTTATCGCTTCTGCACTGTCGGCGGTTCCGAATACGACTGATCCCGATAGCGGATGCGTTACAGAGCCCGGCCTAAAAATGCTTTCCAAACCAGGACACCCCATACACGAGTCACCATATTTACCAATTACCGGTTACCTCGAATCGGCCCGCCGGTTGCTAGAACGTTGCGCGAATATCGGAATGTGCGTTCGGGGCGGAAGTCACAAAGAGTAAAGCACGGTGAACTGGGTAGACTGTGGAGTCCTGCTCGTCTCCCACCGCCGCTCTTTTGTGCGCCATCCGCAACGACTCGCGGTATTAACTGCGGTTGACGTCGGGCTGTCATGTTGCAAACAACACATGCCCCCCCCCCCCCCTCTAACCCAAACAAACACAAACTCGAACGTATACTACCGCTCCAAGCAACAATTACATTCTGCCTACCCAGCCCTCCCCACGCAGTTCACTGCTGCCAACGTCGTCCCATGCCGTCGAACGAAGTGCCATGGTGAAAAAAAAAACAGGAGGACGGTCTGGCGATTGCCTTTCCGTTTGCCAACCACCGTGCACTGCGCCAGGGGAGCTTCCTTCCGGTTTGGGGATTTTCTTTACGACTTGAGTTCGGTTAAGAAAACGTAACGTTGGTGGCGGGCTCACGCTATCGTGCCTGTTCTACCCCTTCCCTCCCCCCTCCCTTTCCCTCCACGGTGGTGTGAAATAAAAAGGACAGGTTAATTCAGGTCACGAAATCAGAGGGAAGTATGGTATTACTGTCACATTGTGGTTCTCAGCATGTACCGAACGGGAGTACCGGCGAAGGGGTAATGGTTTATCACGATAATAGAATAGACTTTGATTAAGTTTGGAGTAAACGACGTAAGATTAAATGTATAAAGCGAAAAAAAAGATAATTAAAAAATCGTCAAATCGAATGAACCCATCAAAAGTTATAATTAACCAAATGAATGCAAATAACTATTTCTACAGTCCGTATGTTTGCGTACATGGTAGCATTCATGCCAAGTACAGTGAAGGACATAAAAATTCGACCGTCACACTGTCGGTTTTCGTTATTGCGACTTGTATCGTTTTGTCAGCATTTTGCCACAATGTTTTGCTTCGATTCGTTAGGTAAAGTGAACTTTATCAAAAAGCTTTATAAATTATAAAAGCCCCATGATAGAAGGAATGTGCAGATTGATGCTTTCTCGTTCCTAAAAACGGCGACGTATTCAACACGTTAGATACTCGATTGTAATCGATTTAAAGGAATGGGTTCTATAAAAAGCATATTTAGTGTCAGATTCATTAATTTTTCCAAACTTTGTACAAAACAAAACAACATTACAAACAATTTGAAGTAACAAAATTTTCTATTAAAAAAATCGTAATGACAGTACTAATAATGTAGTAACTACGATACCCATTGTATGCACTAAAAAATTGTTAAGCAGTTTACTAAAGGTTTACTTAACATGAGTTACTTTTTGTTTTAATGTTCATTGCATATCATACAATTCCAATTGATACAAACATTAATAGTACAAACAGCAACATGTGAATCAAAAGCGAAACTCATTGACTAAAAATATAATAAAGTTCATGCTTTAGTTATTCTAGTGTAACATTCTTTAGACACCCCATACACGATCCCAGTTAATCCCATTAAAACACCAGTGTTTCTTACAGACTCTATATAAGCAAAACAAAGAGCAAACTAACTAAATAACTACATCTGTTGCTGATTACCATTAAATAAAACAAATTGTTTAACACAATCTTTTACATTTATTTTAAAAAACTACTCGATCCACCTTCTATGCTTTCCATATTTTTATAACATTGTTTAAATATGTTTTGCTACAAAAGTCATGCAAAAAATTATTAATAATGATGTTAAAATTTTACTATTACTTCAAAAGTGAATTAGTTTTATTTTTTCACATTTCAATTACAGTTCAATTACTAGTTACATAATCCATATTTTATGAAAAAAAAAACATGTAAGAATAAACTTAAAAATGCCCTCCTTTATCGGAATAAGTTGAAAATAAAATCAATATATCGAAAAAAAACAAAACGAATCCTGACTGATTCTCTAACCCATATGTAATATTTAATTTAAAAATTTGTATAAACAACATAAGGGCCAATAGGCTTCTCCAATGTACAAAATGCCAACACCACACAGGTCTGCCGCTTGGCCTACCGTCAAAATAACGCGGCACCCAGTGCAACAAGCTGATGATGCCTTTATAAGGTCGATGGCTGCCCGAGCTGCAAAAGCTTGCGCACTAGCAGCCTGCCATCTGCTGTCTGCGACTTTCTTCCAAATCGGGCAAGGCCGTCCCCATTTTTTAAAACAGCAAAATATGGCGTCTGGCGAGAAGGTGAGCATAAGCGAGCCTACCACCGGCCAGTAGCATTGATTCATAATCCCATCTCGAAACCCGGTCCATAAGCGGGAGGGGGGGGGGTCGTTTGAAGTTACATTAAACTGTTTGAGGCCACGCCGTTCGGATGGATTCGCACGGCGCGGTGAAACCAATGCAGGATCAGGGGTGCAAAACATAAAAGTACACAAAACAAACACACAACACATACACACACACATACTTATACAAGCTGAGCCGTTGGAAGTTGTTCATGTTCCTCTTGGCGCCGTACAACGAGGTTCCTACGCCGGCGTTGCACTTCCAAAACACTTCGTTGATGTAGAATTTTACAGGTGGCTGTGTGTACTGGTCGCTTCGGTGGCAACTATTCGCGATTTTACAGCACCAGCACCAGCAGTAACAGCCCACCCGGTTGTCCAGTCGAAGTAGCACGAGTTATGGGGGCAACGTTGAACCGACCTCGCCAACGATGACGACGACGACATAACGGCGACGGAGTTGCCATATTTGGCACTGCCTGCGACACAACATTACGTCCCAAGGCTCTCCCCTCTCCCCCGGGATGTGGAGGTCGCCGTGCGTCTGCGAGCTACGAGCTAGCGCACCCGGTTTGAGGTAAGTGCAACAAGACGATCCAGTAGGCAAGGTCGATTCCGCTGGCCCTGGTACTTGTTTGTTTTACTCTTCACGTAAACCGCACAAAAAGCAGCATCATTTCGCACTTGCTTCACCGCGTTTGAACACTTTCAACGGCACCACCGGCCACACTTTCGATTGCAAATGGCGCAGATCCTGGCAACGATTGTTGAGGTTTCGCTTCGTCAACTGCTGGCGAAGATTTGCGCGCACCTGACCCGAAAACCTGCCAACACCTCGGAGCGGAGTAGAATAAACCAGCAGACACTCGAATTTGGTTTCGATTTAACTTTTCACGTCCACTACTTTGGCCAGAAAGCACCCGACTGTGGTCTGGCGGGCCTAACCTAATTTTTCATCGACCACCACCCGCGTAAGACTCCCGGAAAAATAACACGACGGTTCCCGAAAACTACAAGTGCATTTTCCTCCGTCGGCTTTACCGTACACGAAGCGGCTCCGGTTCGGTTCGGGGTTAACGGCAAAGGCCACCCAAAGGCGGGCGGGGCGCGGCGTGCTCTAGATAAGAATGCATTGTGTAGTAGCAAAAACCCCAATCGACCCCTTCCATCCACGTTCTGCCAACGCCGTCGCTACCCCCCGAAGGTAAGGGAGTGTACACTCGAAGCAAAACCGATGCAATCGAACGGCAAAACAAACCAAACATCAGTTACCATAACAAACGGACGGCACCTTGGCAGGAGGCAGGTGAAGAGAACGAGGTGCCGTGTGTCCGCACCTAGGCGACGCAAGTGTTTGCAACCCGTAATAGTGACACTAACCGTTCGCCCATCGGTACCGTTCGGTGCGGAGAAAGCAACACACAACAATTTCCATACACCGCGCTGCGCAGTGTGAAAACATTAAAGTCCTTTGACCATTGTTTTATGCCCTCCCCGCTTTCATCGGCGTTAAATGCAACACTCGGCTCAGCTCGCATTCTTCGCCAATTCTAGTCACAAGAGTTAAAAACTATTTTGCTCAACCCCCTACCCGGCGCCCCATGGCACGAACCGTACCGAACGGCAAAAACATGGCCAAAGGTTGGGGAACTTTGGAATGCACGCACACCCGTGCACACCCGGCCGCGTGGTCCTTTTGAACTGCTTTCACTAACACCATAAAGCCATTCATAAAAACAAGCCCCTCAAGTTGCCAACGCAGCGCCAGTGGAGGAGTGGAGTGAAGCGGAAAAGGTTGGCACGACAGTCATGGGACCGGTCGTGAAGTGAAATGATTAATTCGGTTGTTTATAAGCCATCATCCTCGGTTGACGGTTGTCGTAGCCGTCGTCGTCGTTATCGTCTTACTTCAATTAGAGTTGCATTTTTGCAGCGACTGTGGGACAAGCAACACATTGCATGTAATTTTGGATAACACGATTGATGGCAAATGATTGATGACGAGGCGGTCGAAAGACCGATCAGTACCATATTGTGTACAACTAATAAATAAATGTAGCCGATGCTACATAAGGTTTTCAACAAAATGCACCATTTTAAATGTTAACCCACAGGAGGACGCTAGTCATACAACTACCATTTCTACCTTTTTTTTAATTATTTTGTTGTTTATTAGACTGAACAGACTAGGCTAGTCTATTGTAAAACCGGAATGGTTAATAACTTCTTCGACCATTATTATTTCAACATTGTACTTTTATTTACCATTTGTTCAGGTCGAATTTGGAATGCAATTAAAATCGGCTTAAAATTAAAATTTTATTATGTTATTTTAAAGCAACTAAAGTGAGTCAAAAAATGTAAAATACCTCTTCCGATTCCACTCGATGGATCTAAACTATCATGGATTGAAAGTCACTTTCCAGTCATTTTAAGTACTCCATAGTAGCATTTATAACCAATATGTAGTTAGTACTAATTAATCTATTTTTACCAAAAAAGATGTTTTCTGTACCCCAGTACACAGTGTAGTAGCGAAACAAAGGCACAGTTTAGTATTTCAAAATAAAAAAATAAGTCTTTTCAGCCCCTACTGGAATCAGCAACATCACAATAGCATACGCCGATGTTTTGGGAACATGACTGTCAATTTTGACGACAGGATCGAATAGGAACCAGGAAAATTCTATACCAATAGCCATCGTAGAGGTGACTGGCATGCAGAAGGATGCGAAAACCATTGAATTCTTTAAACATCAACAATTTCCGTCTCTGGGGCTCTGCAGTAAAATTAACGTAACGCAATGAACATTTTCATGTAACCTACAAAAACTTCCTGGCCTTTCGTGTGGACCTATTCGGTCTAGCTTGCCCTCGTTCGGTGTACTAGACCGAATTTGCAATACCATACCCAGTAAGTCACTTCCCTCAGAGATAAGGTGGCGTAGGAGGAATTGTGCTATCGGTCCAATTCAAACTGCCATAACTTGTATAACGTGTATATTATAGCATACACGAAAACAAAATAGAATTGATGTATTTTTTTGCTGTATAACTTCAACTGATAAGCGCTAATTAAAAGGTAATGAAAACATCAATACTGCTCCACGACATCACTTACCCGCAAACGATTAGCTTGTCGTTGGTTCCAGAGGCTATGGATAGCATACACTCTTTCACGGCATTGCACTGATCGCGGATATTGATCTGAAAAAAGAGAGGTACAAACATTACTAATTACGAACACACCGTCTCACTCAAGCACAAAAGATGCTAAATATGTATGTTCACCGGCAGAATAAATCACCATTACCGTGTGGTGGCACACTGCTTATTACTACTCCTAGAACAATAAAATGTTTTACATGAGCTAGCACTTACCACGATCGATCTATCGACCGCTGGTGGTTTGCTCTTTGTCGTTTAATTATGTGAATATTGTTATACCCGTATTAGTAATCACCGAACGTACTAATTAAACCAGCGGCTAAGAAGTTAAAGTGAGCGATCAATACGAACTTTGGGTGATTTTTTCTGATGGTGATTCTTATTAAAAGCGACACTTATTTTGACACTACAACGTAAATTGGATTAAATTAACACAAGAAAAACACTTTCTTCCGTTAAAGCTTTGCAGCCAGCATCGCAAACAACCGCTTGAGAAAGTTACAAACGTTGTTCCGGCACTGCCATGATCAATTAACTCCGATTAATCAACCAACCCATAACTGTTGGCTGCTTAAAAATAGTTTCTTTATTTTCGTCACATCCACTTCCGACTTGAGCCCAATTTCCACCACCCTGCCAAAGCTCATTAGACACTTTCTGCATGGTCTTATCATCGCTTCCCAATCACATTTGGTGCCACTTTCCTTATCGCCATTTCCGACACGATTGCGATTAATCATCACACTCTCGGCAGCTTAGCCCATCAACCGCAGCGACGAGCAGTTTTTGCTGTATTTTGTTTGGTCCGTGCCAATCGATTTTCTAACCTTCTAGGAAAGACATTTTAGCTGATAATGTGTGGAAAAAGTTACAAATTGAAAGAAAGCTTTCAGCAAGAATTGCTTTAATTTGCTTTCAGCAAACTACGTCATACGATACTAGAGTGAACACCATTCGAGCGAAATTGCAGTAAATATTCCATTAAAAAGCCATAATTACAATCATGCCATTTCATTTAGGATACCATCTGTATACCTGAGCTATTTTTTCTTTACCTTACTATTCATCATAACACTTAACAAACTTCAACAAACAAACACAGCACGGAACGAAACTGCGGACAGTGTTTTTGGGGCCAGATTCAGAACGTAAGCGTGCACAGCAGCCATGCTCGTCGTCCATTCGTCTAGGTCTGGTGGCGCGTACGTTCGTGCGACATTTTGCTGGCACCACTACCGGAACGTGATTTTTTTCGCATGCTATCAACCAACAACAACATCACACCAGCTCGTTTGGACAAATATGGCGCTGTACGGTTGAACGGATGTGACATATTAAATCAATTCAACGTCACCACCGCGGTTTTGTTGGTCTTTGGTCATAGCCAGTGAATGGGAGACGAATATCGTACGCTCAAAAGACAAGTGGTATGCTATTAATTATAGCCAAATAGCAATTAAATCCGGTTATAGCTTCAATACATTTTATTCCTAGTTTGAGCTAGTTGGTACTGTTAATCATGCATAGTAATAGATATTATTGCCTAATTGTCTAATTCAAGCCACGCACGTCAAATCGAAAATTAGAATAATCACACCATTTATTATTTAATTCAAACATATCGGTGCTTGCAGTATTAATCAAAAAGGTCGCAAATTTCATGAAAATCAATTTTCTCATTTTATCGGAAATTACCACATCTTTCGAAAGCCTAATTATCCAATTAGGAGCTTCCACACAAACGGAGTAAACGGCTTTGTAGCTCTCTACTGAGCGACGGTCGATTGCCTGTGGTTGATTAATTTTGGATTTAACGCCAAAGGAAACCAGATATGGAAGGGGATCTAGCAACAAAGCAACTAAATCCCGCTTGAAGAATGGGTGCATTGGTCTTTGATTTTGTTTTCTGACTCTAATTCCAACCGGCATACCCAACCGGTCGATGGCTATAATTAGAAGACCCCTGGTGTAGTGATGATCGTTCGATCGCACCCGTCTCGGGACGTCGCGGGTTCCCTGTGTCTGCTAAATCAAGTGGCCCTAAATCAATGACTAATTTTTGTGTGAAAGAAATGCGAGCTCCGACACACTCCCCGTTACATGAAGTCATCACCCGAATTCGCTTGGCAGCTCTTTTGCATAACCAGCAAAAGCGCCGTTGCTTCGCGGAGCTGGAATGGAATGGAACACAGAACCCCGACTTGGCGGCATTTGGTACGAGCATCGGTGGTATAATCGCGCACCGTAGCGACATGCGCCGGTGCATACCTAATTACCCGTCGAACGACGATCAACTTGGACCCGCATCGACGACTCTCAGCGAGAACTTGGATTTCCGTTGATGGCGCTGTTGATCGCATGATTGCTTCGCTGCCTTTTTTCTTCTCCTATGCGATGGTGGTAGTATGTGGAGTACTGGTTGGAAGCGGAATTTGCAAACATGCGGAGCATGAGTCATACAAGTATTTTTTGGAGGGCAGGGAAAATGTTCTTGCTCAGAATGCAAGTGCTAAGGAAGTGTTGATGGTCGATGGTTTTTAAATTAGCATACCGGAAGCACCGCACACGTTTTACTTTCCAAGTTAGATTATTCAATTGAAAATCTTATGAATATAATTCTTTCCGTTGTTTGCAGAAATTCAAAATCGAATGCATAAATGTACGAATTACACAATACAAATATTACTCCCATCAACAAAAAGGACGCGAGTTGTGTAGAAAATCCAAAACGATTGCCAAGTAAAAACTGATATAATAAAAAAGTTTAATACTAATATTAACTTTAGTAATTGTTCCATGTAATTATTAAACTATAATTATTCTCCATTTTATAAGCAAACGGCCAGGCCGTCCCTAATAAAAAAAAATCTCCATTTTACAAGTAGTAAGTAATCAATACACTAAGGTATAAGCAAACAAGGAGGACATAGATTTTATTTCTATCGTAATCGTAAACTAAGTAAATAAAAATATAAATAGGATTCTTTTACTTTATGATTTGATTTTTAATCTGTATGACGAGGTACTAAGCAGTGAAGCTAACCCGTCAAAATAAAGTAATAACTTGAAAAAGTAAGAAGTAGTCATTAGATAGATAAGTCAATCAAGCCACTATAAATTAATCAAGATTTGTCAATGTAGCAGTCTGAATCAACAACGATCAAAAAGTTTTTGATCAACATTAAAAGAGAAGGGACGCATTAAAAGTAGCTTGATCTCTATTTCATTTAAGCAAAAAGAGTGAGTAAAACCATATGTCCATAGTAGTTTTGTGTCCATAGTTATTGCTTAATATTTTTCCATAATATTATATATTCAGTAAAACTATGGGTATAACAAAAAAACGATGATAAATTTCACATAACACAAAGTAAAATTAATATTAAAAACTAACGATGAATATTTTTAGAAAAGAATATCTCATTAAAATACACATATTGAAGTGTTTCGTTTATTCAATACATAAACAATTCTATTAACACACAAATTGGTAAATATGGTACAGAAATCAGAAAATTGATACCACATAACGATACACAAGGATTAATCAAATTTGTGGACAACATTTTTAACACAATGTTTACTAAGAACAGTAGCGCCTTTTCCAATCGAGCAATTATTCATACAATAGCTGGTACATAGACAATAAGCATCGTCGTCTTTCTATTGGCAAGTTAAATATTTGCACCTTACACTTCTTGATTGCACTTCAAATTTCAACATACCCATTTTCCATTAGAACCGCTTCAAATTTACCCCTCCACGCTGCTGAACTGTTTGCCACCGTCAACGCTGCGTCAAAGCTGCTGTCAACTGTAATAGTGCTTCCCGATCGAAAACCCGGATAGACATAAATCCGTTGCCTATAGAACTGCCAGCCGGCCGACCAGGAAACAGTTTAGCCACCTCACCTACGTAACCGCATCTTCCCCCGCAAAGGCCAAGAAAGCTCACCGGTCCTTTGATTTTAGCCGTTTTCCACCGACACCAACCGCCATCGGTGTTTCGGAGAAAACGCTGCAGTTTGTTAATTCAATTGTGCCCTGGAAATCCAGCGTACTCGAGCGAAGGTGATGGTGTGGGTGGGAAGTTTTGCGTCTTCCAATCTAGAACCCGTCGATCAGGCGAACGAACTGTCAGGTGCATGTGGCGTTGTAATGCAATTTGGAACATCCCGCCATCCATCAATACGACAAAAACCTCCGGTTTGGTGCACACCTTCGGATGCAACCCGGGCACCACCACCCGATACGATCGAACGTCAGCCGCAAAGCCTGACGCGTAATTTTCCAACAAAACCAGAGCGACTCTCCTCCTCACGAGGCGAGCTGACGTGTTGAAATGTGCTCCATCAAACCGCGCGGAACAAGGTCGCGACGAAGCTGAAACCTTCCGCTTTCGGGTGAGTAATTTGGCCTTTCCTACCCGGGAACACTTATCTTGCACAAATCGTTTAAGCGAATTTTCGACGAAAGTCAAAATTTCATCCCTCAGCGACACGCCCCGACGTGAGCCTCACTTCGTTCGTCAATAACTTAACGAATTATCGATTTACATACTCCGATCGCTCCGAATCGCTTCCGATGCCGAAATTGGTCAACCACACATTCGAGCGTATCGCTCAACGGCGACAATAGATACGAACGTGCCATTTTGCACCCCTTCGGAAGGGGACCGATGAAGCACCATGAGAACCGCTTTCCATAACACCTTCACGTACGCTTGCATGCCATGATCAAACGAGAGGCAGGCCTTATACGCAACCCGCACCAGCGCGCGTACATAGTAATTCAATGTTGCGCGAAAGTGGTGCATCGTTTCGTTTTTCTGTTTTTTCTCTCTCTCTCTCTCGTCGAACCCATTCCCCGGTAACGCTCAATCGGGGCCTCAACTGATTGGTATCATTCAAATGCGGTAAACACCATAAAAATGACAGCGTTGAATGAACGGGCGCGACGTGAGTGATGGCGGAAGTGTTTCGGAGCGCAGGAAATTGCTGGAGGTAATCTCTTTTCCCAACTGCAAGCATTCACGATATGATACGGTTCGCTTCGTGGAAAGCCGTTGTGAAGGTGGTTAAGGTTATGGGAGCTGTTATAGTATCCCCCGAGCATCGAAATGCCTATTGCCGCCATGTGTACTTTTGCTACACATTACGGATTCGGTTAACATAACAGCAATGAACTGGCTACACGTACGGGGTAACGACAGCTAGTATGAAATAATAATACAAGATATGTGAAGGAATGTTAACAAAATTAAGAAAATACAATGAAGAAATGAGAAAAACAAACACATTTGGCTAACATTTGGCTGTGTCATAACCAAACGCCGAAGCAGCATGTGTGTAAAGCGCGTGAAAATCATGTTTTCTCGTTTAGTGTCTTACTCGATGGACGATTAGTGAAAAAGCGATTACTTAATCATTTTCACCCGGCCTCCATTAGCGGCTGTGGGGTGTTGTGGGCGATTGGGTTTTGCGCTTTCTACCGAGGCCCCCAAAGAAAGACGTCCGTTTGAACTCACGCGCCACCCGTTTGCCATCCACGCGGCGTGCTCAAGGTGGCCACTGTACTGCACCAAAGGCACGTGATTACCAAGGCGGTAATTAAAACTTCCATAGCATCATGTGGCAGGGGTAACCATCGTACCCAACCAGCGAGCAGAGTTTTTGGTTTTCCTTCAACACATTTTCTTTTCCTTCACAGTAGACGATAATAAAGTAAAGAGAAAAAAAACTACAGATGCCGAAATGAACAGCAAACAAAATCAGTCCAATTTTTGCATCGAGTAGACACCAAAAGATCACTTTTTCGAAAGTGCATAAAAATGTGGTCACGGTCGAAGGGGTGAATTGGGAGGGGTAGGGAGTGATATCATACAATCGGCGATCGGACCGTGGCGGTCATGTTCATGGGCGCATGAACATAGCTTACCCAAAAAAAAGGTAACGATAAAAAAAAACATTACCAGATCAGGTCGCTTCATACAATATTTAGATAGACATGTTTTGGCTACTTTTTATGATATAATTCGTAAATCTGATGTTTAACATTCTTCCGATTTTTAAAGCCATCATTTATGGGCCGCAGTGAAAGTTAGGATGTTAAATTTGCAGGTGTTATTATCTGACATTGTAGTCATTATTGGGTACTAAATTTTAGCATTTATATCTGTTTCGTGAATGAAGATTTTGGATACTTTTCACGTATCTTATAAACAAAAAAACCTAATTTATTCGCCTTCATAAATGAAACCGTTTCAAAAGATAGTAAAGTAGCATATATCATCGCGTGTATGTAATACCATTCAATAATTGGCGTATAACTTTATCGTCTAGTACATTAATTTGGGTACTAAATAAAATGACACCTTTACCGTAAGATGGACGATGGGATCGACTAAAACATTTTATGTAGTCCTTATTTTTAAATTTTAAAAACTGTTAAAATACTGTCTTGTTGGCAAAGTCTAAGTTGATAAATAACTAGTCGTTCGCAACTAAACCATAACTAATTGTGTTTGATTGGAATAATGCACTGAAACTACAATCTGACTGTATGTATTGCAAATAAAGATATATTAGAAGTTTAACCGACTTTAACAGTTTTTGTGCTATTTAAGTATATAGCGATTGAATTATTAAATATTTATATTTCTAGAAAAAAAAAAATTGTTTCGATACGATAGATAAAACAAGACTTATCAGCTACAAATTATCAAATCAACTAAAATATTTTACGTTACTCTCGGCTCCACAACTGGTATCATACGATCAATAAGACACACATAACAATCGTGATTATTTTTGTAACTCACATTCCCGAAATTTCAACACCCAAATAAAAATGCAATAAATTGAATAACATGCATGCAGTTTGCGTTATCTTAGAAAAATATTATAAGACTAGTGTGAGGTAATAAGTGTGCCAATAATTTCATTATGTTTATTTTCCCATTCCCCTATACTGTCTTCGAACTTTAAGCATATGGTTCGTGCAAACGCTCTTCCCCACCAACGTTATGGTGATAGAGCATGGGCAATTTTTTGGCACGAAAAAAAAAAAACAACTTTCCGGTCAATATTTACGCTATCGCTGGATGACGAAAGATATACTCCCGCCGGAACAACTGATGATCTACGAGTCGAGTAACGCTTCTTTCGTTTCGTTTACGAGCAGCACGGAACGAATCATCGAAAGGTAAATAAATTCGCAAAACCAGCCGTCAAAAGCGAAACGGACGAGAAAAGAGCCATGAAACCAACACACGCACGCATACACACACACGACCCCGAACAAACGTAAGTTTGATCATCAAAACGACCTAGAGAAGCTATGCGTACGATGACGATAATGATTGACGATATCTTATGAGCCGTGCAGCAATTGCAACAATCGTAAAACATCGCAATCGGGAGTTTGCCATTGTACACGCGAAAAAGGCACACCAAATCCTCAACATGGTCGAACGGAAAATGCTCACGCTATGCACCGAACTCACGTCAACGGAGCGTGCGTTAAAACGTTGCAAGACGAAGCGGATAAAATGAGCTGCAGTACTCAAAACTAAAGGATGAACAAAATACATCTTTCATAAGTTTATTTATCAGCGAATCATAAAGCATACAAGCAACTCGTAGTTTAACAAATAGTGAAAGGAAATGAAAAATGAAACCTAAAAAACAAAACCTACACGCTAGCATAACACATCGTCTAAGAACATTACTTTGAGCGAGTGTCTGGTTAACGGGAGGGAACGTTTGGGGTAAACATTATGAATGGAAACCAAACAAACGCGAGAACAATGTTTATCAAACAATTACGAGCTACACGAGTGTGCGTATGGGTGTGTACGTTAACAAGTTTTTAAACAGCTACAACTTCCGTGCTGATGAGCTGGACATGTGCAATGAGCTCTCGAAATGATTCCTTTTTCTTCAAACATCAAACGTGAATGGGAGGTCAAACATCACGCCCCAAATCTAATACAATATTCACAACATTTTACGTGAGACTACACAGCCCTTAGAGAAATTGATTTTTGCCTTGATCCCATACTCTCCTGCGGGCGCGTGAGTTACGATATCGATTATTCTATTACGCTTCGAGTTTTGTTTTTTTTTTTTTTTTTTGGTTCTTGGCTCATCATACAAAACCATGAAGATTGTCGCTAAACATGCGAACAAGGGGGCGAACCTACTGTCCCATAGCACTAGTATCTCTCTGTGCACACCTGGCTCGGTATAGCCCCTCTCTTAGAAGGTGACATCGGCCAGAAGATAATTGTTTTGGCCGCTGGATTAGAGATTATTGGATTATGCAGGTCACCCGCGTCGATTCTCGTTTCGAATGCAAATGGGTCATGGGTGTGCGCTGGTAGGTGTTTGAGGCAACACTCTGCTACCCCAAACCCCTTTCCAATGCTCCTAAAACGCCTGCCTGAAGGCGCCACCAGGCTCCACGAAGAACATCGACCGAACGAGCTTCTAAAAATATGGTTACGTACGATGCCGTGTGTTGGTGGATGGATGTTTTGCCGCTACCACCCAAACCAGAGCCCAAATAAATACGGCCAAAAGTATAACACAGCACATCCTCCACGATAAAAGGATTCAGCGTGGCATAATAACTATCAGTTTATTGTCATAACACACGGAGCGTAAAATACGAACACTTGCCTTGTGTCGCTTTTATGGGGGCCAAATTTTTGTTTCCAACCTGCGTCCCAGTCAACTCTGCCGCGCTGCTGACCTTAAAAAAAGGTTCCTCCCGCAGATAGGTCGATACCGTTCTGGGAGCAGAGGAATGTTTTCCTTTCACACAAACTTACACCATACTGTTTGTCTTGGTCGTATAAAATGTAGATGACATTCTTTCTGGCGCTAGATACATCGCTAATCGTTTTGTTCCGTGTTGTTCGGTGGGATAGTGTTTTGATCGTGCAAGCGTAGTACGGCAGTGTCCTCATCGCGACCTGCTAAACTATGCGACAAAGGCAATTATGACGCCGGGCACAGATAATAATAACCTTTTAATGTATGCAAAAACTCCTCGCATGCTCACACGGCTTATGAGGAGGCCAATAATGTGCGCATTTCAATGCTTGTTATCGATGGAATAAATTAGTGAAATATTTGCCGCATACGCCCGGCATGTGTAATGTTTTCTATATTACCAAGCTGAGAACCGAAAATACATGCACCTTTTCTTTACATATTTTTACTTAAAACGTGTGAATTTTGTTTAAGAAAATTTATTGATGCCTTGGGCGAAACTTAAACATTGGAGAGTGATCTTTCATAGTCTATTTCTTTGCTTATACTTTGTCCAAATTTTTAAGACCTTCACGAACCCGAGATCTTTTTGTTCGCGGAAAAGTAAATTTTAACATAAAGATACGGAGGAACAAAAATAGTGTGAAACCTTTTACAACACACAGATTTCTATAAGCAAAAGGTAGAAATTTCTGACAAACTGTTGATGTTGAAACGTACTACAGCGTTGAAAAAGCGCTTTGAAAATTTTTACTCAGAGCGCTACTTCCAAAACGGTTTTTAACAAATTTAAAAGCCCACCTAAGTAAAGAGTCGAGCTGAGCAAAGAAAAAATCTTAATAATAATATTAAATAAAAATAAATTAAAAAATACTTGTAGGATACAAATAACTACAATATTATCAGAGGTAAAGTCAAACTAGCGAACGTAACCAGGTTTAAATGTAATTAATATTAAGTTCATTGTCTTTACTATATATATCCTAGGATATTTCTCCTACATCTGAACTCATTCTAATGTGTTCTAATAAATAGTTCATTAGTTCTTTCACTATAACTATTAAGTATTTTTTCACAAAAAGACAGAAAAAGCCCCTTTATTGTTTAGTACAAGTTCTCCACGAGCAAAACTACTATAATTGATTTAAAGTAAAAAAAGAAAATATCACATTCAATTGTGAAAGCGTTGGAGTGCTACATTGCAAAGAAAGATAAACAACCAAGCAAAATATGGCGAAGCAGGATTAGCCATTGCTTTAAACTGCTAAATTTACTCATTAAAAATAGCCCCATGCTGTTCGAGTGCTCCGTCGAGCGGTATAGTTAAATTAAAACATGCCCAACGAGGACCTTCCTCAAGCACGCTACTAAGTAGGTCGGATTTGGAGGCAAAAACTTTACCCATTACAAAGCAGAACTCATCAACAACAACCACTACAAGAACATAAAAAAACGAAGACTAACTTTAACCCTCTTCTTAAAGGGTGGAAATTAGCGTAACCCTTCCACGGTCGAGGCGGTTGTGTCGTGTGTTGGTTTCATCTGTTATTTTTAGGGTGAAAAGTGAGGAAAGCATTACTCATCGGGTCGTTTCGTTACTTGCGGCCGTGCAGCGGAGGCTCGATTGTTGGGCGGCATCGAGGATAGTTGACTTTGGAGCATAATTATCAACATTAATCGTAGCGCTTGTATCGAACGACCACACCGTCTGCGAGCATGATTTAAATCGTGCTTGCGTCATGTGTTTGTTGCTTTTAATATTCACTTTGGGTAACTTCCGTCTCTGCACGTGATGGTGGTAAAGGTGGGCTCGTTTTTGTCCTCGTGTGCCCTACTTCGTTTTTCCTTCAGGCCTCCAAAACATCCTAAACTTCCTTCTGAACGATGGTGTTTTACTTCGTTACTTTTTTTTTGTTTATGTTATTGTATCGTGCAATGCAAATCGTCGACTAGTGTTTCGTTGATGTAGGTTAGGGGAAGCAGTGAATGAATCGTACCGTGGCAGAGATACTACCACCTTGTTTGCGGCGGTTGATAACGATCAAGCGATGTGCGTAGGCCAAGATTTGCATATGTTTTTTTTTTTTTTTTTGTTAAGGGCAGAACTTTGCATTCCACACGGTACGCTGACGTGCTAACCAGGAAGTGACCAACTTTTCCGGGCCTCCTTTTGTTTGGCCGCCACCACAGCGTCAAGCAGGGAAGAAAATGGAGCTAAGCCACAAAGTACAATAAAAATGGCTCATAAAAGTGTATGATATATGTAGTGTCATTTCGTAGGCCAACCCTCAAAAGCAGTATGTTTATGCTCAGCATGTTTTCCTGTTTCGTCGTAGTGCCGACCGTAGTGAAAAGTTCGAGATTCCTGTTTCATCTCATACCCACCCCACTTCCAAGCCCCCAAAGCACAATGGCGTTCCCGCGCAAGGCTTTTCCTTTTTGGCTCTACAAAACAAAAGGAAATTCTGAAACGCACTTTTTATCATCTTAATGGTAAATTGACGTGCACGGCTGTGTGTGAGCCAGGCGAATGCAAATGGTTTAGCTTTTCTTGCTTTGTTTTATTCGTGTGTCGTGCCCTCATTTGATACGTTTCTTGCCACCCGGTAAAACGTCCAGGTCCTGGGAGCTGGTGGATCGATTGATTGGGAAGTTTTGTTCCGAATCAAGATGGAAATGTCGTTAACGTCGTTTGGGTTTGAGCTGTGCCGGTTTAGCTTAGTCGGCTTAGCTGATGGTGGCTTTTGTTTTGCCACCAAAGAATGTTGGCGAAGGTAAAAAAAGACGTCCAGTGAGTCGAGGAAGAAGGGTCAGAGAGAGAAAGGAAAAGAGACGCATTAAATCCATTGACCTTCCTTTATATTATGAGGACGCTTTTGGTCATTGGTCTATTTTTTTTTTTTGAGGTTGGGAACTCCGGATTTAGACCCAAACTACGTCAGACACATTCGTCCATCTGGAAATCTATACGACCATTAACTATGGCCGCTAATGGACTGGAATGTTTGTTGGCGCTTTGTCAAATTTGAACCATCGCTATTTGTGCCTATCGCGCAGTAATATTTCAATACCAAGAATCCTCTAACTAGCTACTACTCCAGCAGTGACTTTTTTGTGAATAAACCTTGCGACATTAAGTCACGCCGATGTTGCACCCTTCAATGTAATAGGCCACAAAGCAAATAAACCAAACAACCTATAGCATTGTAGTGCATATAGTTAATTGCGATCTATGAAACAGATCCTTATTTATGTAACTCGTTTTGGTATCGAAAAACTTTTAACAACTAACAAATATAGATAATAACCATCGTCAAAATAAAAACAAATTATAAACCCAAAGCATACGTTTGTCGAACGAAAGACAATACTCAATCAATCAATAAAGTTTCCTTTCGATTAGTGAAGTTAAAAATTAGGGTAAATTGAAGATTTTTACGGTACTCTGGTTTAAACACCAAGGATTAACGTACACATATTTAATGCAGTAAGTTCATAACAATGATTGAAAGTATTTGGTAATTACAATAATAGTGTACAGCAATTTAATTTTTAAATTTAATGGGAAATGAAGCATATTGCATT
The DNA here is from genome assembly GCA_000473445.2 of Anopheles farauti. Lineage (NCBI taxonomy): Eukaryota > Metazoa > Arthropoda > Insecta > Diptera > Culicidae > Anopheles > Anopheles farauti. The sequence goes on from KI915049.1 coordinate 2,891,897, forward strand.
TCATGAAAATGAACTTTTAACAGTTATTTTGTACAGTTCAAATCGTATTCAATTAACAAAGCGCTTGAAAAATAGCAAATGATAATTACAAGAAAAAAAAATTATTTCTCCTAAGGGTTTCACACAATAGCCACAAGAATAACCCCAGTAAAAACACAAAAAATAAATCACGAATAAATGGGTTTCATACCATCCGTTGCTTCACTGCTTGCGATACAAATCATTCAGGATTCTATTTTTTGTTTTAATACAGTATAAAGTATTAATAAACTAGTCAAGGTGTCATTCATGCTAATTATGTGTACAAATTAGATAAAATGTTTCCAAGCTATAATCAGGAAACTTAAATTTGCTGTATCCTGGTTGCCCAAACCGGCATTTGTCATTTTAGTGAAAATCCATTTAGATATAGTTTTCCTATAATCAACAGCAGCATTGCATATAAACTACGGGTGCTTAAAGAATGCCTTCTCTGAATGCGCCCCTAAATGAAACAACTCTGTATATGCAGAGCGAGTAATTGAGGCTAATAGAGAAACCATCTGTAATGCAGAGAATGCCCAGAGTCCGCAGCGCACACACATTTTGAACACAAGCCAACAACAAACGACCACTCACAACTCACAGGAATGACCCTCCACGTTCAAGGGTAACCGTACAGAGGGAAAGAGAGAGAGAGAGAGAGAGAAGAGTTATATGATGAGAGAAAGAGTAAACAAAAACCCTCGCTGCAGTTTTCATGAGCATCGATTTTCACTCACACCGCATGCGATTTCCTGCCAATTAGCTGCTACTTCGACGATGCGTTGACCATTATGGCGACCCCATGGCATGCGGGGAACGAATATTTTGTCTCCAGAGGGCGACTTGTCACACCAATATTTCCCTTCGTTACGAGCCACTGCAGCAGGTGAACGGAGGGTACGATAATAACCTAATCATAATAACGTTGCGTATGTAGCGCGACTGATGAACCAGGGGTCATCGCTACCGGAAGGACCGATGTGGAACTTCTCGCTCTTTCTCTATCTCGCTTCCGCTCCGACACTTAACAGTGTGTTAGTTTAGAAATGCCAAAAAATATCACTAATTCCAAACTAACACGAAACAGTTAAACCGATCGTAAACCCAAAACGATGGTTCTTTTATATTCCCTACTTTCCACTTAAGTACGACAATATGGCCATCGGTGCACGGTTTGGTGTGTGGTTTAAAGTGACATCATCGGATGGAAAAGTTTTCCTTCGCTGCAAAAGAATACTCGCAGCCGAAGAAAGCGTCCACATACAAACATCCCGGTATCGCACATACCAAGAAGTCGGCGGACGTCTACCATCACCTCCAGGAAAATGACATCATAATCCGGTGCTTGCCGCTTGGGACTTTGGGACGCATTTGCTCAACTGAACGAGCGTCCGTGATCTGGGGAAAACGAACGAACGCATGAAACTACGGCTGGAAAGGATCACGACTGTCATTCTCGCTGCGAAAACCGAGACTAGGGAGGGAAAGTTTTGCGGTGAACTTTGAAACGTCCCCACTACCGTAGCAGCACGCGATCCGAGCCGCGAATTCTTGCCCACGGACACGATTCGTTCGCCCAGCGTATGTCCCTTTCGCTCTGTGTATCCTGCGCGGAAACTAGCAGGAAAGGTAGCGCCGCGCGGGAGAGGAGGAATTTTTTAATTAACAATACAACTGTGCTACGAACGGAAAGCAAAACCCCGCGCCATTGACTATGATAAGTTTATTGGCGTACACGAGGCCGGTTCTTCATACCAACTCCCTTGATATGTTGTCTTTTTTTCTTTTAAAGTTGTTTTTTTCTTGTTTTGCTTACCACCAACCCAGAGTTTAGATCACCATGCTCGTGCTTTAAGCTGCCACGTTTAATTATTTTTGCGTGAAAATGTGTACTTTTTCCATCACGCGTGTTGGTGGTAATTTGCCAGTCAATCCGTTTTTGTCCCTCACTGACAGTTAGTGGTCTTGATTCTTTCTATCCATCACGACGCAGGCATTTCCCCGCCTCCCCGTCCCGCCTGGGAACCTGTTGAAGTCCGCTCGTTTCTTGAACGCCCATTAACTATCAATCAAAGATGTTTAATTTTCATTGCTCTGTTTGCACCGATTTTATTGGTTCCCGCTCATTATCATGCTTAATGAGGTTGTTGATTTTTTTTTATGTGACGATCGACGAACGAGTGCGTTTAGTTATTCTTGGATTAGTGTGAACATTTACGATAGAAAAGTCGAACAAGAAGACTTAGATTGACACTAATTGAAGTTGGATAAGAAGCAAATATTATACTTTTGAAAAAGCGGCCGATTGAGTTTTATGATAGGCATTAAAAATGATGAGAGTTTACGCAATTTAGCAAATGGAAATTTCACTGTCATTGAATATTTCTAGCTCTTCTAAAATTAAAACCATTTACATTTTTAATGTTAAAAGGTTATAATATACACTTCATACTTTTCATTACAAAACAGGAACGCAAAGAACTTGCAATTTCGTGCCTTTCATTTAGTTGACACGCAATTAAAATATCACTAAATTTATTTTTTTAACAAACATTTGATAACGTTTATTAAAGCGCTCTGTACATTTTTAACAATATAACAAAATTTGTTTCTATGTAAACTGAAGTAAAATTTAAGACTGTATAATTTAAATTATATAGCCAATTATATAATACACGAACATGAAATTTTATTTTTAACCATAATTTCAAACCACTGTAAACATTTAACAAAATGTAAACAATAAACCGTGACGTGGTTGGCTTGTCATGATACTTTTTAACATGATGCAAATCATAATGCTCAAAATATTATGTGAAAAATATGTTACACGTAATCTTATATTTTCCATCTAAAGTAACGCTGTACCAAATAAATGCAAAGTAAAAACCAATTAGGTTTTTGCAATGCTGCCAACGAAACAATTTTGGAACCGTAACTCCACCAGTGCAAAGAATGTCGGATGATTTCGACTTGCCAACGCGCGCTCAATGCCTACTACATAAACGTTGAACAATTGAGCTAACAAACCGTTTGTGCGTAGGGCCGTTGCGTTAGCCAAACTGCACACCAACCACGCTGCACCAGACAAAATCGATCGAATTCGGTGCGGTATCGTAACGTAAGCATTGCCAGACGCAGCAAGACGCAATCGGTCGGCCAGCTGTACGGGGATGATTTCCAACACCAGCTTATGCTCATCGAGCGAGGGTTGAAAAGGAGGGTGAGGGAAGAGGGGGCGAATACGTTTTGGAACTAATCAAACCCACTCATTCGTAGCGGTCGTTGTATACGAACGTTTGTACTTCACGAACGAACATCTACACTGTGTGGGGTTTTAGTCATTGATATGTTCATTTTGTACAGTAAAACCACCAAACTATTAGGCCAAAGCCAACTCTTCGAGCAATTTCAACACTTGCAAATTGATTGCACCTGATCCCGGACCACCCTACGACTTATCGTGTTCCCACACGGAAATTTGATGCAATCTCATCCACAGAACGACTTAAAGATAGCTTATCAACAAACTGTACGATTAAAAGTTACACTTACGTAGTGGATCTTTGGTTCTCCTGGTGTGTGACTCCGCGGGGTAGCTAGCTGGTGGTATATGTTTTCAAGTTCACCGAGCCGAATTTTTCTCCGAGTTTGCTCTTTCTCCGCACGCAGCTGCTTGGGGCCGAGGGAAGCCGAAAACAACACCAATCACAATTTTAAATACACAAACACAGACACACAAACAAACACGATTTGTAAATTTTACATCAAACAACACCGAATTTCACATCAAACAACGCCGGATCACCTAAAGGGATAGGAAAAGGATAATAATGTTTCGATCCACGGCCACTGTCGTTGGTGTCGACAAGTGAGTAATGCAGGAAGATTTGTTGCTTCCGGATTCGCTGGGTTTCCTGTTGTCCATGCACACACACTCACATGTACACGCTCTCAGAGAGGTTGCAGTAAAATTCACTGCAGATTTTCCACCCTTAATTTTTCTCTCATTCTAGCTTAGTTGAAGAGAGCGAACTCTGGACTGGATGCTGCCAAATAGTACCACAAAACCAAAAAATATTGTATCCGTACATTAAAGATTCATTGTTTTAAAAAGAAAACACCAATCCAACGCTTGAGTGGTGTGTGTGTGGAAAACAGTAGCAGAGACACGTTTTTATGTTTCCTTTTTTCGGGTTGCTAGGATGACGACAGACAAAGTTTACCTGTCCAACACTTGCAATGAGGATACAATGGTGAAGGCTAATTGTCTGGTTGTTTGTTTGCGGCAAATGCACACAAAAATGGATTCACGTCACTTAAATGTGTTATTTTACTACCGATTGATGCAGTTAATTAAGGATAACTTTACGTTGCGACCATATTGATCCTGTTTTTGCCAGTTGTGCTTTAGCAGGACATAGTGATGTGTACACAAATACATGGGGGCAGGTGTGTATGAAGGACACACACCAACTAACTACGGCAATGACCGTGCTGCGTCGACGAGCGAGGACGGATGCCTTTCTCTTCGACCGGCTTTTTTGTGGTGTGTTGTTTGGATAGTACCTTTCGTGACTATTTTCTCTTCATCTCTTCATGCACTAACTTAACTAATTTTGCTTCGGAACGAAACAAGCCCACTGACACGCATCGATTCGTGTTCGAGTACTTTAGTTTGTATTTTTGTGAAAGGATCCTTTCACAAAAAAACACTTTCTCGCACCCAATTCACTCCGATCCGTTGACGAGGATTTGGGAGAGAGTAATTTGCGGTGGCAAAGTTATAACGTTAACAAACTGACTGTTACCAGCTCTACCCTCTAGGCTAGACAGACAAACGAACGAAATCAGCGTGTCACACACAGAGGAACCACAAGAAGAACCGCATCGATCAGATGTTTCAGCCGCGACAAAAAACAATGCAAAACCGGTGGCCGCAAACACACACCACTTTATAGATTTTTAGTAAGAACAAGAAGAACTGTCCAAGCTGTCGTGAATGTTGACCTTGTTCAAACTTGGCTCACCTAGCCTCTACAGTGCAACGGATCAAAACCCAATGAGACCACCAAACTGGCTAATCGAGCAATTGCCCAAGCGCTCATGGTTAGGCACATTTGGATGGAAACTGTTATCCGATACTTTCCTGAACGTTTCGAGGGGTGCAAATATTTTTAAAAAAAGACAATAACAGCAAATAGATGACAGCGGAGCAAATATAAACCAGATGTATTTTTATACTTTAGCAAAAAATTAGGGCAAAGTGGTTTCTCGACATACCGCGAATTTATCGGTGCGATTGTTTATCATCAAATTTGATAAATGACTCCATATAACTTGGTGCAGAAGGTGCTTCGTCCTCCCTAAGCTATGGCTCGATACGTCGGTTTAATGCGCCTATGTTATGGACACAGCGAAGGTGACCTACATCGTGGGCTCGTTCCTCTGGGATGGGTTCTAAGGGTCTTCAAATCTCCATGCAGCAACTGGCCTTGTCTCGCAACCGCTAAAGCCTCAACTTGCACCTTGCCGAACAGGGGTGTCTACGAGTGGGAACCCAGAACATCGTGTGTGCTGGAATGCTCCGAACATTGCCTATGTTCTGTCAACGTATACGAACCTTAGGATCGTTATCCAGGAAGTTGGGTACATTCCTGCAACAACATCACCGCAAGCGTCATTCGACAAGCACTGGTGGATACACTACCAGAGACATACATCTTTCCGGCCTGTCGTCCCTTCAACTAGACTGAGTTATGTCAGTCAACGGCTTGAAGATTGAGCATGGAAAGCGTTATACCGCATGTGCCGCATCCCATCATCGTCATGTACGTTTTGCTGGTTTGCGTTTGCTTGTGCTAAGTGGCATATATGCAGACAAACGCAGGCAAATACTATCTCTGTTTGTAAATTACGTCATTCACATCATTGACTACCATGATGCTGTGATTGACTTAGACTTCATGCGTGATTGTCTTTCTCATGGTTAACTTAAGTCTTTTAAAGTGTTATTCTTGTTTAATCTTTTCATGTTAATAAATATCCTTTCAAAGAAAAAAATACAACAGTGGCAACTAATGTATCAGCACTAATGGACATCGTGAAGATAGCACAAAAATTTGCGCATTTGGGCTTTGCTTTCACCAATGTTTTAGTTATGATTTAACTCGACAACCAATTGTTTATCATAATAATACTACTGGTACTGTTAATAATGCACTACGGTATTCGTTACGGTACGGTAATACGGTACTGTTTAGTTTAACATGTTTAAAACAGTTTAAGTTTGACACCCTATTCATCTCTATATTTGATACAAATTTAAATCAAATAATGTGTATTTCTTAAACAAACGATAAGAAAATTTTCATTTCATTCAAATAAAGAAGAAAATTATTAAAAAAATATTTAAAGATAGTGTAATACTGTTTACAAAATGAACAATCACCATAAACTATGTATTGAATTTTAATTAGGGCTACAAAGCGGTGTAACGTTTTCATAAATTCAATTATTGCAGCGAAAACTAAACAATTCGAGTGCTTGTCCCACTACCGTTACTGTTACGTTACTGTCCCTTTATACTGTCGAAAACGTTCATTGGGAAACTGTTTCCCACCCATATGACAACATTCGACGGTGACGTGATATTGGCTGATTTGATAGCTGTCTTTCGCATAATCACAGGCTGGATCGCTGCTGTTTGTTTCGCTAAATAAGTCGACAGAAATGTGCTTGTTTGCTAGTTAACATACTTCCCAACCAAAGCATAATATGAGCAGTGCCAGTGCCGTGCGAGTGAAGTTGCTGTTTTTCGCGAAATCTCGCGAACTTGCTGGTTTGTCCGGAACGGACGACTTTGTTGTACCGCACGCTGAAATCAAGTGCTCTGAGCTACTCGATCTGATCTGTAATCGGTTTAACCTGTCCATCATCCGCAACAATGTTATACTAGCATTGAACGAGCAGTACTGTGACGATCTGGGTGAAACGTTACGCATACGCAACGGGGACGAGCTAGCCGTAATACCACCGATCTCCGGAGGATAGACAACGCAACGCAGCACCTACCAACAATAGAACATGAATTATCTAAACCTAACGTTTGATAAGCTGGACGTCGGTGCGTTGAACGATCTGGTAGCGCATGAGAGTTGCGGTGCCATATCGCTGTTCGTTGGCACGACGAGAGATAACTTTGAAGGCAAGAGCGTAGTTTTGCTCGAGTACGAAGCGTACGAAGCGATGGCCCTCAAAACGATGAATTTGCTGTGTGACGAGGTGCGCGTACGGTGGCCGGATGTGGTCAACATCGGCATACACCACCGTCTCGGCACGGTTCCGGTGAAGGAAGCATCCGTCGTGATAGCGATAAGCTCGCCGCATCGAAAGTCCAGTCTAGATGCGGTACACTTTACCATAGACGAGCTAAAGAAATCGGTTCCGGTTTGGAAGAAGGAACTGTACGGAGATGGAGAGGGTAGCTCGGAGTGGAAAGAGAACAGTGAATGCACATGGTCCAAGAAGTTCAAGGACAATCATATACTGTAACGAACAAACGCAACAAGTGCGATAAAAAAATTGCATATATACATGCCTTTCTACGCGTGGATGATCATGTCCAATCATAGATTGCTTGAGTTTGTAGAAAAGTTAGGTAGAAGAAAAACAAACCAACCAACTCGAAAAGGTACGGGTTACAAAATCAAGTGGTGCTTTCAAGGGTGCAGCCTCTAGCTTTAGATACTACTGTGTAGAATATGAAAACAGCCGCGTCATGGTTCATACTGCAACGATCATTATCTCTTCATAATTGAAGCATCGCGGAAGACAACATCCGCGACGTTGACACAGGGTGATTGAAGGCGGAGATCAAAATCGGGAGCGGTTCCATCTACGAACATTACACTTTTACACTATACGACCGTTATATCAGTGCAATTTATTCAGAAAATAAATGTGATTTATTTTGGAATGCGACACATACTTCACAACGCAAATGATGACAACATATTTGTACAGATTTCTACTATGATTTAACATTTTTAGCTAGTATGGCGAAAAGTGCGCGATACCCATTCAAAACGTTCAGTTTCAATTATGTATTTAAACTGACCAGCTCGATTCGAAGATTGATGGACGTTAGATAATTACCGGACGTTACCCGGTTCCACAATCCCATCTGTATTGACTCCCCCAAACAAGGAGTTACCGCGTTTAACCTGTTATGATGGTAAAATTTAGTATAGTGAATCTGTGTAACACTGCGGCTAGTATGGTATCGGTCGTTACAACAAAAAGAGAGACAGATAGAAAAATATTGCGCTTATTTTTTTAATTTAAACAACCGTGCCTGGAGTATATAAAGGGAGTTACCCTATATACATATATCCAACAACGCAAGCAAGCAACGACGTGAAATACAACAATTACTAGTTGTGTAATAGCGATTTTTTCTATAATAATGTGTGCATCACCAGAACTGTGTATCAATATCACCAGAACTATCTACTATGGACAAATACTCGTTACATTGTACTTTTAAATACTCACCAAAAGAAACAGAATTTCTAGCGTTGCTAAGGGGTAAGTTAATATGCTTTTTCAAATTATGTATGATAGGGCTATATTTCCTAATAACAAGCTCACAAACTAGTTTAATTGAATTTATTGAAAACTCAAACTAAGTTTTTTGTCGAATAAAAAACATGTTTTTATATGATATTTTTATTTATCTTCTTCCCAGCTGGTGGTGCTGAATATTGTTAAATAAGCTCATTCATTGAGCGGGCCCGGTGGTGTAGTGGAAGCAGCGCTGGCCCTTTACAAGACAGGACCGGTACCATGATTCCATTCGGACCGTCTTCTCCCCCTAGCGAGGAGTGACTAACCAGCTATGGTGATAAAATCAGTCTAGAAAGCCGGTAAAACGACAGGGCAGGCATGACTTCGGTCGTAACGCCAAACAGAAGAAGAAAAAGAAAAGCTCTTCATTAACTGTTTTATTGACCACAAAAAATAAAACACATTCCTGATAACTCTCCTTTACTTTATTACTGTAGAACTCTTCTATTTGTCTAAAACATTAAAACATTATTGTTTCTCTAAAACATTAACAACGAGAGGTAAATTATAATCGAAAATTAATGTTTGAAAACACAAAACTGACACTATGAACATTTTTCTATTTTTATCCGATAAAACTTTTCATATTAGATAGATGAATTTTCATTGGATATTTCAAAGTGTATTTGAGAATTATTAGATATTGAATTTAAAATCAATTTCGAAGATAGGATGCAGAGTTTGAAGGGGATACAACATAAATATTATTAATGGATTTGTTAAAAGTTCGACATCACACTTGTTACTCATAAGCCAGCTACTGAAAGAAAAAAATCAGAAAAAACAATTCCGAACTCCTGTATCCTGTGGGAAGCGAAACCGGATTAAATTTGGTTTAAGTATGAAAATCCTTCATTGAAGACATATCACATGAAAATAAAAATGTATAAATTTAAATCTAAAAAATAAAGTAATTTTAAAAGTTATTTGTTCGTTATACATCCTTATTTGAAATGGATCCTGAGCAAATGCTCAGAATACAACTCTGAAATACTTTATGAGGCACTGTATAAATTTAGGTGTTTGACTTGTTTTGTCTGCTGCTATCTACTATTCGTAATTACGTTTTTTCTTAACCTATTTTGTACGTCCAAATATTACAAAATGCTGTCTATGTTCAAAGCTTTGTTTAATTTTTATTGCAACCAACCCCTGCTGCCCCTACATATAACATATTTTGTACCAATTTTTCCACTGGGTATGGTCTCGACTGTGGAGGCTAGAAAAACCGCTCGAATTGCATTTGACAGCAGTTTTTGTTGAGCTGTTCATGTTCTTTTTATTGATGTTTGTTCAGTTTTTCTTCTATTTTTGTGTGTACGCTAGAAAGTTTTCCCAGCGCGTGTGTGTCATACGAGCTTGTTGTGTGTGCGAAAAATTTCTGCCCGCGTTTAATTTCCACACATGTCGATCGGCGTGAATTTACGTGTGACGGGCCACACGTCCATCGGTGGACGCAAGTACCAGGAGGATTACTTTTCCGTCGCGTACCAACAAACGGAGAATGACCAAAATCTGGAGTACGCGTACTTTGGAATTTATGATGGGCACGGCGGAGCGGAAGCGTCGCTTTTCGCCAAGGAGCATTTGATGAACACAATTGTAAGCCAGAAGCTGTTCTGGTCGGAAAATGATGACGATGTACTGAAATCGATACGCGAAGGCTACATCCAGACACATTACTCGATGTGGCGCGAGCAAGGTAAACAACGTAGAAGGCAACTTTACCCCCGCTCGTTTTCTTCCTATGGGGGATTTTTTTTTCTATGTCAAGTAATGTTGGTGGCCTTTCACTCGTGCATTTCGTCACGAGGCTTAATTTACCGCTCAGAATGTGACGAATGTGTAGTGTGGTGAAAAGTGTGAGTTTTGCAAGTGCGATTACCGAAGCGATGTGACATTTTGTTTGCATTTTCTTGTATTTTCGTGTTGTTTAATTTTCCCACTCATTTTGTTCGCACCAGGTTGACGTAAGCCCAATGCTCACGTACACCAGCAACTTGACGTATTAAACCGTTTGATAGTGTGCGTGTGCTCGTAAGATTCCCTTGTACGATACAGTAAAACAACCCCTAATGTCAATCAAATTGGACATTTTCAGCTGGGTTTATTATTATTTTGAATACATCCCGTCGTCTTTGGGCGGGAATCTGGCACTTACTGTTTATGTGCAACGTTTATGCTACGATACAAGAATGACCACCGTGTTTTTCCTCTCGCTTTATCGCACTCTCTTTCTCTACCAGACAAATGGCCCAAAACGTCATCCGGATTGCCAAGCACGGCAGGCACAACCGCCAGTATCGCATTTATACGACGTGGGAAAATTTACATCGGTCACGTAGGCGATTCGGGCATTGTGTTGGGCTACCAAAACGATAAGGAATCGGCACACGACGGTCGGTGGGTGGCAACACCGCTCACCGAGGACCACAAACCGGAAAGTTACACAGAAAAGATGCGCATTATGAGCTGCGGCGGAAAGGTGGTAACCAAGTCCGGTGTACCGCGAGTCGTGTGGAACCGACCGCGCATCGGACACAAGGGCCCGGTACGACGGAGCACACCGATAGACGAGATACCGTTCCTGGCTGTTGCACGCAGTTTGGGAGACTTGTGGAGCTATAATTCGGCGATGGACGAATTTATCGTGAGCCCCGTTCCCGATGTTTCCGTCATTGAAATTGATCCGAAAAAGTACAGGTAAGTAATGTTTTGTTTTGAACGGTTGCCCATCGCAGTAGCCTGTGCCTGTAACGCGGACTTGTTTTCCATTCCCATCAAGGTGTCTCATATTCGGTACCGATGGATTGTGGAACGTGATGTCACCGAAGAATGCCGTGGACATTGTGCGCAACGCTGAAATGGAAAACGTTAGAATCGCGCTCGAAGGAGGCAGTGAGTGGAAGAATCCCAGCAAGCTGCTTGTGAACGAAGCACTAGAACGGTGGAGCCGTAGCAACATGAAAGCGGACAACACATCGGTCGTGATCATCATGCTCGATCCGCCGGGACCCCCAAAGCGAGACGTGTTGAAATCGGTAAAGGATACGATCGAGCATGCTGCCAGCAGCGGACTCGAGCGTGGTGCCGGTGTCGGTGCAGCGGGTAGCAATATAATCGATTTGTTCGATTGCATCACGCGTGGAGAAGGGATTCCAGGCGTATCGAATGTTGGCATCCGAAGGGATGAACAGTTGCCTAGCATGCGGTATCTCAACCATCATCACAACGTACAGTCCCAGCATAACTACCACCATGAAATGCAACATGCGGTGGAGCAGAATTACTGCGAGTCGGATGAACAGCAGTACCAACATCAGCAGGCTCTGGATCCATACAGTCAAGACGCTCCATCGACATCCGCATACCATCAGGATCTCACCTTTACGAACAGCTATGCTGAATCGTACAACTCGCCGTTCGATCGAAGCTTTGACAGTGATCACTCGTACACGTCGCTGTTCCACTCGACCGACGGTGAACATGATGGGGATGTTGAGGATGGTGCTGAATCTTCGTACCAAAACAAACCTACCATGGTGGATCCGGGCTTGATGACGCACGATGAAGACGATGATACGATGTACGACTACCAATCGCTCTCGTCGGACGATGAAACGGGCACCAAAAGCCAGACCGGTGGATCAACCTACTCGCTGACGAACTTGCAAACCAAATCGGAACGATTGCGTTCGGAAATGCTGGAGTCGTCTTGCAGTAGCTCACCAGAGGCATGCACATACCATCAACAGGAGACGCACCGCGACGAGAATAGTAGTTATGGAAATTTGGCCATTATAGAACACTTTCACAACTATCATCATCCACCGACGCACGAGCAAACCACGGCAGCAGCCTCTGGCGTTACCATGGATATCGACGAAGAAACGAGCCGCATTGAATCGATTGGAGGAGCGATGCGAAGTTTGGCCCATCACAGCTATCATCAGTACCAAATGGAGGAGCAGTATCAGCATCAACAACACCATCACCACCACCATCATCATCACCATCATCACCATCACGGCGATTCCCATTATCAAACGCATAGTTATCTTCATCCTACCGCGTACCAGATGGAACGGTACGACTACAGGCACACGGCGAACAACAATGCGACCACGGTAGTGCCTTGCGAGCCCACGTGCAGCAAATATCCGGCGAAGGATGATCAACCGAGTGACAGTGCATACAGCCTTCATCACCACCACGAGCATCTGGCGGAAGCGGAGGAGCCTATCGAAGAAGAGGATGAGGTCGAGGATGACAGCCTACCGACGGACGTCGTGAATTCTCCGCATCAAATCATCTCCATCAACGGGCACCGCATACAGATAAATGAAGTGTCCTCCTCGTACGTTGGTGGTGCGGCTTCTTGTACGACGAAGGTGGTCCTAAACGATTCGGATGGTGAACATACGACCAGTGGAGGTAGTGAGGACGAGGAGAATACGGCCTCCTCCACGACCTCCTCCAACCACTCGTCATCCTCCGTGCCGGTGGTGGTGCCAGTGTTAGTGAAACCACGCACCAACAGCAAATCCCGACCGGCCACCCGCGTTATTACGATCTTCTACGAAACACGCAGCAGTCGCCGTCAGACCAGAAATTGCACTCCATCCAAAGCTGCCCCAGGATTGGTGGGTATCGTGAAGCGTCGGAAAACGGGGACCCCCGTTGTGCGCTCATCCTCCAGCGTACCCGTGAAAGTTTCGCCTGTGAGCACGATCGTGCGTCGTGTGTTACGCTCCAATGGGGAGGTCAATGCAGCATCTGCCAGTGTGCCCCAACCGACACAAAGCCACCGGAGGCAGGATGGGCTGGTAGTGGGTAAGTTCGATATCACTACCACTACACCGACCCGGTGCCTACCACTCCAAAGGCTCAATATAAGCGAGGAAGCGCCGGGAACAGCGCGCCTCAGTCGTTACGGGTGCAACACGAGACGCACGAGACTCGACGAGCAGCAGCAGCAGCAGCCGACAACAATGACCCCGAAGACGACAGCAACACGAGGCGTTGTGATGGGCATGAGGGTGGACACGAAAAGCACACACCAAAGGACGAAAAACTTGCGACGTGCACAGTGACCACTCCCGCGCAATAGTTGCTCTACACGGAGCAACAGCTAGGTAAGAAAATAGCTAGGAATGTTGTAGTGGAAAACGAGAAACGTAACATAAGACGAATAAGAAGAAACAGAGGAAGCGCAAAGGGCTGTGAGCAATCGTATTTCATCTCATTTTGATATTTGATTTATAATTTTCCTTTCACAACCCCGTTTCGATTTTGGTGTTGGGTAGTTTCTTTCACTTCAATCGCATTTTATTCTCACGCTATCTCTCTCTCTTTCTTCCTTGTGTTTGGGCACGCATTTTCCTCCATCTCCTGGGCACCAAAACACCAAAACGTTGTCTACTGTGTTTAAGTAGTATAATTTATCGCACATCTCCATTTTGCATGTTGGTTCATGTTTTTTTACTTAATTGTTTTCTACATACATAGAAGCGTATTGTGAATAAAGGGGGCAAGTTGCATGCGTTGCACAAAAACCTCAGAACATACCGCGAAGAAAAGTACAACAGATAAACAGACACAACCATAATGTAAGGAAAATCTCCAATATTTTTATAGAGCAAACGAGTTCAAAACGAATTACCTTTCGAGAGAGGCTTACGTGTGTATGCGTGTGCGGGGAGGCATTTGTGCAACCCAAAAGCTGCTAGGCCAAAGTGGAAAATGGAATGTGTGTTTTTTTAAATGTAAGAACGAAAAGTGCCTCGACTGTGCAGAAGTTTATGTCCGTGTTCCATATTCATTTATTATGAAGTTTTTTCAACCACGATGTAGCTCGAGTTGTTGCATGCTTAAATATGTGTGGGGTTTTTTTTCTCTCGTACCTTTTGCATAAACCTAAGATTGTATAGAATGTTTTGCAAATGATTTCCCCCGTCTATTGTTAGTAGTAGTAAAGAATCCATGTTCGCTTAGATCGTTTTCATTTCTAAAATATTCCCATTTAGCAAAGTATAGAGCAACATCTTTTAGACAGTATGTTAGGCGAATATAGACGAGAGGCCACAAAGAGTGTAATAGCGGTGTAAAACAAAAATCTTTCTCAAATATATCAGACGACGAAATGGGAGCATTATTAGTGTTAGGAACTGTAAAGCCACGTGTGCAAGCATATTTTAAGAAAAGTGTTTTTTTTTGTTTCTATTTTTATCGTGATGAAATAAATATTTTGAACGTAAAGAAACGATGTACCGTACCGAGGTAGAGGAAAGAAAATCCTTTTTTTTACTTTTCGTTCTTCGGTTCGGATGTTGTTCCGGGTGGAGATACAGGATGTTTCAAGTTCCGGTACATGATCGAAAACTAGGAAATAGCAAAACTGTTTTTCGTGCTCTGAACCGTACCAATTCTTTTTTGAAGAAGTATTTCACTAGTGATTGATTAAGCTGAACTGAATCGATCTGTAATCGCATCGGATGGAAGTTGCAACGTTAAATATTCAATCCACATGATCAGTATTCCAATTATGTGAATACATAATTCATTTTTATGCGTTCAATTTTTGCAACTCAGTGTTTGAACTTGTCTTTTGTTGGTCTCCGTTCATATGAGTGGTTTTTTTTATATTCAAACGCTAGCTATTTCTTTCGTCGGCAAACGCAAAGTGGCGAAATACGGTTTGAATCACGAGTAAAATATGTTTATATGTTTCATAGATTCAACATACATAGAGTATCCCAACAATTTAGTGTGTTTTGTTTTCGTAAAATAATTACTAGTTGCTAGCAGAATCCGCAACCGGTGTTGTGAGAGTACTGTCCACCGTGGCACCCGGCTCGGTCAGCACCGGTGCACCAGCTGCTCATATATCGTTATACTGGCTGATGAACGCGTCGTGGATGCGTTGTTTGTTTTCCACCTTCATGTCCGCGATCGCCATGATGACGTCGAGCAGTAGCTCCCGCGAGAGGTCCTGCATCTTCGGGAGCTTGGCCACCTGGCTGAAATTGTGTACCACCATCTTGAGCGCGTAGTTCTTGATGTCCAGCACGTTCATCTTGTCCGACGCCTCCAGTATCTGCAGCACGTTGTCGTACGTGATGTTGTTCTCGAGGTTGTGCTTGCAGAACGCCTGCAGCCGATTGTTGGCGAAGCCGTAGAAGCAGGGCGCCTGGAAGAGGTAGAGCGAATCCTCCGGTGGCATCTTCGTGTCGCCGTAGTAGATGTAGCGTAGCAGCGAGTCGAACGCTTCGAGCGACGGCGAAATGTCCCCGATCTGGATGTTGACCGTATTGTCGGCGGGCATGAACGACCGGAACATCGCCTGGAAGTAGGTGCAGCGGGCGGCCAGGATCGATTTGTGTGCGGGAATGATTTTCTCCTCCAGCACCAGATTGATATCGCAGAACTCTTTGCCGCCCGACTTCAGAAACACCGCCATATCGCTTTCGAGCGTCGTGCCGATCGTTTTGTCATACTTCATGTCCGTCGTGTGTTTGCTCGGGTTAAGCCGCTTCCGGATGATCTCGACAATCTGTGGCTTTTCGAGCGCCGCGAATTCGGCCGACATTACGATGTTATAGAAGTGGTCCTCCTTCACGATGAACCCGAGACAGTAGTCCTTGATCAGCGTCAGTCCCATGCGGTCCGCATTGTACAGCGCATCGAGTACGTTTGATTTTGAGATCTTGAATTCCAAATACTGTACACACAGTTGCTCCAGCCGGGGAATGTTAAACTGCACCGCAAGCTGGTACACGTCCATCATGATCAGTACGAGCTTGTGGCTGAATGGATCCTTAACTGTTGTGCGGACACAAAGCGGGTAGATAATTTTTAGTTATTTTTTAACCATTAACCATCTACTAACCATTAACCATCTACTTACACACGATCCGATCGGTGTAGATGTAATTCAACACTATTTCGAACGCTTCGGGTTGCGCGTCGGGCAGCTGCACCTCCAATATCGGTTGCTCCGCCAATGGTGGTCGGTGGCCGAAGAGTTTCTCAAAATGTGCATTCCGAGCATCGCGAGCAGCACTGAAATGTCAATCCGTTATCAGCGCGCATGCGTGTGCGTGGAGACGTTAGAAGATACTTACAGAATTTTGGAGCGCAAAAATTGCGACCGTGCCACGATCATTGCAACGTGGGCCGAAATTTTTGTCTCCTCCGTGCCGACCGTAAACTGGACGTCACAGAACTGTCGGTTCTGCAAAAACTTCCCAAAGTCATCGTGCAGCGTGCACTTGGGGTAGCTGGAGAACTGGAACCGATACGCGTCGCCACTGCGCACGTTGTTATCGATCGTCCCACCGAAGATGTACATCGCATCTCCGATGACGGCAGCCGCATGGAACAATCGACCGCTGGGAATTTGAGATTCAGGTGCGGGGGTTACTGTCGACCAGATCTGGCTGTCTAGATCGTAGCAGTGCAGATCGTTCGGTAGCGTTGAATCGGCCGCCCCACCGAACACGTACAGAAAGCGATCGTGGTGCACCATCGTGTGCCCGTATCGCCGGGCCGGGGGTGGAGGTGCACCGCGTAGAATATGCTCCGTCGATATTCGGCGCCAGCTGGAACAGAAAGATATATTGCATTGGCTACGGACAGAGAAAATATTCCACCACCAAACCCCACGATACGAACGTTTTGTCTTTGAAGTTAAACTGAAACAGAGTGTTGGTGATCTGGAGCCCGCTTTGCCCGGAAAACACGTACATACAGCCCCGAGCTACGGCGACGGGAAAATTACAACATGTCGGTGGACGATCTCCCTTCTGCTCCACTTCCTCCCATTGGTGTGTTTCACCCTAAAATAAAAGTAACGAAATAAAACTTAGTCTCAGCCCTTCAATCAACTCCCAATCGTCGGCCTACCGTCAACCGAATAGTCCACATATCGTTCAACCGGGCGTTGCCATCGTAACCAGCGTATATCCATAGCTTGCCATCGTAAACGGCTGCTCCGTGGGCACTGCGTGCCACCGGCGTGCGACCTATAAACTTCCACTCCGTCCACTGCCCATTCTGGAAGTTGTACTCGAACAGGTCGTTCTTGTTGGTGAGGTTGGAGTTCGAGTGGATGTCGCCAGTGTAGCCACCGAAAACAAACATCGACGTTCCATGCACGACCGCCGAGTGATGGTATCGGGGCGCTGGTGGGGTTCCGGTAGCGAACGCCCGACCCCACGACTTGTCCTTCACACCGAACCGGATCAGATCGTTCAGCATGTACTTGCCATTGTCGCCCCCAAACACGTAAATGGCCTCTTTGTAAGCCACAACCGTATGCTTGGAACGGCGTGCTCCGACAAATTCGTCGCAATCATTCTCACGCTTCCACTTGTTGGCCGTGTTGGACATGGGTACGGTGGCGGAGATTTGCGTGCTGGACGAGGTGCTGGTGCTACCGATCGATGCCGACGACACAAAGCGTCCGGTGGACATCTTATCCCTACGATCGCACGCTGCCGTAGAACAATGTCCCGGCAGGCAGCACGTTGCAGTGAATTAAAACACCGAACGATTTTGTTCCGTGCAGAAATTGTTTACACGTTTCTTTGACCCACTCCCCGTTGTTTACGAGTTTGGGCGATCACAACAAATCGATTTTAAAGGGTCGAATTTGTGTGGGTAGTGCGGTGTGTTTATGACCCTACGTTCAGTTCGCGGGGGCACAATTGTTTACAATCAAATTTAACGAAATTAACGACAACCGTCGAATATTATTCAGCAGAGACTATTTCGTAATAACTGAACAATCATTGACGATGTAATCACGCAGTGATTTTTATTATATTAAGGTAGTTTCGAAAAAGCAAACTATGCAGTTTCAAACCCGATGGCAACACTGTCTTACAGGGTTTCGAGTCATATAAGGGAGTAATGGAATCGGTAGAGAGAATGTGTCAACCGGTAGAGAGAATGTTGCAGCCA